>OX344860.2:16926755-17526755 GCA_947037095.2 Nycteola revayana | reverse complement strand
CACATAGGGAGCGGCGGGGATAGCTAGAAACGGGTTGAGAGATCCATGCTAGGAAAACGCACGGCCAATATGGGTGTCACCTCTAGACAGGTTACAAGACAAACCTATCTTTTATTGGATTCAACTTTTAATCTATATGCCTATCTTGCAACTTTTTCTTTGCATTGAATAGGCATCGGAACTACTGGATCGATATTAAAAATTTCACCATTAGAAATTTACGTTATCCAGGAGTATCAAAGGCTTTATTTGAATATGATGATGAAGTTCCTACATATAAAGGAGCTACGCGGGTTAACCGCACTGTATGAAGCTAATTAATGAGTAAACTGAAAAAAAACATAGCTAACGGCCGCTGCAGCGAAAATTAATATGACAGATTTTATATTCATTATTAAAAAATCAAATTATGCATCGACCTAACTACTTGGTTGTGAGCAAAAGTGATTGATATCAGATACATTCTGAATTAATTATCAAAATTCATGTCAAACCCCGAAGCAAAATGACGCGGTAAGCCTGCGAATATGGTCAAAGGCGGCCCGCGTCAGAAGCGGTAATTGACCGATTATATCTCCTACAAGACTTTATTGATTACACTCTTGTAACGACATAATAAGGGTGAGATTGATCTCATAAATATTTGATTGATTCTTATGGGCTATTGTTGAGATAGAAGCGAAATAAGTCACTATTAAGGTCAGAGGTGCGATAGCGCGTGCGTAGGTACACTAAGAGACGATGAGATAACTTGATTTAAGATAGAAAACTCTATTTACAAGCCCCTGTAATAAGGTTTTGGTTTTAAATTTAATTTAATCTTATATATAAAATTCTCGTGTCACGGTGTTTGTAATAATACTCCTCCGAAATGGCTCGACCGATTTTCGTGAAATTTTGTGTGCATATCGGTTAGGTCTGCGAATCGGACAACATCTATATTTCATCCCCTTGAATGTTAAGGGTTACCCCTAAATTATTATTTTTTATATTTTAGACATTTTTTTTGTTTTTATTGTTTTATGATACAGCATACAAAAATACATACAACTCTTAATTTTCACCTCTCTACGATCAACCAATATTTTTTATTTGTTCATTAAAAACTTTAATTTTTTCGGCAAGTTTTTTTTTCATTTTGTCATGACTTAGATTAAAAAGGATAAGGATCGTAGCAGGTGGCGTTCTGTAGTTTCTGCCTCTCTGCTATGGGAGAAGAGCGTGATTATATGTATGTATATATGTATGTTAGATTAAAAACTTTCATATTACTCTTAACTTTTGACGGCTGCCTCGCGTTGCAGAACACTTCTAAGTAAGGGTAGGGGTAGGATAGGGGTAGGGTAGGGGTAGGATAGGGGTAGGGTAGGGGTGGGGTAGGGGTAGGGTAGGGGTAGGGTAGGGGTAGGGTAGGGATAGGGTAGGGTAGGAGTAGGGTAGGGGAAGGGTAGATGTAGGACACCGCGTAAACGTATATACAAAAGTTTAGGTCTTTTATTTATCGATTGAAGCAGTACGAAGTCTGCCGGGTCAGCTAGTTTTAATATAAACTATGTTAATAACCTTGTGATAATTATTAATAAAATATTAATTTTGTTTCTTTCATGCTTGATTATTATTGACAGACTGCAATTGATAACTCGAGCTCCAGAAATTGACTACACCGGCGACTCAGTGGTTAGGTTAGTAAGTTGCTTCTGAAACCTGGTGTTCTGGGTTCAATTCTCACCCGGGACAATTATTTGTGTGGACCACACAAATTATTGCTGTTCTGGGTCTGGGTGGGCTTTGTGTCCGTGCATTGAGTGTTTGTAAAGACTCAGGGATTAATTACCAAAGTGAGGGAGTTGTATTTAAAAAAACAAATGTATTGCGTCTAACGAACCGCACTAGGATACCTATCTAAGCTAATCACATCATGGACTTTTGAGCTTTTCCAAATATAAGATTTTTTACTTAAATTAAGTCATTTTACCAATCACTTTAGCTACTACGGGGATCATAACGCATCTCCTCCGCGGCGGGGAGAAGTTTCACTTTGCAAGACTAGCCGCCTGTCTAAGCGATGATATGCTATTTTTACCACAAGGAAAGAGTCATACCAACGGGTGCATTAAAGACTGCACTGATGTGATGTTGACCCCAGGTACATTTCAACTTCTGAGAGATCTGCACTAAGTATTTCAATCTTATTTAGACTTATTATTATATCTAATATCCACTTATATTCTAATCAGACAATAGGCATATCACGAGTTATGTTATCTGCGGTTCGTTAGACGCAATACAACGCTTAAGGAGTCTAGGAAATTAAGTGCAATTCCTAGAAATCGAGTTATCATTTGCTGTCACAATTAGTCAAAAAGAACGAACATTTTATTATTTACAAATATTACAATGTTATTAACATAATTTATAATAACACAAAATAATGTATTAATCCTTTTTTTTACATTATGCAAAATATTAAGTAACTTGTAAATAGTCAATATTTTTTAAGATTTAGGTACATAGGTAGGTATATATTCACAGATATAGGTAGGAACTGTTCAGTATTCTGTGTTTCTGTAATTATTATTTCATTTTATTTTTGTATTTTTTGCCACGCATACTTAAACCATACCTACCATTCAAAAGTAACATAAGAAAATATTTTTTAGGTAAATAAATACCCACCGGATTCTCGAGACCATATTTTCTACCATTAAGGCACCCCTCGGCACTCGGACCTTTTTGAGAGCTCCAAGAAAACTTACCCTACTAAATTCACACACAGAATACAACTAAATTATTAATCAATACCTAGTAAAAGACGTTTAAGTTCCGTCAAATGTTAAGGTTATTTTAAGGGTTTCATTTAATTAAATATAGTTACATCAAAAGTTTGACAATCACTGCTGAATAAAATCATTCACACGCAAGCTTATCTAATCAATGTAAATGACACATTACCTAAGACACTTTTAATTAAAGAATATTCATCCGATTTTCCTCATTGATAATGACATTGATTGTTCATGAACATGAACAATCTTGAACCTTTCGTTGAAGCCCAGGTTTCAGTTGCACAAAATTCCTTTAAAATGAAATCATCATTCGCTTATCCAAGAGGGTTTGGGCGTAAGTAGCTGAGTTCGTATTTTTTTAACTAAGACTGGAACTTTCCTAAGCCTCGGGGCCCATGACATTGGTACGTTCCTTTGAAAAAAGAATCTACAACATCCTAAGAAACGAAGATGTTTTGACTAATAATCGTAATGAGTTAAAGAACATCTGTACATATTATGTAGATTACACGTGAATTAGTATCTAAGAACACATTCACGACTTGTCAACATTATTAATAGTTTCTTTACCAAAATACAATAAGGAATATTTACCTACTAATAATTACAGCATTTTCTTGAAAAGAATTTTCCTTATGTATGAAAGATTTTTTCTTATTTAATTATGTATTGAAGTATTTTCAATACATCAAAATTTCAATTTGGAATGACATTTTTATAACATTACTTATTTGAAAGAAATTACGTATTGTATGAAATATGACTTCTAGTTTCTTACTAGTTCGGGATATCTGTGATAGAGGATTTAAAGGTTATCCCGGCAAATATTTACTGATGATCAACATATTTAGTAAAAAGTAATATTATAGTTCATTTAGTCTACAAATACGTGCCACGCAGTAAACAATCATAAGTTGGCCTCCCTAGTTCTAAATGAATTTATTGACTAGAAGTCTGTAAAATAAATAGCTACGTAGTATATTTACAAATGCCTACCTACTTACTATTATATGTATTGTTGTTTGTACTGTCATCTAACTAAGTAGGTATGCATTCTCATTTTCAACAATAGTGTGAATGTGGCGACTTGTGGTTACAAATATGTTACAGAAATATGATATTATTTCGCTACCAGACTAATATCGGTTGCTGTTCAATACGTAAGAAATACGGTAAAGCCTTGGTAAAAGATTCCTTTGTAGGCACGACTCATATACTTATAAAATAAATTCGTTTTCGTTTTCTCCTTTTATTAGTAGGTACCTACCAGTTACTTCTTTATTAGCCAGTTTTTTTTTAAATTGAGTATTATTCATATTAGGAATCAAGAAAACCGATCTTTCCATATTTTTTTTGTATAATAAAAAAATATATAGTTTCCTTTTTTTGTTATCGCGACAGTATTCTAAGCCGAATACCACACGGCTGAATACTTACTAACGTTGAATTATTGACATGTTAGTCGTAAGATGGACTGAATAAAACCGATCAATATAAAGATTGAGTACCTCCATCAAATCGTGATTTCATCTTATAGCTAATCTGGTAGAATTATCAAACTTGTAGAATTATGTTGGTGTATATTTTTACTAAATACCTAAATAAAAATGCATGTAAGAAGGTATTTACCATAATGCGGCGTAAGTAACCTCATTGATCACAAATGTGATGAGCCACTTAAAAACTAGTATTTTTATGGGGCATCTAATTATTCTCGTTATACCTTATCTATGCTAATAACGATTGTGCATGTTCATGGAATATAATTCAGTAAAAAGCCGTACTTACATCCATTAGCGCCTCATATCGTATGCAAATTGCCGACACCAAAGGACCACAATTATTCGTTGCAAGAGGCTATTTTTCTTAATTTTTTGTTCCTTCTTTTTCTCCATTTTCGCTCTTATCTTCTTAGTTTACGATCATATATTTACGTGCATATTGTACAGGTGATGATTTTGGGTGGTCCGAGTTAAAGTAATGATGTTATTATATAAACGGGATTATTAATGGTGCTGCCTTCACAACTGTCTCATCAAGATAAGTTTGTTCAAGAGCACTCATTACAATTTTATCGGATGATCCAATGGCTTCTCTATGTTTATCTGTGTTTAAAGATTTTTTTACATTTTTTTTTCGATGCTATGATTGGTTTTAACTTATAAGATGCGATGCATTTTCAATGAATATTAAATATACTTGCTTTTCTATAACTTTAAATATGAAAATAACTAACAAAGATACATTTTCAATAACATAATGAATCTAGAACAGCAAATGAACGCCTGTTTTTTTTTTCATAATAATATGTGTATTTTGAATACTTTATAAATTGTGCACTTTTCTTGGTAATACTTTAAAAAAATCTATTGTATTTAAAAAAAGATTTCCTTATATTGGTGAAGCTTCTCTGAACCACTGTGAATGAAATAGGTCAATGCATTCAGCAACATAATAAAATTCCCTGCATATCGGGGTTACGTGAACAACGATGCATCTCATCCATCATCATCATCATCATCATCAGCCCGTATAACGTCCACTGCTGAACATGGGCCTCCTCCCGAGGGAGGGCATTGCCATAGTCACCACGCTTGGCAGGCGGGTTGGTGACCGCAGTATTATGTTGTAACACACAATGTAACGCTGCTGCCCGTTCCTTGATATACGATTATTATAGATGATGTTATAACAATCGGGACCAACGGCTTAACGTGCTTTCCGAGGCACGGAGGGTAGTCCCTCAACCAACCAGACCCGGAAAGAAATCTAAGAATTTTACACAAAGATTTCTTGTCCGGTGTGGGAATCGAACCCACGTCCTCCGAGATTTAAAGCGAGCCAATTACCGCTACGCTACGGAGGTTGTCTCTCTCATCCATAAATGAAAGGATAATTTTTCTTTCTTATTTTATTTATATGTATTCATTTCAGACCCTTATTGTTAGTATGTATGTTCCAGAAGATGGATTTTCAATTTTCAGAAGTTGATTTACAACAATAGTTGTCCAAAGTTTGAAAATCGAAAATACTGGTATCAAGACGAATGTCATGTCAGTTTTGTCATCAGGATAATTGAACCCATTACAAAGGACCTCTTACGTTACATCCCGTTATCAAATAGTTGAACTATTTCTAATCAGGGTTTAAGGGTCACAGGAACTGGTTGTTCCAACCGTGGGAACCTTTGCTGTTTGCCCGCCACATTTGTTGGTCTCTCGAAGACCGACGACTAAACACTCGATGCCTTTTGTCCAAAAACGTAATGGGGATAGGCAAATAAAAATAAGAGGACACTTCAATGGGTCTGGCGCTACGTATGTATTTGGAACAAGAGAATGCATTGTGGAGTTTTTGTTATATCATTTTTTTAATGAAGAACTGAGACGGAAGAGCTTACTTGCAAGGTAAAAAATATGACTTTGAAATTAACCGCTTATATTTGATCTTCTAAATTTGACGAACTATGAAATACTACTGATACTATGAAAAACTTGAAAGCACGAGGCAGATGAAAATGAAAAAAAAAACGCGATAGAAAACATAACCTAAGTTACCTACGAATTTTTAATTGTCTTTTCAAATTGTCAATTCTACCAAATGCCTGTATATATAAGTGGCCATGGGAAATTGGCCATGGCCACATGACAATTACTCTAAGTTAGATTTGCAAAATTATTTATAGTTTCTACATAATTGACCCACTCATAGAATAGTGATAAATAGAACAGGAATTTATTAATAAATTAATAAAACAGAATAATTCTAAAACTATATTAACAAATAAAAATAACCTATAATTAAAGGTAACTAAGAATAAAAACTACCAAACGTAAAAAACTAACGTATAATTAAAAACTAGTCTAAAATGGCGTCAGGAATTAAGTTTATTTACAAATAAAAGTAATATTTATGAACAGATTACCCTTTAGCGTCAAAAAAATCCTTCGCATCGCTACCATTGGACATAGTTTCCAGAAGAAAACGGTTACTAGCGGCCTGCATCCACTAACTTCCTGCGACCTTTATTGGATCGACGTTCCATTTTACAGGCGGACGTCCCACGTTGCGCTTTCTAGTGCGTGGTCTCTAATTAAGAACCTTTTTGCCCCATCGACCTCAGTCAGCCTCAGTACATAAACATAATTATAATACATTTTATAAAATATTCAGGGGGGTAGATGCCGCCGTATTAGCTGTATAAATGATACGGGCCCCGAGCTACACGGGCCCCAAAAGAGTGAGGTGAGGGCCTCTCTAACAAGTCTCGTTCCCAGAAGTCCACAAATCTATTGTTCCGCATTTCTCACCGGGTCAATGGCGAAATAAAGAGAATGAGGAAAGATCACTTTACGATTTATAGGTGAGTTTCCTGCAACTGTCGCTTACTTTACAGTTCGCGGACCTCTTAGACTTCGTTCCTAACTTAATTTTTTTCAAGATTTTGTTTTTTTTTTCAATTGTTTTAACATAGCCTTGACCCGTAGGGACTTAATCTAATTGTTCTCACAAAACCTTTATTTTTGTGGGAACAATAGGGTCGTAGACCTTCCAATATTTTTTGATACGGAGTCCGTCCAGGGCTTTCTGAGCCACTAAATAGTTATATACATTTCATAAAATAAATGTGCTGGTATAAAATTTAATATAAATGTTCTATTGGCTTCATAAAATTTGAATTTGAAAACGAATCTTAAAAAAAAACGGTTATAAAAAATAAAGCTACAGCTACATACTCGTTTTTAGAAGCTCCTCCGCATCTCTGTGATGCCTATAACATATCCGCGAGGAACCTAATGGACTTGTAATACCCGACGACTTCAAACAAACAAGTGGCGTTAAAAGGACAAAGGGCCAACACAATACGTAAGGAACTGTGGCGCAATTTATAAAAAGGGAAATCAACGTGGTTTTTTGCTAAATAAAAAAAAGGCATAGTTTATCTACATAAAATAGGATAACTGTCAGTAAAGTCCTCAGTCGAAGTGTATAATTTACCTACTCACTGTGAATACCCTTCATGCATGGATCAAAGTGGACGATATCTTTAAATAGTGGTACAGTCCGTTTCTTGAGTGACTTAAAATTAGGAGAGACCAATGAAAAAATAGGGAATAACAACATAAATAAGCAGCAGAATTTATTGCTTACATTTCATTTTAGTCACTCGGATTCCTATCGGAGTGACTAAAATGAAATGTGATCTTTCACAACGGTAGCTTTAATTACATTTACACATGTACTAGCTTCCGCGCTCGCTTTCCCGCGAAGCTCCCGTTCCCGTAGGAAATTACCCCTGCCCCGACAAATGGGCTATTTAACACTGAAAAAGAGAAACAAGCAAACTCTTCAGCTTAATATATTAGTGTAGGTATAATATTTTTGATCACTTAAGAAAATTTCTAAGTAAAAGTATAAATACACATAATGACAAGTTTTTTTTTTTCTTTTAATTCAGGCAAATGTTTATTTTATATTCTAAAGTTCGCAAACGCCGCTTCAGCTTACATTTTGTACCATACTATTAGACACTTGCTGTCCAATATTTACAAAGTGGAGTATTTTTTGTCAAGCTCCGATGGAAGGGTTGAATGGCTGAGGGTGTTTGGAGAGACCTTCATGTTGAAATTTGAAATTTGTGGCCGAATATTATAAGTCTCATATATGTAACGGACCGCCGCGAAGGAAAAAGTTTTTAGTTATTTCTTTTACTTAAAACTAGTTGTATGGTCCCGGCGTTTCCCGTGGAATATTTTCCAAACACCTTCCGTGATTTTTTCCAAAGGTTTTCTTCATACAAACCTTGTCTTCAGAATTATCAATATCAACATGATAAAAAACGAATCATCCAAATCGGTCAAGTCGTTCTCATGTTATGCACGTACATACATTTTAGCGATCGATTTTTATTTGATAGATTTATTATTCCTATTGAATTTCAAAAACTGAAGAATTAACAGAAAAATATTTATAAACATCTATATATGCCTACCAAATACCTCACAATTAAATCTAACTAAAAATGTGACCTATAACAAACAGCTTCTTATTCTAAAATAGGCAGCATTTCCAGAGTACTGCCAGCATTAGCACGGTGAATGGCAATGCTTATTTGCTGTTAAAAAAAGCTTTTTATTATAGTGATTATAGTCAGTGATCTTCAGTGATTATATTATAGCCTAAGCCTTACCTAACAACTAATACAGAGTTAAAAACTCTTTTTTACCAAATCTGTACTTAAAGTATTTCGATTCGAATTTCTAGTAATAACTAGCCAATCGTTTAAATGAACATCTAAAAATATAGTTAATAATATTTCAATATAGTTATGATATTAGAGACACATCGTGATACTTAACTATTTTTTTTTTACTATGTATCTTTATTTCATGAACTTACGCAAACAATTGTTGGTGAAACTAATAAAATAAAATAAACACTGATTTCATCATCATCATCATCAACAGCCCGTTTACGTCCACTGCTGAACATGGGCCTCCTCTTAACAGACCTTGACAAGCCAGGATCGTAGAGGGATATTGCCATAATCTGTACGCTTGGCAGACGGATTGGTGATCGCAGTAAGATGTTAAGCTGGAGCTAATAGATGCTGCTGCCCATCCATCAGCCATATGTCCCTTAGTCGCCTTTTACGACACCCATGGGAAGACATGGGGTGGTCTATTCTAAGCCGGAGACCACACGGCAATTTTTTTACTATGTATCTATATTTCATGTACTTATGCAAACAATTGTTGGTGAAACTAATAAAATAAAATAAACACTGCATTTATATGTCCAGATTTGTATTTGTACACAGCTAGCATCTAACTCTTCTTTTATCTAATTCTTCATGAGTATAAATAATTACCGGCTGTGGTGCAACGTGAATACATTTATTTTCATAAATCGATACAGATGGTGTAAACCTATCTATTTGGTCGACTGTACCCACTGATGTTATTTTTCCTATTGGTTTCTTATATTCTCTACACTATTGTTACCTTCAATTCACCGCATCCTGGCAGCAAATATGATATTTTTCTATTGCTTTCTAATATAAGGTCTGGCCACACTATCATTCCCTGCTCCACCCTGGCAGTTAATATCTGATTTGCTCATTGGCCCATCAATTGTTTGCGAACCACTTAAATTTTCTCATAACCGGAGATTAGTAAAGGATTGAAGCATTATTAGTATTTGGTCAGTCCGGATATCTATTTACTTCTATGGTTATATTAGTTTAATTTGCCGAAGAACAATATTTTCAACTGTATCCAAATAGCTGCATATTTGTTGCTGTACAGGAGGCTAATCACGTAACGATAATAGGTTGCGTGATTAACGTATTATCGTTAATTACGTAACGTACTTTTTTCATCAAAGTTATTTTATACTTTGATGAAAATACACGAATTTGCGATTTGATTAGTGCGGATACAGTTTCATTTGTAGACTCGGTTTTCTTTATTAACACGATATAATATATTTAACTGTAACAACTGAACAATGATTGTATTCAACTAAAGTTTTTATAACTGTTTTTTGGTTGACTGTACTAAAATGTACTAAAAATAGAAATTAATTTATACTTATAAATACTAGGCCGCAGCAGGAATAGCGATCGGGACAAACTAAGAAAAACTAATACTTACAAATATAAATTTAGGGACAATCGGGGATACAGTTTCATTTGTAGACTCGGTTTTCTTTATTAACACGATATAATATATTTAACTGTAACAACTGAACAATGATTGTATTCAACTAAAGTTTTTATAACTGTTTTTTGGTTGACTGTACTAAAATGTACTAAAAATAGAAATTAATTTATACTTATAAATACTAGGCCGCAGCAGGAATAGCGATCGGGACAAACTAAGAAAAACTAATACTTACAAATATAAATTTAGGGACAATCGGGACATATAGTCCGGGGCAATCGGGGATTTTTTTTGTGGGACAGAACTCAGTGGGTCGTTCGAGGACCAAATCAGTGTTTGCTATGCTTAATACTTAATAGTTCGACGATAGTAATATAGTTACTTAATTAAAATTACAGTTTCTTTTACTTTACCGTAGGTACTTACTTAGTTCATCAGCACTTTAAGTCCACTGCTGAACATGGGCCTCCTCTTAGACAAATCTTGGCCAGAAGATGGGAGTATCTTTGAGCTGATAGATGCTGCTGCCAATCCATCAGGTGTATGTTTCTTCGGGGGTCGGATCGTTTATGCGTACCCGGCCCCCACCAACGGCGGATGGAAGGAGTGTCCGGGGGTCGTTAGTGGTGTAGGGCCCTCTCCTCGTGGTATGTAGCATACCACGCTATGGAGGGGGCGAGGCCCACATAACCCACCACCAGCGCGCGAATACGCTGCAGCGGCGCGGTGGGAATGCGTAAATGCATTTCACCCTGGACAAAAAAAATGAGTGTATGTTTCTTAGTCGCCTCTTACAACACCATAGAAAGATATAGGGTGATCCATTCTGAGCGGTACTTGCACCTTAGTATGTATACTTAACAAATTAAACTAGCCCATAATAAGAAGCCAAGCCTTTTTATATAACCTTCACATTTAACTATAAAACCATAAGTTGAAATCCCTGACCAAGACAATTAATGTGACCATGACGAACTAATAAACCATTGTACACCTGACTATGAGTGTTTACTTATCATAGAGGAAGATCTCTATTGCCTAGCAGTGTATCATTGAACCCTGGTGCTTGGTAGATCAATGGTTTGATGCCTGAGAAAATGAAATGTAAAAAATTGATGATTGCCAACTCTCTGAGTTTCGGTTAGTAAGGGATTACACTGTTGTGCTTCAGAAAACCAGATGTTCTATAATGGGATCCCTAAAGCCTGGCAGCTACGTTAACTAGTAGACAATACATAAGACAGAACCATATTGCGATATGAAAAGAAGTAAATAGCTAAATTTTTTTTTTTTTTTACTTAATTTAGGCTTACGTTGGACCTTAATCTCGCTTGATGGAAGGCGATGATAATTTCAGCAGAATACATAAACATCATAATATATTATTTAAAAGAACTATAAAAATAAACAATAATAAATCTTGCATTTATTATTGTTATACAGAAATATAATGTTATAGTTATGCTGAAAAGGTAACACACGTAGTTCTGATTTTCAGTCGGCAACCATACATAGTAGACAGATGGATGCTCAGAAATACATCCTTTTGGTTTATATATTTAAGGGCCTATGCACACCACGTCTTTTTTACGCCGTCGACGCGCGTTTTAGAAACGCGTGTCGACGGCGCGCTTTTATCCTACAGAGCAGTTTGTTGTCGTTTGTATCGATACACACGCGCGTTAGCAATTTGGTGGCTTTTGCATCGCGTCTGTATTGATACACACGCGCGTTTGTATCGATTCATAAGCGTGCAGGTGTGCAAAGGTCTGCTGGCTGCGTCTGACTCGCGTGCGTATCGCGTCTGTATCGCTACAGACGCGCTGCAACGGCGCGTTTAAAAAACGTGGTGTGCATAGGCTCTAAGAGTGACTATAAATAAGCTTGTGTGTGTTTTAAAAAGACCTCTCAAAGTAGGGAAATTAATGGACTTAACAACCACTCGATTCACGGACACAAAACAGATCCAGACTCACAAAAACCTTTCTGTCACCTAATCACCTGTATCACCTAACCTATCTGTGGTTTACACAATTATTTGTTTCAGATGGGAATCGAATACCAGATGTCACAAGCAACTACCGTAACCGGTACTGTCTAGTGTAATAGTAGTAGTAGCGTCTTGTACGCTTACCTTTTATTTTGTTTGTTAATCCAACTATATCTAGAATATTCCTCTTTCTCGATAATGACAGAGAAAAATGGGAAATTTTAGTGTAACTTATTATAAACTTAAATAAATTACTATTAAACTTATTAGAAATGTACTTATGTGAACTTACATTTAGATTTTAATTTTACTTATTATTGATAAGTACCCCAACAAAACCTAATGCGTTAAAATTAGCCATCGTGCCTAAATATCAAAAGTATCCTCAAACGGGTTTAAAACTAATAAGTAACCACTTTAAATATACTTTACAATGTATCTACAACATGTTTGTCAAACCATTCTCCCTAATAGCTCATCATTCAATCATTCATTCATTTCTAAAAGACTTCCTCCCAATCCTAAAACTCATATTTTTAAACCTCAAAGGCATATAGCTTGCATGGTACATCCGACCAAATGGCTTTGGGGTCCAGATTTGTTACTTCACAGACACGTGCACTCAAACTGGTCCCCCTTTCTTAAGAATCCATTTACGAAAATATTCATTCTCGTAATGAATAAAAAAAAGTTTTATTTGTCGGTTCTTAAACTCTTTGCCGGTGGACTGGCTTATACTAGTTATGGCCAAGCCAAATGTTTGGCCAACACGTTAGCATCGTCCCTTTACTAGTTTAGGGGTCTCGTGTCGATTAACGTAGGTACATTCGGTTTTTGAATATTTTCTTTTTTTTTATAGCACAGATTTTCATTCAAGTGTGTGAATGAATGTTTCAAAGGGTTGCAATGAATACTTAGCATCACATTGGGAGGTCATGTTAAGTTCGACGGAAGGGAATAGGTACGAATTTATATTTTATACGCCTGCGTTTAAATATTAATATTTTTTTAGATAATGTATCGTTAAGAAATAAATGCACAAATATACTATACTACATACTAACTAAAAAAAAACGATTTTATTATAAAAATATAAATATAAGCTATCTCAAATAGGTATTTAATATTATGCTTTTACGGTACATAAATACAAATTAAAACAAATATTCTTGCCTCATACTTGAAAGCCTTTCGCGCCACCTGCATGTGGTATGCAATGACACGTAGGTATAGTCAGCAACATAACTTGCTTACCACCAATGAAATTATTTTATCTCTTTATACATCATGATGCTTAGAACATCAATCAGACGCGCAATGTTAACTCCCCAAAAGATTGTTTTACGGTCACAAAAAAACATTACTGTATAAAATATTTACTATTAATGAAGACTAACAAGATTACCACTTATCTTGCTGACTGTACTACAGACTATTTAACAGCTTGCATCAGTACATGTTAGTGTATACAAACATATTAATCGACTACAAATGCACCAGTGTGCTCGCTTCTTCCTCTAAGAATGTAGGTTAACCCAAATACAGAGGAAACCAAATTATGTGACTTTGATTACGTAAATGAAGCGGTTGTAGCCCAATGGCTAGGGTGTCGGACTTGCGATCATGTGGTCGCCGGTTCGACCTCACCCATTGCACTATCGACGTGATCTTACTCGTAATACAAGCATTTTTGCTTAGCACGAGAGGTTAACAAGAATACTAGTAGTGTGAAAAAACTCTGATAGTAATCTTAAAAAAAAATTACATTTCATCCTCTTCAGTACTATTTTTTTCAATTTTATTTTACTGATTTAATAAAAAAAAGCGCAGATTTTTATGAAATCTACATTTAAAATTTACACCGCAAAATCCCCATATAAATAAGGGCAAAAATATAGCCGCTTCAAGTCACTAGATCTTATATTGGAATGGTACGATGATAATAGGTTTTCTTTTATAACTGATAAGGCAAATGACTTCTTGGTGCTAATTGGCATAGATATCCAAATACTAGGACAGCTAGTGCTAGTGCAGTATATGTACAGCAATAGCCCTCATCCTGCCGGCTGTTTCCCCTTCTTCCCGTGAATTCTGGTGATAAGGTCACCAGAGGTCACGGGGAGAAGCTTACGCAAAGAAACACAACATACCGATAACGTCAGGTAGCGTCACTCAACGTATTAACCCTATGCTTAAACCCTCAAAAATCCCAAAGTGCTATGTTTAAGAAAACCATTACCATGCCCATCATCACTAAAAATAGTTAAAATAACTAAATCTCATTTTATGATGCATTCAAAAATCCTATTCATTATTTAATTATTACATATCTGTTATTCTAATCATTTACTTTACCTATTTAATTAATAATATTAGGTACCAACACAATATATTTGTAACAACACACTTAACGTAAAATTTTCTATAGGACATTGATGTTTATTTATTTAGATACACAGAAGTGATGCAATATACCTAAATACCTATCTATAGTGGTACAAAAAAACTGTGACGGCAAGCTTACGTTAGGTAGTAAATATGAAGAAATACACAATTCTACTATTCGCTGACAAAGGCGTGTCAAATCACGACCAATAATTTCAATAGCTCATAATAAATTGCGAAGTTATTATACACATAACTATTGTGAAGAAAAACAGAATTGACATACGACTTGTCTGAAAAGGAGTAGTTTTAATAGTTTATTGCATACAAAACTATGTTTTCAATGTATAAAATTATATTTTCAATGTAGAATATATATTTAATGAATACTGCATTTTAGTAACTACAAGCTGTGATTTTAGTTCGACCCACAGCTGATAATTAAAGATCATTGTAAATTTGTAAAATTTTAAAGCTCTTCTGGACGAGCCATATCGCTTACAGGGTTAATATTGCATGTTGTGTGGGCATGTAGCATTCACGGCCCTAACTTAGAGTTTCGATATGTTTATTATATGAATAGTTTCGGATTTCAGATTGTTCCTATTCTTACTTCACGATATAATCTGGTAAATTTTCACAAATTTCGCGGTTCACCAAAAAGTTTTTCTTTGATAAGCAGTATTCAACTTTTTATCGTGTGTACTGCCATGATATTATGGCGCTTACAAATATATCGGATTGTTACTTTTTAGTTACTCTGCACTGTATAGTTTTTAAATTTGTTATCAAATTATTAAAGTACCTACATCTACTAACGTATGTACTTAACCTTAATATGTTAAAAAAACTGAATATAATTACAAAAGATTTCACTAAAAAATACCTTTAATTGTAAAAAAAATGATAAATAGTATGTTTTCGAATTCATACCTATAATTTATGCTCAATCAAATAGCAGGAATTCTATTTTTGCTCCAAGTATGTACATACCTAATAGGAGGCTTCGCTTTTTTGTTAATGTTGTTTTCAATATCGGTTCTGGTATCGCTAGAAGTGCTGTTTAATATGAGCAATGCTTAAATTAAAAATTAGTCACTGCGATTTGAGAAAAAGACTCATCAAGTGTGTTGTTTATGTAATATTTTGTACGTAAGCTTCCAGCTGATTTACGCACTTCTAACATATTTATATTAAAGGCTCTTAAATTCTTACGTAGGTACTTATACTAAACTTGAAAATTAATTACACTTCAACGTATTACCACGAATTTGGTTTTATTCTTGTTTGTTACGAGTCATTTTTATTGAAAAAGCAAGAAAACACGTAGAACGTGCTATTTTTTAGCATTAGATACTTACATTCATCTTGGTTTTATAGCTCTGTCAATACTACTCAATAGAACAAAATTTTATACTTGCGGCAATAATGTTTATGTGGTTGTGTGTCGGTTTTAGTAGTAGTTTGATATAATATCAAAATACTACTAAAACCGAGTTGTACACTCTTTTCTTCTCTCAGTTTTGTTATGTAACCATTAAAATGTGAGTTTATTAGTTTATTTATGTTCCAAACATAACATGCAAACAAATATAAAATAGATATTAAATAATATTCTTCCATAAGTACTAAAATATTGCATTAAATCTGATTGGTCTCTGTTATTGCTCTACTCTGTGTAAGGTAGAGAGGTGTTAATCGGAGTGCGCACACGATGCTCTCCGCGGCATCACGTCCAGTTAGCCTCACTTACCCTGTTTGTTCTAAATGTTACATTTTACCCGCAAACACCCTCTTCCGGCCAGATTATTGGAAATATCGCCTTTTTGTTGCCGCACCCAACTAGCTACTTTTGGGTAAATATTATTATAGGCAAGGTATTTAAGAGATATAAATAAGGGTTTTTTTTTATGGATACGTTAGAATAGAGTTTCAAAAGCCTAGCACATTCTTACCCGCGTAGCACTAGTTGCAAAAAACAATCATATCATAAAATTACTTTTACTCATGATCATGATTAATAAAACATTTTCGGAGTGAAATAATTTATGTAATCGCTACAATATTAGTTTTACATAAAAACAATCAATAATTCAAATGTTTTTTTCGGGCGGACAGATGTGCAGTAAGCCAAGAGACTTTTGCTACTTCACCAGCATTAATTTGATAATTTAAATTGCTTTTAATGTAGAAGAAAAAGTGCGGATACAATATAAAAACATGTATATTTTATAATTTAATATATATACTTTAATTAAATAATACACATTAAATGCGAGTTAAATATGATTTAATTTCGTAATTTTTCTTAGCAATTATATTTCGTTCTCAGCGTTTGAATACTTAAAATTAGACACAGAATTACAATGGTCTGTGTCACATTATTTTAACAAATTTATTATGTATTTAAGCGCATATTTTGTAAACTATTTTACACATTGTTTGGAATGTTTCAATGTCTTTTACATTTCGTATTCTATTTATTATATTCTATGGAATAAATGAGGAATGTAAGCCACAACATATGTTCACATCGACTGATTTATGACATCGGTTATCCAACGATTATTATATTTAGCAATGTTGAATATTGTATGGGTCATAGACTCTATTATGATTTTTATGTTAATGATTTCATTAATAACACAAATCTGATTAATTGCAAATTTTAATGGACTCTCCATACGGTTTTATAAAATTCAACACTACTTGATATCATTTTAATATATATAATATGATATTCAATATACACTGGGTACGGGGTACAAACATTATTTTCACTATTTTATCTTTTTCGTAATCATTTTTAACGGCATGATTTAATCTTTGTTGACATATTTCGAATTCAGTTCAGCAATTAAAAATGATAACACATTTAAGATAAATTCATTTTAATATTTTCTTAAGTAATATTTTGATCTACTTCAAGTTTACAGATAAAATTAATAGATATACTAGTTATATTGCGAACACAAAATCATGCACTGCCACCACTCTATGGCACAGATCTTATTAACATTAAGATTATATTGTCCTTTATTATGTAACAACGGTGACGACAAATTAACTACTGCAGAACATACCATACGCCTGCAAAGTTTCAGATGTGGATACTAAGTCTGGCAACTTCTTCTTCAATGAAAAATAAAACAAAAATCGCCAGAAATCGAGAGGATTTCGACAATTAGAGATTCAGAAACCTATCACTCTCATACAAACTCTTAAAATAATATATACAAAGCGCTCAAAATCATACAATCAAATTCACAAATCGACCGGGAAAATATTCATTTGAACATTAGTAAAGAAAAGTTTCAGTACATGGTGTTAGTAAAGAAAACGAGGTCATAGCGACTGTGGCTAATCACAAGAGAGCGGTTGATCGGATAGATAAATACCCATAATTAAATACAAAACATTTTAATTCAACTTTACATCTAACACCTACGTTTACAAATTTCTGATTAATTTTGTTTGATAAATAAGTAAACACAATCATTATTTTATTATATTTACAAGCAGAAACACGATCCGTACTTAATGATAAAGCGTTTTAAATAATAACACACTGAGAATTGACGTAAAGGCGTTTTGCTACACTGAAGGCGAGACAGCCGGAGTGTCGAGGCGCCCAGGACGCGCGCTGGGAGCGCGGACGCTCCCGACGCGCCACGCGCGACGCGCGACGCTCGCAGCACCTCAGTTCTGCGGTGGTCTGTCGGAACACTCGTGACTGGTGAGACTACTATTTGCTCGTTCCACAGAAAACCTTTTTTCCTTTTAGAGCACGAGTCCGACGCTGGCACAAGAGCAAACGAGTGCCACGATGTTACACGACCTTAAGGAATTTCACAGCTCCGGACGTCGTCCCGGCTCAGCATTTTTTCCCCATTCGAATGTTTGCTCTCTCGCTTCAGCTACCATTCATGCGGCATTTGAAACACCGCGGCCACCGCGGCCGAGCTAACCTAACGTTATCCAGTCCACGTCACTGTAATAATACTGCGATAGTTGACTAATACTCTGTCCACTCACAATGTCCATCGACAGCTGGCAACGGAACGCGCGAAGCGTTGAAGCGTAAATGAGCTGCAAAGGTGAGGAGGGTGCGAATGCTCTACGTGCCGTCGCAATGCCTCCGCCTCTGATGCCTGCCGTGGTGGTGGCGCACGCCGTGGCATGGCGGCTTGATGGAGTTCTGCGGCGGAGGCCGGAGCCTACGCTGCGGACGCCACTTGGGCTGGTCTCCAGCACGCACTTTGTTGTGCCAGTTGATGTCGAAGTCGTGAGCTTCCTTCATGAATGAGAAACATTTGTGCTGTCGTTCCGACAGTCGACTCTTGCCACGACGGAGCTGCACACCACGTCGGTTGAATCCTATGTAGCGGTCTTCGTTCTTCACCAAGTGGTATCTGTTGTAGCCCTCGTCCTTTACAAACTCCTCTTTGAACCAGCAGGTTGGTTGTCTCTCCGCCTGAAACCGCGTCTGTTGACAAGAAAATATCAATGATTATTTTGTATCAAAAATTATACTTCGGAGAACAATCAAGAACAAAATGACTACTTTTTTCGGAAATCGGGAGATTTACGTACCAATCGTCTGCCGACCAACCGCGACCGATTGAAGCAGAGGTACATGTCCTGCACGGGCGAGTGGATGAGCAAGTCTAGAGTGAACGGGCCGCGCGTACTGATGGTGAGATTCGCTGGAACAAACAAACATAACATTGTTAGCATTCACCTTATCACAAAAATAAAGATGTGACTCAGATTCGAGTTCAATGTTTACCCTGCCTTATTTGGATGTGTAAAAATGTGGTGTTCATATTCCAATTAACGAATATTATAACTTATTCTTTGTTTAATCTTAATTGACATTTGTGAAAACGTCTTTAAGATAAACCGAAGCAAACAGATTCACTGTAAGAAGGCTCATACAACTTAAGAAACCTTGAACCAATGTTACTTTTTCATACAAAATCCAATAAACAAAAGATATATAGTTAAATCGATATTCGTAAAGATCATAAACTAAAGAGGCATCAAAAAGATTTGTATCTCTAAAGGGTATTCAGATCCAATAAAAATAACCATTAACATTTACAGCAAACACCAACTAATGAAACATAAATCAAACTTTCTTCCCGCTCCACGAATTAATTAACTCATAAGACACGGTATTAATATTTAGAAAGTAAATATTCAAAGAATTCCTGATCTTTACTCCTTCTTATAGTAATTACCACACCATGGGTGCATATTTTCCAATTTGAATCAACGCCGCGGGTTGTGCTCACGTAATAAATTCGATTTATATTGTTGAAGAAGTCAGGTGCAACATACTAATCGTTAATGATATTTGAACACTAATAAAGTAGAAAAGTAAAATGTCCATAAATAATAAACTATTGCTGCACATTCAATACATGACGGGTGGAGAATGGCTTACATGGCGCTCCGACTATGCTAATGGAATTAGTATAATCGTACTATGGGAATTTGTTTTTTATTTGTCGTTACACGTAGCTTAGACTAGCATTGTCGTAAGGCAAGATATTGTCAGATTTTTTTTTCTGCAACGAAAATATATTACACATTTCTGCGTAAAATCAAATAATGTAATCATAAGATTTTTAGTTCATTAAATACCTTCATATATATGCTTTAAATGTAAAATTTTGCTATGCCAAACCAAATAAATAAAAAAGTAGAAATAAAGTAGGACAACAAAAGAAACATATTTCACTATCAAGTTTTTTTTATAGCTAAACCTTATTATTAACATTCATGAATATTAAAAAAAACATACCCACAATAAAAATAATGTCGGATTTTCTTGTAATTCTTTCGAAACCAATAAAATTAGCAGCATATAAGCCTGTGTCATTCTATTGATAACATATAAAAGAGAAAAGCCGGTGTGGAATTCGATAACCAAATTCTGTCTCTTGTAAGAATTAATTTAACTAAAACTAACCGACACGGTCGCTTGTGTCACTGGCCATGTCTTTCAATTACATTAAAAGAAATAAAAATACTTGGTTTAGGTAGAACATAAATTGTAATGTTTTCAATGTGACTATGAATGGAGTGTTTGAGAAAGTGGAAATATATAACGTTTGAACAACATGAATAAAATATTTTTAATTGAATTAATTACAATATTTCAATTTGTTTATGAGCATTGCGTCATTAGTTTGTTTTTTTTATAAGTAAACGACATTTAAGGAACGACAATCAAAACGAAGTAAAAGGAAAGTTCTTTTTAGTAGTTGGTAGAGTTTTATAGGGATAGGCAAGAATCATAAGATGTTTACAGTATTTTTTTTGTTTGTAATTTGTATTTTACTTTCTGCATTGCAATCACGGATTTTTAATAATAAGGCGACAGCAAAATATTCATTCCAGAAGATAAATTTAATAATACTGAAAATGATAGACGAACGAGGTTCTGTAGTGGAAAACTACCCATCTAAATGTTTTCAAACATATCTCCTTTTAATCGTACGACATTACATACTTGTTACGTAGATATTTTCTTTTGGTTTACGACTACAATAAAATGGCAAAGATAAAAAGAAGCTATGTGTTCATAGGCTTATATTATCTTATCCATATTTGGAATCATCACGTGCTTTTAAGTCCGTTTGAGTTAACTTGATTTAATTGAGGCTTAACATTGTTATCGTTTGAATTCAACGTTTGTCTTCCTAGTTATTGTTCTAGTAAGTAAATAAAAAACAACAATAGTGAAAACGTTGTTAGAGCTATTTAAAAATGGGTTCATGACTTTCTTACTTAATTTAGTTTTAATGCTTACACAAATAGATTAGTACGACGTGACCAAAATCATATTTTATCCACGACTGATAGGACATGTCGCATAAGCATTTCTTTATTTATAGGTGAACCTAATATCTGATACGACCGAAAATGCAAACAAAATAACAGTTCAGCGCATTTATAAAAATAACACAAGCTCGATTAAAACTAGCTTATTCCATATTTAATTTCCAATATAATATCTTAAAATTAAAATGCCCAAAATGTTGTGTGTATTAAAATGAGCTAAACCATTTAGGAAATACAAAACATTTGCCGCCGCAAGTTACGCAAAACTAAGACTGCGTTGACCCGATATTGGGAGAAGGGACTTTCTTTCAGACGTAATGAAGCGTGTAAACATTGCCCAACCTCCATAATAGGCTAATTTTGTAAAGACAACATAATCTCAAAGTAAACATGCTTTGAAGTGCCGCCCGCCGCTTGTAATTTCTCTTTGGACCTTCTTGATGTTGGTAGATAGATAGCTCATATAAGTTTGTGCTAGATTAAAATTAAGTAAGTGCCTATCAAGATAATCACAATTGTAAGTCAAATTAATTTCAATATTATAGTTCTTAAAAATGCCGTCTTGCATAAGCCACTTCTGGAATAGGGCATACAAATATTTGCTAAAAAGCTAATAATTTACACTTGCAACTAAGCCTAATGCAATTGTTGTTCATCGGAATCTAAGATTGGTAACAAACACGTATCATTGAGTAAGTAACATATAGATCGAAAAATATAAATTTAATACAATGAAGAAATAATAAGCAATTGAAATACAATGCTGCATATTATTATTCTAGAACTAAATACAGTAAGTTATATCGATACATTCGAAACTGTCATGCAGGTCAATGACTGGCTATCACTACGATAAGTTATCAATGTATCTTTGTACCTGTTACCTGATTTTTAAAGCGACATCTTTTATCAGGCCATGTTACTACCTAAATGCATTTAATACCTTCGTTCAGCTGTAGTATACAGTCAAATGTAACTATTAATTAATGTTGCCTTCCTGAGAGTGTGTAAGGTTGCCAGAGCTCTCAAAGGGGAGGATTAGGTTAGCGAACGCTTAATTGATACATTTAAAACGTTCATCGCCTATGGTACCTACCTATTCACTTCGACGGGTCGTATGTTTAGGTACCGACGTAATGTAATAAAAAAAAATGGGGTTTCCCTTGTGATTTCTAATCTGCAACAGATATTGTAGGTACATTGATATTCGTCTTTTATATTGTAATAATCATGTCATGATAGAATTTATGACGAATCGAATTTCATGACTATCCTCGTCCTACTTTCCGTATTTTATGATAACTATAGTATACCTACTTCTTGCATATATTTGTTGATCTTTATTCATCAACATTGTCACCAGCTTGTTTACGACCACTGTTTAGACCTTGGGCTAGCCATAGTCGTTGTGGGATATTGCCATAATCCGCTTGGCAGACGGATTTCTGAATTTGTGATCGCAATAATATTGTGAGTAACCTTGAGCTTATAGATGCTGTGGCCCGTAATTCCTGTTTCCCCCCGCCAGCAACCGCCCTGAGCCGAGGTCCAAGTCGCGCTCTTGCGCAGACCATTTATTTTGGCTAGAGCTCTGTTCGTCTTTATATCTGGCGAAGTAGCAAAAGCCTCCTGGCTATGCCCATCCATCACCTGTAGGTATATCCGTTAGTCGCCTTTTGCGCCACCCATGAGGAGACATGGGGTGTTCTATTATAAGCCTAACACCTTAATATGTACAGTAAAAAAAGCCAAATTATGTTAAAAAACCCAATTTTTAACATATATAATTATTGTAACGCATATTTTAAGTTCCTAATAGTAACTCTATAACTAATCCAGCGGTCCCACTCGTTTTAGTACCTACATTACTTACGAAATAACATAACAAACCGATATTCCCTTTGTATACTCCGTGCTGTTTGAAGGTTTAATAAAATATGTTGTAACCTTTTCCTAGTCCGGTATTGTATGTTTTGTCATTAACAAGAATATTAGTTCAAATAATGACAATGCCTTCCGACCAAAAACTAAGACATACAAAAAGATTATAAATAATTTAACTAGAAGCATATTAATGCATGTTATATAATTCACTTTGTCTCATTTTTTATTTAAATATGACATTGTGCTAGACCTTGAATATTCTACTCAAGATATTTACGTATCTCATGCCCCATATTCAATGACAGATAATGATTGAACACAACTTTTGGTAGACCAAAAGTTGTGTTCTGTGTATCATATGGCATTGTGAATGTCCATGAGCGTTAATTACCAATTACAGTTTGGTGGGCTATCGGATAGTCTACCACTGTTTAAAAAAAATACATTGACGCATATTCGGAGGCAAATGTGCGTAATAACAATAACCTCTACTAAATATATCGCCGTGAACAGAAATTTAAACAAATCTTAATTTTAAGATAAGGAGTCATGAGGTTCCGATAATTGAATTTGAATGATATGCTAAATATATTTGAATCATTCTATAACTACTAGTAGTTTTTTTATTATATATTTATAGGCTTACGTTTGACCATAATCTCGCTTGATGGAAGGCGAAGATAAGGCCTAAGATGATACACGCTTGCCTAGAAAGTGTCTGTTCACTTTAGCCTTAACAATGTCCAGATTATAGCGTTCCGGAAAGAAAGGCCGGCAGAGAATTCCACTCCTTAGCCGTCCGCATTATGAAAGAAGAAGCAAATTGCTTCGTGCGTATTGAAGGAATGTCTACAACAAAAGGGTGAAACCGCTCGCCGCGCCTAGTCGTCCGGTGATGGAAGGGTGAAGGGGTTATCAGGTTATGTAGAACCTCCGCACACTCCCCGAAATGCAACCGATAAAAAACTGATAGGCAGGCCACTCGTCTACGGTGTTCGAGGCTCTGAAGACTTGCCTCCACCAGTGAGTTATTGCCTATGACTCTCTTCGCTCGGCGCTCCAATGAGTCCAGAGCATCCAGCTGATATCCAGCAGACCCATCCCAAAGATGAGAACAGTATTCCATTGAGGAGCGAACTTGAGCTCTGTAAAGACTTAAAAGCTGCTCCGATGTGAAGTACCGCCTCACCTTGGAGAGAATGCCAAGTTTTTTGGCTGCAGTGTTTGCAATGGACTCGATGTAGTGACCGAAGTTTAGATTAGAAGAGAGTTAGTTAGTACTACTAATTGTGACTTTCATCACTGCTGAAACTACAAAAAGGTGGCATAAAAAACGCAGGCAAATCACGATTACAACCGCCTTTTTTAATTTCAGCCGTTATTACACAAACTCCCTACACACAAAAGACATTTACTGTTTCGTCTACTATATTTTAATATAAGTATAAGTCGGTTAAACATTAACACAAA
This sequence comes from Nycteola revayana, assembly GCA_947037095.2. Classification (NCBI taxonomy): domain Eukaryota; kingdom Metazoa; phylum Arthropoda; class Insecta; order Lepidoptera; family Nolidae; genus Nycteola; species Nycteola revayana. The sequence continues at coordinate 17,501,724 of OX344860.2, read as the reverse complement.
CGCTGCTACTTATCAGTAAAATACCGCGTCTCGTAGTAGGGACCAGATCAAGAACAGGTAAAAAGCCAAATGAGATGCTGTGCTTATTATCCATTTATAAATACAAGTCCTAGGACATTATTTCCGACCAACAGTAATACTAGACTATTGATCTCTCTATTATAATATTAAAACATTTATAATAATCATAGTGCATATCAAACTACTTAAAATTACATTCACGCGGCGCCAGACCCATATCAATTAACCAGCATTCCCACAAACTAATAACATTCATTGATAAAGCGAAATACATTGACAGAGTCTTTACGTGTAATGTGTCTGAACGGATATAAAAAGGAATAAAAGTAAACCCGTATAAATTCGTTAGACACGTCTTAACTGAGCGGCTAACGCGAACAATCTGACCAAATCCGGCAGGACACAAACTGCGGTAGGTAAGTATTTGTCAAGAATCTCAGTTAAATTCCTGTACGCTTCCTCGGCAAGTGGAAGTGCGTTCGCATTGTTATCATTTCCCAGATATTTCCTTTGCTTTCTTTTTTATTTTGATTTTCATATTGAATAACAAATGAATAATAAAATGATGACATTAAAAATTGCAATGATATGAATGTAACTTTTAAATTAATAAATTCACCCAGAACCCCCCCTGCTCCCCCCCACGCTCGCTACGCTCGGGCGCTAACTTCACGCCGTGCATTAATAGGCTGCTTAGGTCACACGTATCGTAATCCATCACCCCCCGCAAGTCCAGGGCGGGTTTATATCACATCTGCTATAAAATAGTATACGATACTCGCGATCTAAGTAGCCTATTATTGCACGGCGTTTAGCACCCTCGCTACGCTCGGGCGCTAACTTCACGCCGTGCAATGATAGGCTACCTGCCTGCCAAACGTGGTTACAGTGGCGAAACTCTTCTTCATGAGTAGGTGTTCAGCTGTGGACATTATATGGGCTCATAATACAAAGAAAAAATGGAACAAGATAACATTATGAGCCCAGCCGATAATGTCCACGTATTTGTCAAGAACCACTGTAAAATATTCTAATCCTAATATTCCATACGGTTCCTCGCCAAGCGGAAGTGTGTTCACACTGTAGTCACACATTTTCCTAATTTACTTAGTTTCCATATAATTTTCCTTTAGTGCTTTAAATATATAATAATATAATATTTCAATACAGACATAGCTGCGTAGGAGTGAAACCAAAATATTTCTTATAAAAGTTATTAATGCCTTATACAATATAAATGTATTTTTAGCATTACTTATCAAAAGTAAAGGAAGATTAAATGAGTTCTTACAATTACGTATCTATTAATTAGAATAATAATTCTAATTAATAGATACATTACCTATCGATTAATTATAATCAGTCAATTAGTTTGTGACGTCTATAATGATGACTCTTACCATTCGCGTCACCTGATAGATCGCATTACCTGATAGTTCGCGACACAGTAACATGTGTCGCGATTTATCAGGTAGGCTTGATAATATAACATTGCTTACATCACAAACAATAGGTTAAATAACCCATATCAAATGGAAAGTATTTGTCTAAAAGACTTAAATAAAATCATTTCAGATCATAAAACTGGAAAATGGCTGCATAAACATAAGATTTAATAGACGATAATATATCAGTATGAAATATGTAGTCGCTTTTATGTCCCACTGGATAGCAAAAAAGTAGCAAAAGCCTCCTGGCTAACTACATAATGTTCGACCGCAAACTAAACCTGTCCGATAGTCAGAAATACAATGGAAACACACATATGTAGCGCCTTCCCGGCGACAGGATATGCCGACACTACTGTAAACAGGGATTTAGCTGCGGTATTGAAATCCTTTACTCTGGCTCTATCTTAATCTTAAGACGTCTGTATACATGTAACTTAAGTGCTTTAAGTTATTTTAATTACTGCAGGATAATTACAGGATTATGTTTACGTAGTGATGAGAAACATTATTATTACATGCAGGATTTTAAATAGTTTTTACGTCACCAATTAAAATATATACCTATAAACAGTTTTTTTCTCGGACAAATATTTATGAGCTTAGCCACGAGGCTTTTGTTATAAAGGCCAGGAGAGCTCCAGTCTTATTCAGATATATCAACAGTGATGCCATAATAATGTTGCGCCTATGTCTGATAAATAAGTAAATTACAAACAATTTTTATATGAATTCTGCAAAACAAAACAAACAGTCTACATTAATCTATGTGTTACCTACTTAAAACATTCCAATTATAATTATTTAACTGTATGCTTCATATCTGTACACAAGGCTGGCTTAATACTAAAAGGCATTATCTTCCAGTCAACCTTTGGGTTAAAATAAGAGTTTAAGCTGCTCAAACTAAGATTATGTGGTAAAATTCAAAGAAATAAAAGCAATTTTAGTAACAAAACTGTAAAATTTTTTGATCATATGATTATTTAATTCAATAATGATGCTTATTTATAAAAAAAATCGATAATCAATAACAAAGCTACAAGCAGTATACACGACAGTATTTAACGGCATCTCTACACGAGCAAAACAATTTACCTACTTCACAAGATTCCTGACATTTTGAGGCGGTTTCACATCGATGATTTTGTAAGAAACGTTTATTAATTCAATGTATTCGAATGTTTAGAGTACACTAACAGAGTAATGTTATTATTGGGTTCCTTGTCTATGAAATGAAACAAAAAAAAATACAAGAAATCCTAATGATTCGAAAATTACCTACTTGAGAACGAACAATTTAATCGTTGAAATAAAAACCGCTGCAGTCATTTATATTTAAGACTTTGTAATATTTAGCGGTGTTTCATTTTACAAGTGCTAATGGCTTTTCTTTCACTAGGCTTTAGGGTTCCATATCCGAAGGGTAACAAGAGGACCCTATTACTTAGACTTCGCTGTCAGTCTGTCTGTTTGTCACCAGGCTGTATCTCAAGAACCGCGATACCTAGACAGGCGAAATTTTCACAGATTATGTATTTCTATTGCCACTATAACAACAAATACTAAAAATAAAATAAAATAAATTATTAAGGCCCTCTGTGTGTAGTTTTGCTATACAAAAATCTTTATTTTTTTTGCCCTTTTTTGCTTGATGAGGCACTTGAAAATGGTACGGAACCCTTCGTGCGCGAGTCCGACTCGAACTTGGCCGGTTTTTTTATCATTTAATTAAGTTGCTTCTTAGACTTAGTGTTCAGAGTTCGATAATATGCCACCCGGGACAATTCGTGTGAATTGTCCCGTGTCGTTCTTTGTGTCCGTGAATATTGTGTTTGTAAAATCTCCCGCGATACTGGGAATCGTTTCCCTTGTGCGGAATTAGTCTTCTTTAATAAAAACAAATAAAAAAAAAAGTCATATCACTAAAAATTCTAACAGAGCCATCCAATAAAAGATAATATACCTATTACTATGGAATCGTCAAATACACCTGTTTTGTTAGTATTAAATTTGTAACGATCACATTTTATTACTCTTATTTCAAGTACTTAGCCGAAGCATTGAGAGAAATTAATTTCAAATCCACAAAGAAAATTGAATGAACACAAACAAAAGTAGGTAGGTAATTAAAAAATCGTTAAAATTGTGTCGAATCATTTTATTAATTATACTTACGATATACGTAGGTACCTATAATCAATAAAATGATTATACAGGCCGTGTTAAACAAGATATTATTATTCAATGGTTTGTAAGGCTCTATCTAATCGCACCCTAAGTATAATACATTACATTAGCTACCAATATCAATATCAAGTTACCGTCTAGTCCGACTAGATTATGTGACCACAAACACTATGTGGCATTGACACTAATACTAGATAATAATATGCCTGATACGTTTACATTTAGCCGCATCATGAAAGTAGGAAACTCGTTTTTTTTTGGGATAGGTAAACAACTGGTGTATCCGTGACCACAACTGGTGTAACTCATTTCGAAAAGGTTTAATAACATTGTTTTGCCTTAAATTTTACCGGGATTGAGACCCGTGTCTACTATAAATTATATGTACAAATCGCGAAAGTTTAAAAACAGTAATGTACTACAATACAACCAAATTACATTCTCTATAACCAAACAACTATGACTGAACTACTATGATAAGTTAGAAGGAAGGATTACCGCAAATTTCTCAGTCCAGTTTAATTCTTATCAAATAAATTGGACAATTATTATGGCGCAACACAAGTCGGGTAATCTGGTAAAAAAGATTCGACCACGTAATATAATAATTTAATATCAAAAAAATTATTGATAAGAAATGAAATGTTTTGAATAAGCCCGTTGTACTTTTACTTTTTAATTAACGCGATATTAATTTGGCTGATAATGATATAATTAAAGTATTGGATTTTTATCTATGGCAAGTCTAATGTTGTCACAGAAGAAGTAATTTGCTTTGCTATAGTATAGTTACTATACTACAGCAAAGCAAATTTCTTCTATATAATAGATTTTTTAGTATGTATGATAGGTACCTGCTACTTTCATTGATGCCTATTTCTATAGATTTTATGAATACAAAACATAATTTCAAATAACAAGACAAATCAATGATTCATCGACGTAAATAAATATAATGTAACCGCTATTTCCCCAAATATTTCTGAACGTTTTATATTTCCATTCTCAATCGATGCTCTAAAGCGAGTTAATCCAGCATAATTCAGATCTACTTAAAAATTATAATAAATATCATTTTTGTATTCCAATGACTTAAAAACCGTTTATCAAGTATACGAAGCACATAATTTCCCAATTAACATTCCCAACTAGTATTAAATGCTAGTGGTATTGATTAGGTACAAGGATTGAAGGAAAATTTTTGCATTAGTAATATCGATGTTTGTTTGTTCATCTTACGTCAGTCGCCCCCCAACTCAATGAAATATTTGATAGCGAACAAATATCTTTGACGTAGAAATGTAATATAGTAAACAAAATACAATCGTACATTAAATATACCGTTATCTGATGCAATTTTTAAAGTCTAGACGATAAAATATAGATAGTAGCCGAGTATCGGTAAATGGGTGTCAGTGTGTGGAGTGATATATCTTGAATAATAACACCGGAGCACTGCTCGCCTTTATTCTAGGTGCAAAGTAGCAAAAGCCTCATGGCTAGTTATTCACGTAGTTACGTATGTCCGTCCGAAAAAAACGTACCTACATCTTAAATGCATAAACTGCTGTGAGATTTTAAAGTTTGTATCATAAAATCTGAGTGTATGAATATATTTTTATTAGAGCGCAATAATTTTATTAAAAAGGTTTCAATGTACACACCCACTCGGAGCAATTATTGCCCACAACTTAATATTTGACCAATGTAAACCTTCAAATTATTTTATTTATTTGTTAAAGATAGTTTGATACTATATCTGGATATTTCGTTGTCATTTTCCAAACCAAATATGGTCGGACAAAATGAAGTCATTTTATTTTTACGTTTATACAATATTTCCTCAAGGAAATGACCGAAATCATATGTTACATTTAAAGCTTTCAAGGTTTAAATGTGAGGTTATTTTCAATAAAATGTTACAGAATTATAAATTTAGTTTTTACCTCTTTTTCAGTTTTTACTGACCTGGCTTTTATGACCGATATTTAACAAATTTAGACATGTTACTCATCGAAATCTATGTCAATATCAAATCCAATGCTATACCCAAATAATACCTAAGTACAAACAATAACAATTATTGAAACCAATATTGTTATCAACTGATATGGTTAAGTAAGGATTGACGAAGCAATCGGAATCAGGTCAACCACAAAAATGAAGATAAAACGTCTAAACATAAAGAAAAATGCCTTTGATAAAACGTTCTTCTTAACATGAAATACTTGTGCTTCAAGTTTTATTCGAGCTCTCTGAAAGAACTCTGAATTAGATAGGTTATATTATAATGTATATCTATGTGGCCTACATTATATTAAGATAATGTTTTACACCCAATGTATGAAGGTAGGTTATATCATAGACCCGACAGCAGCATAGCTTTTGCCATATACACACAAGATGTAAAAGCTTGCTCTCCAAAAGTATAAATAAATAAATAACAAAAAATATTTCTGCAGTACTATCCAAGGAAAAACCATACTCCAGGTTCAACCAAAGGCATGCATCATTAATATGATAGTATATTATAATTACAATATAGGGATATAGAAATGGCACATCACAAGAACATCTAACTTAATTTTTTTATCTATAATGAAATTTTATTACGTTTCTACATTTATTTCGCACATCAGAGTTAATATTTTCGCTAGTCATATTCTTTTATTGAAATAAACTTTTGTTATTGTACTTATGTAATACTAGCAAATAAACCTAAATGTTATATTTTGTGTAACACATTATACGGTTGTGGAAAAAGTAGCCAGTGCTATTACAATAACATTTTACAAAGTAAGTACAATGCAAGTTGTCTAAAACGCTTTTTTATTCGCGACATCAACACGCAAGACCACCCAGCGCGTATTCAACACATGCTACAAAACAGCAACAAACTACAGATAAAAAGTATCTGTCTGTAATATTTTGATAAATTAATACGCCTGATATACATATCGTACAGTATTAATTAGATACGTAATATAAATTGATAATTTTGATACAATTTTTGCGGTAACGTTTCATTTCGATGACCTTGTGGCCGTGATCTGGGTTGTATGGTTGTATCCTTGAGGGGTCGTGGGTTCTGATTACGAGAGCAAGAAAGAGTTTGGTGTAAAAACGTAGATGTGCTGTGTTTTGTTTGTATGTTTGTTAAATCACCATAAAGAGATATTTTATATCTGTTGCAGACAAAAACAAAATAGATTTTTGTTTTTTGTTGTCCAGAGGAAATGCATTTGCGCATTCCCACCGCCGCCGTTGCAGCGTATTCGCGCGCTGGCGGTGGGATATGTGGGACTCACCCTCTCCATAGCGTGGTATGCTAAACTCATACCGCGAGGAGTGGACCCTACGCCACTCAAACCCCCCGGACACTCCTTCAATCCGCCGTTGGCGGGGGCCGGGTACGCATAAGCAATCCAACCCCCCCTTAAGACAACCTCCATGACATAGCGGTATAAGTCTCGCTTTATGTCTCGGAGGTCGTGGGTTTCATCCCTCCTTCGGGAGAAGGCCTATGGTCAGTGGGTAAATACAATTTTATGATTAGATAGGTAAAGCATGAATATGATAGGTTATAATTCGTTTATAATATGTATGTACTATAAACTTAAGATTTAAGGGAATAACTACAATATAATATATAACATGACAATTACAATACGAATAAAATGGATAATTACCATGCCATTAAAAGTTGCTGTAAACTGATTTCCATCAATCATTTCGGTATTAAAGAAGTGTATGCTTTTGTATATCTAGTCATTAGTTAAGCACTACCTACCTAAATCATTAATGATTATACTTCACATTAATCTACTAACCCATCTGTCAAAACATTAAGTACCTGCGTTGCAGTCTCCGACAATATTATTTCATCCGACAAAGAAAAACTTACTTGATAAAAACACTGCAAGTCACGTAGTTAATGAAATCGCCGAAAACAATTTAATAATCCATTCGATCCAAGAACAGTAAGTAAACAAACTCAAAAATGACCGAGAACCATTCAAAAATATTTTTCTTAAAAAAGTATCTTAAGGGCCATTGAGACGAAATTATAAAATGAAAACTCCACCATAAACAGCATTTAATCTTAAACACCTGTTATTTGTTGGATGCTCGCGCAAATTACATTATTATTTCATTATTACATTATACTATATTATTGAACTGCGTGTGGTGTGTTTTTTGCGAAAAGAACCCTTATTATTGTGTTTAAAAACGTAACAACTTAATTTAGGTAGGCGCCGCACCGCCTATATCGATTGATTTCATATAATTTTCGTTCCGCCAAACAATCTTTGGGTGAATTGCCAGAAAAAAATAATACGGTACCTGTTAAAAGAGCTTTTAAGGGATGACGTTTGGCAAAAATGTGAAAAAAAGACGTAGAAAGTGAAAAGTTGTGATACTTTTTTGTTTTATTTGCAGCATACTATTTTTCTATACATATAATATAGGTTTATTTAAAACATTTTATTTTGTGGGACACAGTGGCGTAGCTAGGTGGACAATGGCCCCGGTGAATAGCGAGGTGGCTAGTTGACTAACTCGCTCTTTTCAAAGCTTAGGTTAGAGGGCCCCTGAGGTCCGGGGCCCTGGTGCACTGCACCACCCGTCCCCAACGATAGCTACGCCACTAAAGAGATATATAGCTGATGGATGAGCAGCAGCATCTATCAGCACAAGGTTACCATCGTACTGCGATCACCTATCTTGCTGCAAAGTGTGGCGATTACGGCAATGTCCCTCAATGACCCTGACTAAACAATTTCAAGAGAAGGCCCATGTTCAGCAGTGAGTGTATACGGAATGATTTAGTATTACTTATTAGTAACATCGAAATGCATAAGACTTAAGCAATTTTATACTAATTAAAGTGTTTACATATTTATTCTTCATTCCAGTCCACGAATGGTATACAACATTATTTCTCCTATTACAAACGCGTAGCATAAATTATTGATAATGATATATGATTGAAGCTGGCGTTAGCATTTTATAGCCCACCTAAGACGATGCATTTACCTAATTGGTTCTAATAACACGGTAGTAAGATGAGTACCTACTGAATAATACACACGATATAATGAGCGCGGCATATAAAACATAGAAATACGAATATCTACCCTGTATGTTTCTCTGTTCTTTTATGTTTGTAACGTTTGTGAATAATCTCTGGATCTATCAAACCAATTTGGGAAATACTTTAACAATAAAAAGCCACAATATTTGTGAGTTTCATATTAAAAAAATAAGCAGATGCAGCGTAGAAGAATAGAAGCATATGTACCATATTACTCAAAAATAAATTAACTTAAAAATTAAATAAATTTGTAATCATTTGTTTTACTGTCAACCAGTTTCTTGGTGACACAAGTTGCCATAAATATTTAACCGAGTTTCATTTTCTCTGATATATGTTTTAGCCCTACGGCATACGCAATGTTGCCGTTAGTAGCTTTTTCTAAAACGATGCGAGTAATTAAATTTCGTTATCGGTACCTTCGAATCTAATTTTAATTAAAAAGCGTCACATATTTCACGTAGTATTCGGCGGTAGGCGGTGCAATGTGTCCGGTCAATTCAAGCGCCCAAAATGTAAAGAACCGCGATCTCTTACACTAGACTCAAATAAGCTAACTACCAGAGATCATAGTAGATTGGTGATGCAATATTAAATCGTTAAATTTAATATTGGCTGTGTAGTTTCTTTTATTGCTTCACAACTAACACGTATGCTAACACGGGTCAAGTGATTAATTTTTTACTCTGGCAACATATATAAATGTTTATTCTCACGCGATTATTGTCCATACTAAATGAATGGTATTCCAGTCGGCATTATTTATTGGGATAACATAAAAAAGTATGTAATATTTAGTACCCTATTATTGAGTGTCGGTATTTTAATGGGTAATTATTTGGATAAATGGACTTTAAATATTTAAACGAAATGTACTATAGTTGTAAATAAAAGTGCAATCCAACAAACATTTTCGTCTTTGTACTTATGTAATTAGGTACTAGTTTACGTGTAGGTATAGTTGCTATGAATGATGATGAAATAAATGGGATAATTATAAAAGTACCTACTCTTGATAAACATAAACTTCTGAGTATGCAAAATAAAATAACAACAATTGTCAATCTGAATCATAATATCAAAAATCTAAAGTTGAATATTGAAAATCACATACTTACTTAATCCAATTAGGTAGATATAAGTTAGCAAGACAATGTGCCTGCATGTTTTGCAATCGTGGAATTCCCTTGAGCGATTTCGGTCAAAGATCCTTTTACGATTACTAATAACCAACGATAAGTGATACGGGCTCACATACGAATATTTAAGCAGGTTGATTACTCACTGAAGCAACCGTCTCGCTGACAAGCGTTTTATTAAGAGATATAAAGGGATAGAACAAAGTAGGAATGTACAAACCGTTTGAATGTCGGTAAGGTTAGGCGGGTCGCTGTTGGCTTGATTAAGCAAATAATACTGAATAGAATTGATGTAGGTATTAATTTATAAGATTCAAAATAAGTTATTATTTTAATATAATATATTAAAGATAATAAATATAAATTACCAGTAGTAAAAAATCGCATGTGTTATAGTCATTCGTAAGAAAGTTTAAACATTAAATAACTGCAAAAAATATCATTTGCGAAATACGTAACAATCTTATACCACCAACGGTGTGAAATGGACTTGTCAAATGTGGTGAAAGTAAATTTAAACAACATCTATTTGATGTTATTAAAAAAATAGAAAGGATCTGCACCAAGCCTAGCTTAAAAGCCGAATCTTGTTCAAATACGAACAAGGAAAAAAAGAGATTTCGATTTATCGCTTTATCTGTGCAGAGGAAATTTTTGCAAGTGCCTCTGAAAGCTCTTGGGGGGTCAGATAAAATAAATGGGTAATTAAAATAATTAATATGCAAATCGAGCCTGACCATGAAAATCAAGGGATTAATTCGAAAAAATACGAATTATGTAACAAGTCGAAATTTTACACAACTTTCATTATTTTCTCTAATTCGATGTTTTGAACCTAATTTCTTCGATGCCTTGTTTCAATGAAAAAAAAATCTCTCTAATCCTTGGTCAGTAGGTACCTATGTATTGAATTCCACACGTTGCGGAGGTGAAGTAAATGTTATTGAATACGTTATGAAGACTAACTTAGTATATCATATTTTTTTCTTCAAAACTTGAATTATCTATACAGAGAGATTGATCCTGCTAGAAAAACTTAGCATTCGATAGCAAAATTTAATTTGTACCCACAACTCGCAACAATAAAAATAACAATTTCACAGTCATAACTTTGAGGCATTGGAGCCAATGGTTATACCCCGTTACTATATCGCACGGTGGACCCTACCTGTTGCCTCTGGCCGTTGACCCGTCAAGTCTTGAGTATTGAGTATTGACATGTTCCTATAGTTTCTCACGTCTAGCTCCTACGCGATTGCCTCGCATGCATTTACTCGGTTAGCGAAATGCAACGCGGCGCTGCCTTTAGGTTCCCCGTTAAAAAACCTACAGGCAAAATTGCTTTTAAAACAAAATTTAAGATAAATATTTATTTACGTGTTCTTAAAAAGGTTTTGTTATTCAGTTTTGGTCTTTATTACTAAATGGGGTGAATTCTAATTGATTCAAATTATATGTATTACATTAAAGTACAAAATCTATTACATTAAAACTGAATTTTTTAAAACTTAATTTACCGTATCCTGAAATTACTTTGATTTCCATTTTTTATGGTATCTTACTATGTTATCATCCAAGGGTTTACTGTTAAGACAAGTAATAGCAACACGTTACAGATTTATGATTTCTTTTTACTACCACGTATTTACTTTGTTACTCTGAATATTATGTAACTATGAATCAACTATCTGAAAGTAAATGTTAATGTTGGATATGTTGAAGATATATTGAATATACATTCAACAACATATTTATTTACTTAGCAACATTATGAAGAGGTATTACGTCAAGTCCTAATGTAGTTTAAGAAAATATTACAAACTTTGATTACCATAAGTGATAATCGTTGTACGTACTTAAATCATATACAATAGCGGAAATATATAATATTTCCGTTATTGTAATATTGTTTTTTAAAGGCATCCAAGTATTTTCCGTTAGGTACAGTCGTTGGTCGACTCAAGATAGGTTTACAAATTGTACAAACGTATTTCAAATTGATATCTCCACGTTTATGAGGAGAGTTCACTGTTATGTGTACACAGCTAGCAGCAAATTCTTCACCTGTAAAGAACTGACATACCTAAACATATTTTTTTATATTAATTGATACAGATGGCTTAAACCTATCTCCTCGACCTACTAAACATCGTTGAAATGTCAAAAACGATATTATATCGCAAAAACAATGGAAAAAACTGGATGAAATCTCCAAAAACTTCTGAATGGGAGTACTTACGTTGGTCGTTTCCATCGGATCGGGCCATGACGGTGCCGTTTGGGAACACGTTGACGTACAAATGAGAGCACTGGCTGAAGAGACGAACCGACCGGACACTCGATGGCACCGCACCGCAGATCACCACCTGACAAAGAACATAACCATCAATGAAATTGCTAATATAAGCTACGATAGTCCGCAAACAGAACAGATTTAATAGTGGAATATATAGGTGATAATTATAGTAAAATATACGGGACAAGGAAAAGACGCGTTTAGTTATTTGTTAGTATTATTCTGTCAACCTCCGTGGCGTAACGGTATTTGGCTCGCTTTAAATCTCAGAGGTCGTGGGTTCGATCCCCACGCCGGGTAAGAAATCTTTGAGTAAATTCTAAGGTCTCTTTCTGGGTCTGGTTGGCTGAGGGTCAAAGGCTCCCTGTCTTGGAAAGCAAGTTAAGCGGTTGGTCCCGATTGTTATAACATTTCTATACCACTCGTATACAAGGTAACGGGTAGCAGCGTTTTCTTGTGTGTTACTACTACTGCTACTTACCTAGGTGGTTAGTGAATATAAATACATTTATTTCAATGGTTGCAAATAAGTAAGATCTGGAGCGGTTAAATGTTGAGTCATTGAGTGCTATAATTTTGATGCTCCATTTTATTTTACAGTAACGCGGGCAATTAAAACAAAAAAAAAACATCAGACATCTTTTTAAGACTACTATTTGAAAGCATGGAGGAGTTCAGAAAAAGATAAATGCATTCCGAATATACATCGGAAGCTTATGTTATTATAAAACTGTAGCATTTTACGGTTACAGCGAATCAAAGTCAAAAAGGATTTAACGCATTCAGGAGAACGAATTATGTAAGATAAGATTTCGTATTGATTAAGTGCAGAAATGTATTTGCAAACCAAACACTACATTTCAATATGCTCATTTTATCGTGAATCAGGTTTGTGGAGGGTGATAATTATGAAAATGACCAAGTACGACGAGATATCTTAATAAACATTTAGCAAGACTACCTACATCCACTAAAACAAGTAAATTATTGAGACGTTTTGTCAGAACACTCGTAATCAAATACACCTAAATATTTTCACTGGCTATCAACATTCCAATAGGTTTATAGTCGTTCTGAATAGTGATGCCGATCGATAGTCGACTATCGATGATTAATCGATAGTCTATCGATAGTCAAACAATCGCAGCATAATCGATAGACCTATCGATAGTATCGATAGTATCGATACCATCGATACTATCGATAGCTCAGAATGAGGCAATACTATCGAATGAGGGAATACTATCGATACTATCGATAGTATTGTATCTCGCTAAGAATAAACTATCGATAGTATCGATACTATCGATACTATTATTGTTCGCCAAGAATAAACTATCGATAGTATCGATATTATCGATACTATCGATTGTTTTAGACTATCGATAGCTTACCAATTTACAATAGTATTGTTTACAATACTCAGTGATAATAGTCAATAAAATAGTCAGTTGCCGTGTGGTCTCCGGCTTAGAATAGACCACCCCATGTCTTCCCATGGGTGTCGTAAAAGGCGACTAAGGGACATATGGCTGATGGATGGGCAGCAGCATCTATTAGCTCAAGGTTTACATGTTACCGCGATCACCAATCCGTCTGCCAAGCGTGGTGATTATGGCAATATCCCTCTACGATCCTGGCTTGCCAAGCTCTGTTAAGAGGAGGCCCATGTTAGCAGTGGACGTAAACTTGCTGTTGATGATGATGATGAATAGTCAATAATCATATACCCCTATATGCAATTTCAAACAGCTTCGTTTATTTTTCCTTTTAAACAGTAGCAATAGCACAGCTCGGTAGAAATATATATACGTGTTGTTTAATTATATTACTGTTATAACATATTCAATACTATTGCAAATTCGCAGACTATCGGTACTCTAAAATAATCAATACTATCGATAGTATCGATACTATCTATAGTCCTTTGTTTACCAGAAGCAATACTATCGATAGTATCGATACTATCGATAGTCCTTTGTTTACCAGACACAATACTATCGATAGTATCGATAGTATTGTTCCTCATCCGATAGTATCGGCTTGTTCTAATCTATCGATAGTATCGATACTATCGATAGTACAATCGATAGGATGCCCTTTTTCTGATGAAAACTATCGATACTAAAACAATCGATTATTCGGCAACACTAGTTCTGAATTGAGGAATAGTAAACGTATGAATAACAAAATTAGATTCCATAATTTCAGTGATTTCCGCATTTTGTATAAGTAATATGGAAAAACTAACTTGTTAAAACATTATTAGATCCAACTATAGATTAATAGGACTTTGCTTTTGTAGTGGATCGGCAATGTTCGGCGATGACTGAGTAAATTGATTTTTATACTACAATGCTCAAAAGATGTTTATCTCTGATGAGTAGAGTGTAGTTCCACAAAAGTATTTTTGCAATGATAGGAAGTAGTATAAAGCTGAATACATGAACCACTTTGTTTCTTAAAATAATCGTATTATTATAATATCCGATGTTTTCTATACAATTAAAATTATGGTATGGAATATAGCAATAAGGGTAGGTGTATAAGAAAGTCATTAAATCGAGAATCCAATACTTAGGAAACAAATGTCGTAAAGTAAAACGGTTTGCGGTTGCATCGGCGTTTCATTACGACTACACTTCAAGGTGCTTCAAGTCAAAGGAAAGCGCGCTTGATGTCAAAGTACTCAAGTATTCATGTCGTAGAGAAAATGTCTAACACTCTTCTGTCGTGTGTGGTCTATCCTACCTCACTCTAACAACTAAGTGTCAAGTCGTTTAAATTAGTTTCCTTATTCTGTTGGTGCTTTCACCGGGATTTTAATGGCGCCAGCTTCGACCGACACCTCATTACGCAGATATTGATCAAACCCTATCTCCTATGACCTTGCGAACTTCACGAGTTGAGATTTTGAATATTTTATTAGATAACCCCGGAACACGACGCCAGTCTAATTTCAATTGTCAGATCTAGATTTACCTGAACAGTTTCAGTTGGAGAACTCTCAGCTGATTCAATTACTACGTAGTACAATCTGTTTATATATCGATTAATTAATGAGGCAATAACTACTCTAACGCATCTTCCTTATCTTATTTCACATTCTTGCATATTTTAAACGGTTTTCCGTATTGATTAAGAAAATACTGTCAAGCATAATCGTATTCAAATATTGTAATTAAGTATTACTAGATCCACGCGTTGCAGGCACCACATTAAGGAAACAATCGATCGTTTTAATGGGTCAACCATGCTCAGTTAATCCGCCACATCAGGGGTTAAATTTAAGATGTTTAAGCAAAATTATATTCTACAAACCTTAGCATTTGGGTTGATTTTTCAAACATATCTACAGTGGTTTTAGGTCCTTTTATAACTGTGGACGCGGTGTCATATTCAGGTGGGAAAGCATAGGCTACCGCGACGCGGTCTCTATTCAGCTGTATTGCATTTCACGTAGACTTTTTGTAAACAATACCGCATTTACTTTTTAGTATTGAATGTTGAAGTTATTCGAATTGTTGTTGGACCCAAAGCAATTTAGTAAAACCAGTACTTGTAAATGCAAATGAGATAGATAACGATGTCAAATTTGTAGAAATGTATCTACCTCAAAGCTTACGTTACGAAACTTTAATTAACAAAAAACGTTTTTTGGTAAAAAGGCTTGACACATGATTATAACTCGTCAAAATGAGTCATACTTAAAATAACGGTCCCATTTCCAAATACGATGAGAAAGTTAATAATGTTAATGGAGTTTACTTTTTTAAATAAAGTGTATTATTTCTTATTGATGTTTAATAAGATTCTAAGGTGTTGGTTGTTAAAACAAGTTATGTTTATTGTAATGAAATAATAATGTTTATCTCAATTAGCTTATAAGTTATATGATATTAAAGTTTGTACCTACCTATACCTGTGTCAATAAAGATAATGATTAACTTAATAAAATATATGGCTTATGAGTATATTATAATACAAATATATTATTATGTCGCTTTATTTGTTGCGTTAAGCAACAATATAATGTATTATTTAAGTATATTTTATGTCAGGAACTGAGGAGTCGACTGGCTGACTTAATCAAATCACTAACCATACAAATCGATAGTGTTGGTTTTTATTTATTTAACAGAAACATTACAATCCTTTTTTACAAATGATAATAAAGTACTTAAAGTTTTAACCATTTGACACGTCTGTGTAATGAGACATCTGACTCTGAACTGGATAATAAAATACCTGTATTTCAGACGCCAGCACTCTTCCCTTCAGTGAAACCTTATTAGCTAACAATTTGAATTCGGAATAATCTCCTTCCAATAATCAGGTAAATCGTGGATAACACAATTTTACACCGTCTAGTAAACTGAATACAATATCATACAAACTTACACGGCGGATTATATTTACCCATACATCTGTTAATAGGAAGGTCGGCATCATGTGCAATTATCAACTATTTGGAGGTCACTGATCATTTTGTCATTGGTCTTATCTCGCTCGACCCGAGTAAACGCATTATCCTCGCTTGATTACACGTCAACCAACCAAAACTATCCGGCATCTGGTGTATCGGGAATTTTCACGGTAAGCGAACACAGATATCGGTGGCCAATAGCGTGTCTTCATTAGTACGAGTTCAGGCACTTGGGTGCTGATCTGTGTATATGAAAACGATAAGTAAGCAGATTAGATTGAACGCGACTCTGCTTGAATCGGCGAAACGTGATTTCTGTAAAATTTATACTACAATGCAGTTCCGACTAATAGATTATTACATTCATTGTACTAATAAAATCATTTTACTCATTTATGTACGCATTCACACAGAAGATATAAATACAACAAGACAGACAAACAGCAATGTACAAAGGTACCTAGTACTAATATGATTGATTTTAGCATATTGATCTAGACTAGACGAGGTCCAAATAAGACAGTGGAGCCTTGGTATTAACGAGATATTACAAAAGACTAAAATTCTTCGAATAACGTATTTTAAACAAATTGCATTAGAAAAGATTTCTGAGGTAGAAACTGAAAACTAATTTTCGAACTCGTTCAATCCGTTGTTAGTAAATATTGTTATAGAGAGTTCGAGCCCTTTCAAAATTATTTATATTCATTATACTAAAGACTTTCCATTGGCAAGATAAAAAAAATTGTAAAAAAAAATAGTAAGATATTTTTTTTACATAATTACTTCAAAAATTTCTAAGTTATCATCACGGAGCGTAATCGTGATCGCAATTATGTAGCAAAACAAACAAACAAGGTATTATGTTTATATAGTAAATAGATAATTGTTTATTTACGTACATAGCTTTAATTAATTGATACTTACCTACAGTAATAGTGCATTTACTTTTAATTAATTAATATTGAATGTTTTTTTTCATCTACTTAGTAATTCCAAATATCTCATCAAGTTATAGTAACAACGCGAAGCTAACGAAATAATGATTCAGGTTTGTATCTTGTTTTTCTTTCGTTTCGATGGCGCTACCAAAAGAAAAACATTTGGCTGTGGGAAAAGAAACATTGTATCTTTCTGCATATGATATAATTGTGAGATAAGCATTTATTCACTGAACGTATTTTTTTTTATATAGGTATATTCGTAAAGTCCACTTGTCTTCGATGACATAATTTCTTGGTTGTCCAACCGATTTGTTTGTCAGGTTATCCTCTGACGTCTCGTCCACTTATTTCTGACCCGAGCTAGTCGTCTCAATTATTTTGGAAAGTCATTCTCCCATCTCTTGAATTGACGTCCTTGTTAACTCTTTCCATGTCTAGAATAACATTCCATTACATCTTTCGTTAAATTTCCTCTGTTCGTTCTTATGATATAGTAATTTCAGCCTGTATATAAATACAATGTATAGACATGATTTAATTTTCATGATGCCACTACATTTATGTATCACGTTTTTACCTAAACACATAAATACTGGTTTACCCATGTTAGATCTGGGATGTTACGGTATTTTGTAAACGAAAACATAATTGTTATAGATTGTAAGTGGTTAACCTTGTAGTTATTTAACTCATAATAGGGTCAAAACTAATTACAAATGTTGGTACTTACGAATAAGCAAATATTATCATGTGTTTATTAAATCTATAATTTTTCAAACAGTTTTAAAAACAGGCACTTCAATTTTATTATTTTTTTATGATATATATAAATTATAGTGTATAATTGATATTAATATTTAATACCTACGACTTTTAGTTACTACTCTGGACCACACAAAGGTTGGCTGGTATTAAATGCCTAAAAGCATTAAGCCCATCGAACTGAAGGTATTAAAGTTAAAAAAGAATGGAAAAATTTGTACCAACAAAAATAAATGCATAGGTGGTCCATTGCTTACGGTATTGCTTCTAAGACCTGGTGTTCTGGGTTCGTTTTCCACCCGAGGCAATTTTTTTTTGTGAACCACTCATAGTTTTTGTCTAATCTGGATATGCTTTGAGTTGAATTGAACAAACTGTGTTTGTAAAATCCCCCGCGACACAGGAAATAAATTACACAGTGCAGGAGTTGTCTTTAAAAATAAAACAATAAAAAAACACAAACAATGAATAAAATATCTTAGTAGGTGATTGCTTCTAAAAATAAATTGCATAAACATTAGCTTAGCCCCGTTTGAGAACATGCATTCCGTTATTCACTTGAGATGTTCAAACATCACCAAACGTACCACATCTATGTCAGCAAAGATAAAATTACAAAACCTATATCAATCGATATTTTGAAATCAATAATTTCATTTAAATTATTATAATATATTCATATCAAATATAACATAATCCGTATCAACGAAATTTCCTCATGATCAGATTATAAAGTAATTTCGGATTATTCGAAATCCCTTGATCAGGGCATTAGAAGTATTTAGAAGTAACATGAGGATAGATTAACTTTACGACTGTTTACGAAATAGAAAGTTTGTGAAACCATACTAACAGATTTCACTAAAACATTTTGTCACTTGTCAATTTTAACACATTAGTTTTCAAAGGGGTAGTAGACTGTGAAGCTTGTTTATATGTAAATAATGACATAATAGATTATACCTAACATTCGTGAGCAACTGAAGAATTAAATTGAATAGGATATTTTTTGAAACACTTGATACTTGACAGCCTCCGTGAAGTAACGGTACCTCGCTATTAGTATCGGAGGATAAGAAAACTTTGTGTAAAATCTAAGATTTCTCTGAGTATAGTTGGTTCAGGGTACGCTCCGGGCCTCTGAAATCGCGTTAAGCGTTTGGTCCGGATTGTTATAACATCATCTATTACAGTTATATACTAGGAAATGGGCCGCAGCGTTTTCCTGTGTTACGACTTAATACTGCGGTCACCAACCCGCCTGTGTGTGCCGCGTGGAGATTATGATAAAACCTTCCCACGAAAGAAGGTCCATGTTCAGCGGTGGACTTTATACGGGCTGATGATAATGACGTTGATGAAGATTTCTTAGTCTTGATATTTGTAAGGTTAATTTTACAGCATCTTATACAGAACATAATCTAAAAATTTAATAAAGAGAACGATAACAATAAAAACATAATAAAACGTATAATAAAACATTAGTTAGAAACAGTTTCAAATTTTGTTAAATCGAAACTTACGCAGTCGAGTGTGAAGTCGCGGGCAACAGCTAGTAAACAAAAAAATATTCAAGTATTCCTCTTTCAGCATACATTTTTGAAAACCAATGGTTCACGGCTTCAGGTTAGAATTTCTTTACAGTACATTGTACAGTTACAGTACTTTGTGGCTTTTAGTTGCATTCTGACTCTACTACTGGTGGTAAAAAAAATTTTAATTCTTCCTGAAGTTTTAACGATATATGAACAATGTAGATTCGTTAAGTGATAGATTAAGTCTCAACTTTTAATCGTATTATACTTAAAAATAAAAATAAACAGTAGAACATACATGTCACGTGCTTTGAATTTGAATGCCATAATAATTGATTCAAATGGTACATTACTTCTTGCATAAATCACATTTATAAAGGGATTTCATAGCAATCTCTACCGTTATTATACTTATTAAGTAATATTTACGTAATATGTAAAATAATTACATAGTTTATCTAAAAGTGATAGCTAGTGTTTTAAAGTAAAAGTAGTAATAATGTTTATCAACATTCAATAGGTATTTTACGAGTTAAAATCATTTCTTTCAGTTGAGAAAACAATATTTTTTACAAAAATCTAGCAAAGACTAAAGTTAAGTTTTTAGTTTGAGTTTCGTACTAATCCTAAGTTGAATTCCCGCCTAAACAAAAATCATAGGTTTCTTGACGAATCTAGTTACCTAATGTTTCAATGTTAGGTTAGGTACTGTACATTTTTGAGCGCGATAACCTCAAATTTCTGCTATAAATTATATTATAAATCATACAAATATATTTCAATATGGCATTTTAATTGATTTAACATGTCATATTACAACCTATCTGGTATCTCTAAGGTCATGACTTACCAGGAGTCACGTATCTATTGTGTGTTATTTTCATATTTAATTAGTAAACTGAATAGTAAACAATCAAATTTAAAAAACACATATTAAGTGTCAATCTTTGTTTTTTATTTATTCTGTAATTACTTTAGGCATACAATAAATTTAAAATATCGTAACCTTAGACTACGAAACACCTAGAAGTAACGAGTAAATTTGGTTGACTGCCGTCAGACTGCTACATTTTTACAGTGTAATACTATAACTGGTGATTCTAAAATCGTACTATCGGCAGGTAGGTTACCTACTTCAGGCGTATGACAAAATTTAACAACCATCATACTCACAAAACTCACATGACATTTGCTGGCAATGTTGTGTACTGATGTAAAAAATATCACGTGAGTTTTGTAGTCATTCTCAGATTATGGAAATCCAGTGGATTATCCATTTTCAAATTGTTATATCGAAAAATATAGCACGTAGTGATGAGCGTTGAATGAACGAACTAGTTAATTCGACCGTCGACGTACTGTGAACGAATCGACGGTTCACCGTTATACGATGGACTAGTCGAATCCGTAGACGCCTCAGAGCGCTAAACTGAAACTTGCAACGCGACGATCGACGACGCGCGACGGCGAGACGAGACGAGAACGTAGTCGGGTGATAGAAATTCATTCGTCCGTTGAAATATCGTGCAAACAAATTTGAACTCTAAATCTAGTTGAAGGGTGTTGATATTTGTTCGGGTCGAATGATATTATTGTTGTGCTATGTGTAGAAAGGATGCCGAAGGAAAGTTCTATTTAATAAAAATAATGTAGATATATAAAATCAGTTAATGTTCTAAATACGCCAGAATAGTGAATAACACTTTATAATTAATTCTATTCAGTATTCAGCCAGTCCTAAGCATACGAGAGACTAGTCTAAGTCTACCGCCTACGTCGCCGTCGAAGCCGTAGACTTCGTCCGTTCGTCGTAATGTGTACCAAGTTAACGCGTAAACTAGTCGACGAATTCAACTAGTTGATCGACTAGTCGATGAACGAAATTGGACGGTCTAGTTTCGTTGACGTCAAATACGTCGACGACCCATCACTAATAGCACGTAACGTCTATGAAAATTTTAAATTCGACGTAAGAAATTTGAAATCTTAAGGATGGGAAAACCTGTCATGCGGTCCCTGTGGGCTCTTGTGAATTCAAAATGAATTATTTTCGCTACCATTAGTGGTGAATACATGCACTAAGGCATTCACCGCGCTACATTTTCGGTTTAGTCATTATTAGATTTGACCCAAATCGTTCATTTAGCGTGATTATCGTAACATCAATCGAATAACAAATCTAGTCAATATTTGATTGGAATTAGAACTCTAACATTGCATTCTAACGATAGTGAATATATAACACGGTGTATAAGTATTATCCATCTTTAATTTTGTGTGGTTTCGGACTTAGAAAATACCAACCCATAGGTACCTTCTTCCCATTGAAACATTGGTGTCGGTAGAAGCGACTGAGGGACATACACCTGATGGATGTACAGCAGCATCTATTAGCTCAAAGATGCTCCTATCTTACTTCGATCACCATTCTGTCTGAGAAGCGTGGTGATTACGGCATTTTCTCTCAACGACCCTGACTTCCCAAGGAACGTTAAAGAGGAGGCTCTAATCAGCAGTGGACGTAAACTTGCTGATAAAGTATCTAAAATTTAATAATATTTATCTCTTACTTCTAACATTCTGTTACGTAATAATGAACATAAACTCGGTTAAACATGGATAAATGAGGTTTAAAACAATTTTAAACACATAAAAGCTATTCTTTTTGTATAATAAAATTCTTAGTGCCTTATTGTCAGTCGGTCTACGCCATACAAGTTCAGTGTCATAAACTTACATTAAACGTTTAATAGCTTGTCGTCAGAACTCGTTTCAAGTCAAAATAAAATATTAAAACTTTTTTGTTTTAAGATAAATTTATAAATATATAACAGGCCCATCATAAACGATAAATATTGCATACATTATATTATAACGTATGTTTAGTAGTGAATATTGTAATTGAAAAACTCATCATAGGCGGTCTTCAATAAGAGCAAATTTCTTCATCAGACGCTTACAGTGTATACTTGGCTATGTAATCAAGGAAAATGATAGGTATCTACTCGTAAGTAGTTTAATTATAATGATATAGTATGAGTAAATATGATATGTTCTTGGAAAAAATGAAAGCCTTAGAAAAGGCGAGAGCGAATTATCTTGTTGTAAGTGAGTAATTTGACATGATTTAGCATTTATAGAAAGTGTTATTAAAATTATTACAGCATAGATATGGAATTGTTATATTTAAAACAATTAGTTTTTAAGAATCATAAAAAATATGTATTTTTCAATCAAATCAGCATTGAAATAGAACACTGCTTAAAAGGCCAGTTTAAGGTTATTTCGTTACAACTACATTATGTCTTTTGGTTACACAGACTTGATACTTACGTATTATAAGTATGTGATAATTGTCGAAATCTATGTGTAGTCACGTACCTACCAGAATCCACATTTACTATATTTGCTTTAGTAAACGCCATTCGCTATTTTTTTACGAATACTTCAAAATGCACATCTTAATATATCTGTATAAAGTTATTTCGACGGTCGTTTTTAATCCCTTCTTCTAGCTTTATTTTCAAGCTAGTACTTTGGATGCTATTTCAGTTGTGTATATGGACAACTGCAATGTATGCGTTGCAGTTATATAAGTAGGTGCTATACAACTTTATTTGATAATATGTTATTAGTAATATTTCTGCTTGATTCCTTTTTTTGCGAAGCTATTTCTATCATGAAAGCGACAAAAATTGTTGCCCTAACACTGCATCTACTCTTTTGACTGCGTTTACTGTAATTTTTAAGTTACTTACTATGTTAATTTGCCAAGAAGAACTTTAGCCGTCGACACCGCAATTAATATTTAAAATAAAGCTATATACATACAAACAGTAGGAATAATATCAATCGATAACTTATCTATACCACCTATTATTGTACGTATAATTACAAACAATCTTAAACTTACGTTATCTATGCGCCAAACGTAAACGTAACTAAAATCCCGATAATCAAGTTCGCAAAGCAAATACATTATTTAACATGTGATTGATTTAATTAACTATTGACTGATTGATTTATTATCGTTATACGTCAGATAATGACGGTTCGAGACGTCACGTCAACGTCGTCGGGACGAGTCGGACGAATGCGGAACTGGGTGACAATTACTAACATATGTTTTACGATACTACTGTTTTTAATAGTACCTACCAGTTGTTTCATATCGCAATTTAAGATATGTGTACTACTACATATAAGACGTCATATAAAAACAGAATTTAGAACAAAAAAAAATACTGCCCGTTTTACAAACGTCAATCAAAATAACACTCAGCTAACATATCTGTTAACATACCATTGTTGATCTCTTTAAATTCAGAAACTTTTACTACATTAAAATTACGTTTTTCGTATGATTCTGAACAAATATATTAATCATTGTTTGACACAATAATCAGATCAAAGAAGTTAATCATTCTTTTGAAAAATTATTTCACATTGAACAAGAATATGACAGTCGATTAGTTAATTTTAAACTTAATCAACCTTTGAGAATATAAATGTAATAAGATCTATGGATATAAGAAGAAAAGCCTTATCTATATTATACCCATATATAAAGGTAACATGTCCTGACTGACTGATTCATCAACGCCGAGGCAAAACTACTGAAGTGCAACACGTGATATTCCTTTTGTGACGTAAAGATCCACTAGGACTAGATTTTGTAAAATTCAAACCCTAAGGAGGTGAAAAAGGGGGAATTTATTTATAAAGTTCCTACGGGAACGGGAGTTACGAGGGTGAAACCGCAGTTTCACCCACGTAGCTCCCGTTCTCGAAGTAGAGTGTCTTAAATATGTTTCAAATTTAGAATGAAGCCTGAAGAAAATATGAGAGGCATAAAATATCAACATCTAATTTATAACTATAAAAATGAGGAGACATTTGTTTAAGCTTTATATAAATGCAACATTGTGACAGTATATTTACAAATCTTGGGACAACTATACAGTTTTATGATAAACAAAGCTGTAAAAATGTATGTTTGTGTGTATATAGCCGCTAATCAGTCATGGTTTACCAATATTTTTTATATAAACATCCAACTTCAAATGTTTTTTTTAAAACTGTTAACTATTAAGTCATTATTTTCATTGTTTTTAGCTGACAATATAAGTATAAAAATAACTGTGAGTAGAAAAAGAAAATGTTTTTTGTAGATGGATCATTTTAAATTCTGATTTAATATATTATTGTAAGGAAATTACATAAAATGAAATAGTAATAGTTAGGCATTTTTTATTGTCTACATTATTTTGTTTCTTCTACATATTTCCATAACATATACAATAACATTCTCTAATCTTTTAATCTATCTACCGTAGCTCCCGTTCCCGTGGGAACTTCATAATTAAATATAATATTTGTTACTCAGGGATAATTTAGCATTCTAATGGTGAAAGAATTATCAAAATCTATTCGGTAGTTTTTGAGTTTATTCGTAACATACCTAACTAGTTAACTACTAATTCTTTATAATATTACGGTAGTTTCTAAAGGTTTAATTTATAAACGATTAATTTAAACATTTGTAACATAAATAGCGTTTGTTAAACTTAACAATTACGATAGATTCGTTAAAAGTTGGCTGATAATCTTAATTAATGCTAAGGCCTAGAGTTAAGCCTAATTTCTTACTGTCAGTATTAATTAGGATTATCTATATCTGTGTTGTAGTAAAGTTAGATTATGTATTGACATTAATGTTATTCTGGAGATTTCATTAAATAGACACAGAGGTACTTAGCTTACCAATGAGAGTTTCGTGAGTCACAATCGGTCTACATATTAAGAACCATTCAGAAATATCATCTAAAATATATACTCATTCTCTTTTTGCTGTTTCTACAATGAAGATATAAAACAATACAACACTAATAAAATATATTTCTTTCATAAATTCTCCTAAAATAATGGTTTAACTTAGTTTAAACAGTATACATTTTCTTAATATAATGTAAACAAAATGTTGCCTACGATCGGAATTACTAATTCCTTAACATAAAATGACCTTTTATAGTGCAAGAAGATCGCATATTACTACTTAATATTAATACTGAGAAATCTACTTCTAACAATTAAGTACGTAATTTATTCTACGAATAAGGTAAATTGAATCTTAATGTTAATTTGTACGTATGGAATCGTACCATCGATAATTAATTTATTCGAATATGCAAGCCACCTAATGATAAAGTTATTAACACAATTTTAGCAAGAATTTAAAGTTCTATTTGGTCATTTTCTTAGTATTAGCCACCAAATAAATTTCGTAAGCAAATCGATTAAGCATAACGAAAAAATGATGATGTTCTTAAATTAAAAACTTAATTTAAATTTCATAAGCAAT
This sequence comes from Nycteola revayana, assembly GCA_947037095.2. Classification (NCBI taxonomy): domain Eukaryota; kingdom Metazoa; phylum Arthropoda; class Insecta; order Lepidoptera; family Nolidae; genus Nycteola; species Nycteola revayana. Next base: position 17,475,507 of record OX344860.2, on the reverse strand, counting down.
GTGGGAAAAGATTAAGATTGTTTGATATAATTTTGTCATTTTAATCTGTCGTTCGGTTATACATTGTGCTAGCTGATTAATCGTTAATTAGTATTTATTGACAGAATCTAACGCAATACATTCTTCTTTAGAATATCGAAATCTTCAAAAACGATATTTTTCTATAGATATATCAGCCCGTTTACGTCCACTGCTGAACATGGGCCTCCTCTTATCCAGACTTTGGCAAATCAGGGTCATTATGGTGTATTCTCATAATCAACAAGCTTGGCAGGCGGTATGATAATAGCAGTAAACTGGTGAGTATATTTGAGCTGATAGAGTCTGCTGCCCTTCCATCACTTGTGGGTATGTCCTTTAGTCACATCTTACGACACCCATGGGAAGACATGTCGTCTATTCTAAGCTAGACACCACACACCTAATATAGATATTTGTTGTTTATACCTAGATATACCCATGCTATGCATAATGTTTTTGTTTTTTAAGTACTGTTCATTACAGTAATAATAAATTGATTACATTATGTCTATGAACAACAAGTTCGTATAAACCGAAGCAGATACGACCGACATATTATTATACCTGATAACCTTAAGTCCAAGATTATATTTTTATTCAATTAGTTAAAGTAGACCTGCTCATGTATAATTGAAACATTCGAGTTTATTAATTTTCAAATGAACTCAGCCAATTAGCTTTATGGCGGTTTAATTGGAAATTATTTTTTAATTTATGTGCGTAAAGTGTTTCAATGATGAGATATTTAAACAAATATATTTTTAAGGTTGTTTATAAAGATAAAGCAAAGTGCGAATTAGACGAAATGTATGTAAATAATAAGCTTTGTAAATGTATTTTCGTTTTCCAATATCTACAAAACCAACTTAACTGTAGGCTTAAATTTTAATCACCTTATGCTGTAAATTCTTAATGTGGTATCTTTTCACTTGTATAGAAAATAATGAAGCTACGATACTTTCGTGGTAATGGTGGTTTATGGTATATTTAATAAGCAATTACTTACCATCAGGAGGCACAATATCTTTGCAGAGACGGCAAGCTGTGGTAACCTGTAACAATATTAATAATCATTAGTTCAAATAATTTGTCAAATGTATATATCTGACTATTCTAACATCATCTTATTATGGATTCATTTAAAAAATAAATTAATGTGGGCGTGAGTGTGAATGTGAAAAGATGTTCCCTCATTTCAGTTCATTAAGATTTTATGATTCGAAATACGAATTTCCCACTTAAGTTGAAAGTTGAAAACTTATTGCACAGTGCTTCTAAGTTACTATCAAAATCTAGAAAGTATTTCTTGAATAAAGCCAACATTTGTACCGTTCACCTTTCCTTACAATACTAATAAATATATATACTTCCAAAGTCCTGAGCCTCTTTTTCTTAATAATACTTACTATTTCACAACATAATTATGAGACATTTTGTTAGTTATCAACAATAAAAATAGTCACTGGCTAAATAATAAGAGGAATACTCGGATTAGAGACAAGGCGAAGGAAGAAAGGAACTTTGTATAGACACATTTCAGTAGTAAAACATAATTTTAATGTTGTTGTGTACAACAAAGTAACACATTGTGTGTATATTGAAATAATTCTATTACAAATACTTATCGGCAATTAACTTTACGAATGAATTTAATCATTGTGACCTTACTGAACTGAATTGATGAGCTCAATTACGTAGTAAGTGAACATTCTTCAGACATGAAGGTCTTTTCCCAAGTCAATGTTAAATTTCGTTCGTATCATCGGCCTGTTTACGCCCGCAACTGGACATGAGTCTACCTCGAGTGAGATCTTTGCCAATGTCAACACGCTGGCCAGACAACTCCAGTGCTTTAATACATGTGGAAACGCTACTGTTTTCTGGTAAACGATTATCATTGGTAGTGCTATGATAACTAGCAACAATGGGACCTAACTTGTGAACCCTTTTGGAGACTCTTAGGCCGGGGCCACAATTGTACGACGACGCTACCAACAAATAAATTTCGCTTGTCGTTACTGGAGTCTGGCCGCTGGCATATATTTATATAAGATTGTTTTCACGAAATAGACGTCGCGTCGCAGTCACTGTACCTGTGCGGCCCCGACCTAAGGCACTGTTTAAACACTTTAAACATACTGAACGTGGCTACGTATCTGCACCAAGCAAAATCAGAAATATAGAATAGATTTGTATTATATTGACTAGCTTCCCGCGCGCGGTTCGCCGACGTTGCTCCATTCTCGTGGGAACTTTTCTCATTAAATATAGTCTATGTTACTTCTGGACAACGTAGCTTTATATGCTGAAAGAATTTTTGAAAACGGTTCTGTAGTTTCGGAGCAAATTCAACGCAAAGAAACAAACAATCATTCTTTCTCTTTATAATATTAGTTTAAATATACTTCCCGTAACTTCCAGCCTGAGGCATAGATTATCGCCAAGGTACTAGTTGCTGAGTCAGAACCATAAGGTCGGATGTGCCATTATACCTCAGAAACATTAGTCGTATGTGCCTATACCGTAAACGGGCACTTACAACCATATGCTTCAGAAGGTACCTATCAGTACATCCGTATGTTTACTATATGTGTATTGCAGTCATATTATGTCGAGTTAGGTATGAGTAGGTAATCTTTCAGGAGGGAAGAAAGTGCAAACAACGAGATGTTAATTGTAAACCGAGTAAGTTTATACGTAAGAGTTAAATAAACCAAAAGGTGATACCTATACTACTCCTTGAATATGAACTTAAAGGTTGACGAACTCTAGGAAATAAACTCAGATTTTTTATATACATATAGTTTTTATTATAGAATTCAATTTTCAAGAACACTATGTATTTTGATGTAGCTTGAAGATAACATAAGCGAATAGCCTCTGTTGTATTATATTATAATTTATATTTGTATTAGTTATAAAAATACTGGGTACCTATAACTAATTTAGGAAATTAGAAAAACAAAAGTCATTAGTTTATAAGTTTAAAGACCGTAATAAAAATCTAACTGAGGTTATTGCCAGTTTCTCATACGTTGCCACGACACGCACTGAACGGTCTGGCTATTTTCATTAAAATAATAAAAGTAGGAGTTGTAAGTTATGTACTTACCTTACCTTACACTAAAGACATTAAATAGTAATCTATACATTCAATAAAGTTATTGAATGTTAATAATCACGGTCGATCATTAGGTTACATGATACTTAGGTATCACAAGCCAACGGCGCCGAGCTGGGACAAAAACTAAAGTTCATAGGCTATTCCTAGGTGGGTAGGTAATACGTATATAGGTATTCTTAGTAAATCTTATGTAGTCAATGTGAATGTAAGGAAATATGGTTATTATTTTACATCATTGGAAGTGTTTTTTCGGATAAATGTTGGTAAGTAGGTACCTATTATATTACAGTTTTCGTTTTTTCTTTTATCCTTATGTTTAAAGTAACGCGGCCGTAGCCCAATGGCTAGGGAGTCGGACTTGTGATCTTGCGGTCGCCGGATCCCCTACCATTACACTACCGACGTGAACCCACTCGTAACACAAGCATTTTAGCTTAGCACCGGGGTCATCATCATCAGTCTTGATATAAATAAATATATACATAAAGTCACGTATACACTTGGCAAAAAAAATGCCCCATTTCATGTTTTATCAGAAACGTTGGGTGGGGTGGTGTGACGATGTCGGACATGCCGCATTAATGGTAAATTTTTTTTGTTGGACGGACCTATGTATTTAGATTGGAGGCTTTTGCAATTTCAACGGTCATTAAGTCGAGCAGAGCTCCAGCCTAACCTTATGCTCGTATTGACAACAAGTGTAGCGAGATGTTGCCAGACATGTCGACAGAAATTGCTCGGCTTAGCTTGGTATGTCGTGGGACATTTGTCGCATAATATATAGTATAGTATATATTCTTGGGTTTTTGTCTTTTCATCTACATCCACTATAAAATAAAACTGAAGAGTTTGTTTGGTGGCTTGACCACGCTAAACTCAGTTAGGTACTACTGGTCCGACTTGAAAATATTTCAGTGTTACATAGCCCGTTTATCGCGAAAGTCTAAAGGCTAATATAATGTAGTTCTTACGAGAACGGGAAGCTAGTTTTAAAATATAACTTTAGACTTTTCTTTTATTTCACTAATGACCCTGAATTCAAAATGTACAGATCTATTTATAATCCTTTTTCCCTGTTTATAACCTAAAGATACAACTATTGAACGATTTGAATCATTATATTAAAATAGAGTTAAACTTAACTCCTTTAAAATTCAAGACTATTTTTATGGCTAAATAACTTTCTCTTTGAGATATTATTGTATGACTAAGAAACACACAGTAGCATGAATTATTTCAAAGTCAATAACACATTAAAAAAAGTAATAAACAGTATTCTTTAATACAATACAAAAACACAAATCACGCATCAGGGGTAATGTTACTAATTTAATGCGTAATAACAAAAGTATGATATAGGATACTTGAAGTATGTAAGCAATTTACATACACTACTAAGTATTAGTTTCTATGACACATTATATTGAAGAATTCTGATTTACGCAATCAAGAGAATTTGTTTTGAAACAACAAAAGTGCGTTGGATACAAATTCTCAAATAAAAACAAACATGAATTAGTTCACGCACGTAGTGTTTATATATCAATATTTTTAAACTAGCCTCCGCGCGTGGTTTCACCCGCGTAAGTTTAATTATGAAGGGAACAGTAACGTAAGAACTAAGAACCTCATAATTAAATATAGCCTATAGGCTACCTTCCTTGATAAATGGGTTAACATTGAAAGATTTTTTTAATCGCCAGTAGTTCCTGAGATTACCTCGGTCAAGCAAACAAACTCTTCAGCTTAATATATTAAAGATAAATAAGTGTGGCTTCATAACAGCACCAACCTAGATAGTCTACCAAAAAACTTTTAAAGTCGGCTTTAAACAAAGAATACCGACTAATATGTAATTTGTAATACGAGGAGCATGTACAACGAGGTTCAATTAGCAAAAAAAAATACAAATAAAAAAACCTAATCATCTCATGCACTACGTGACTACTAGTGTATTATTGATCACTTTATAAAAAAACGCATGCAATGGACTTATAAAAAAAACACACACACCAACTATAATTTATCCATACTTTAGTTTTACGTAAACCGACTTCCAAAATCTACAAATATCTATACTCGGAGACACGTGGCACATTTTTGTAAACAAAATATTCATATATTCTCGTAACTCCAATAGACAATTCATATTCTACACATCAATTGACTAATTCTTCCACGCTCAAAATTAATGTTACACGAAATGAAATTAACATTAAATAGTTGATTCGTAGTGAATAGTTTCCATGTTAATTTATTGTAATTCGTTTTGTTTCTTTGCAATATAACCTTTATATCTAAGGTACAAAGCTGCTTGCAAATCGTAATGGTAACTCAGGAAATAGTTTTTAGTGTTTAACCTGTTTTTATGTATTGCCACCTAAACAAATATTCTATGATATTTGTGCTCAGGTGTTTAGATAAACGGTTGACATAACTGGTGTAAAGCGGTCGAATTTTCAATGAGATATTTTCTTCATTTCATTTATTGTACTGTACACACAGTATGTGCTCGACGTTGCCCGTCAAATATTCTTACATTTGCCGTGATTTTTTCCAACATTTTCTTTCATTTAAACCTTGTTTTTAGAATAGGTATGTCAAGTCGTTCTCAAGTTATGCGCGTAGGTACATTTTAGTGATCCATTTTTATTGACATAGATGTCAATTTCTTCCTTTTTTATTCTGGGCTTTTGCGATACATTAATTTAATAGTCTGTCATTGTATCTTCCATCAAAGCATTACTAATTATTACAAATATCATATACTTAATATTATAGATACTGTAGGTGCATCTAACAACTGATAGGCGATAGATTTAAAATTCATAATTGCTGTTTTTATGTTGAATAAGAAAATAAGGTATCGCACATTATGTTTTAAATGCCATAATTTTGAAATAATTAGCAGTTTGATCTTAAAGTCTATCGTCCTATATTCGTTAGTTGGGTTGCTGGAGTAACCGTTAATATTTTATCACTAAATTTCCGTTAGATTTACGAAGCCATTTTTTTCATGTTAGAATGTTGTTTCAGTACCTGCCGCAGCACAATTTTTTGTAGCTACCACATTTTATTTCAGTTTTACTTCATTCTAGAATATAAGCCGGCTTTGGAGTAGCTTAACGTTAGGGTTGTCGACTAGTGTGGAAACAAAAATTAAATTATCATTAAATATAAGTATACATTTTATGACTACCCTCGATGCGTAAATTACGGTCGTGGGACCCAACGCCAGACATTAATAATCTAATCTTTGTGTAAATTTAATATTTCTTTCATGGTCTAGATGGTTGAGGGACTACGCTCCGTGCTTCAGAAAACACGTTTAGCCGTTTTTCCCGATTGTTATAACATCTTCTATAACAATGGTATAGGTACTAGGGAACAGGCAGCAGTGTTACAATATGTGTTACAATGAAATCGCAACTGCGGTCACTTCATTCAACCGCATCGGGGAGCCCCATGTTCATCAGTGGATATTATACGGGCTTATTATGATGATTAATTTGACATATATATGTCGCAGGGAAATGAGGATATCAGGGATTTCACGAAATCCCTAGGGATATCATTCTTACTAAATACTTTTAGTAAGTAGACGTAATAAACAAGAATATTCGACATCCACCGGGATTTCGTGATATCCCTGATATCCTCATTTCCCTGCGACATATATACAACTCATTACAATTTTTTACGATAACGAGTAATCAATAATTTACAATTAAGTATATATAGTATTATATTGATAGTTTGATACAATCGGCAGATTTGTAAAACTTGCGAAATGGACCGCCCATGTCCGTTGATCTATCAACGGACATGGGCGGTCCGTTGATACATCATTGCAATTACCTACCAGTGTCTGTATTTTCTAACAATATTTCCTCATAAATAGTCAAATGAAGATATACTTAAGTATCACGTGTAAATTGATAATGTTTTGTGTTATATAACATTAGGTTAGTAACCTAGTAACCTATTTCAATCAATCTATTTTAAAGCGAAGATAAAGATAAAACTGATATGCTTTATCATGTGCCGATTTAACAATGAAATTCGCTACTTTGTATCTTGAGAAGCGACGTCTGACATGTGTTATCTACCTATAAAGAAATATTCAGAAATTATATTAAACAATTCAACAATGGTAATTATCTAAGAGAGATAGTCTCGAAGTAAGGCTACTTCGAGACTATAATGATATCGACTTCCATGGTCGATTCGAATCCAAAACTGGATCTCACGCTGAATTTTTTAATGAGTATAATTTTCCACAACACAAGAGAACAACAAGGCTTATAAGGCTAGGCTAAAATAAGATATAGGTAAATTTTATTTCTGTCTCATGTTAAAAATATCTTGGGTTTGCCCAAGATATTTTTATCTCAATGATGGATGGTATTTATTAGGAAAACAATTGAATGTACCACATACATTTTATATATTATTTCAATTTACAGAGCAAGTGTAAGTATACCATATTAAATTTATAATATTGATAGCCCTACAAATTTCACTTTTCACCCAGTTGGATAATGCAAGCCTAGCTTTGATTTTTTCTTTAAAATTTAGGGTAACTACCATGTTATGCAAACATTGACGGCTGGCAATGAATTTTCAAGCCTCGTCCTTGAACTTCGCGTGCCGTGAATTTTAAACGTGCTCAATTCTCATACTAAAGACTGTAAATTCTAATGAATGTCTGGGAGGTCTCTATTAACATAAATGTTACGAAAGGTAACCTAAACATAATGTAATTTCGTGACACATTCTATGAAATTGGAATATTAATTGATTTGGGAAATTTTGAATATTTTACTGGCCTATTGCTGTTTTTGTTTACAAGAAACATCTCATATCGATATTTAAAACATTAATTTAAAAGAAATGTAGTAGAGCTCTACTATTGAGTTTGTGTATATGCACAATTTTGTAACAAAATTATATTATATTATTATAAGGTGTTGTCCGAATGACTGACTGACGCATCAATGCACAACCTAGACTGCTGATTGTAGAGACCGAAACTTGTAGGGTTCTCTTTCTCTATTATTACCTAGGCATCGGATGAATCCAACCCAAAGGAGAAATCAAAATATGCGGATGAAGTGTCCGGCAACAGTTTACATAACTTTGAAACACATAGTATTAGCAGTCTATTTTGACTTTAACAATAATATTATGGAATTAAAAATAATGTGTCAAAATTGATGATGATTTTTTTTAATGGAATGTATTTATATTTTTCTACTACTCTCTACTACTCTGAAAATACTCGATAAGTTTCTGCATAATTCATCGAGTGTACTGTTAGTTTATTCTACGAGTAAACGTCAGTTGCTGGTGTAGCCAATAGCTTGGTACGATAAAACTAACTATTACGTAGATCTAGAAACGTCACATATATGAGTTACTGATTAGAGACCATCGAACTTTTGATAAGTCACGGTTTTACTGGAGATTCGTAGAATTATGACCCACGTGTAATGAAAAATGCACATATTTGTATACTTTTAAATATTACCTCATTGACGTTGGCAGGTATTTTCAACCCAAGTACGTACTCGTAGTTTAATTGTTATAGTACCATAACATTCTGTTCTTGAAGAAAAACAATTGGTAGTCATCAAAACTAATAATCTTAGCGTAGAATACATTCTAACTTACTTATTTATTTTACTTTTGCTATAGAATGATTAACTTTTTATAGATATTTATAAAGTTGTACTGGCTGGTTTTATTATTACTTCTTATATTTTAAATGTTTGATAGATTATTGTCTTGTGGAGTCTATTAAAAAGATATGTGTGCGAAAAGCTGTATTTTGTTTGAACTTTTGATTGCATCCTATATAGTTCTTAATAAATGTATTAGCCCGTTCACGTGTAACACTAAAAATAGGCCTCTTAACAGAAGGTATTTGCAAGCCGGGGTCTTTGAGAGAACCTCTCAAGTTTTAGGTTTCTACGATCATCGGTTAAGGCTGTGTGTTAATTCGTCAGTCGGTCAGGACAAAGCTTTTTATTCGTGTTAATAATAATAATTCATGTTTCTTTAATCGATCCTATTAATTAGCTACATATTTTACACTTATAACTGTATACTTGGTTATTTCAAAATTGGAACCTACATCAGTGCTAACGTAAGAAATATTGAGACATCAATACAATTTATCGCTCTATAAATAATTGAGACTTATACTATTTTATTGGTATTTTATGTTAATGCTGACTAGAAATTAAAAACAAATGTCTACATGGTTCTATCATGCTTTTTTATTATCAAAGACCATGATAGAACCATAATTTGTCCTTCATTTATTTTTTTAATCTTCTTTCTGTGTAGGTTACACAGAACAAAGATTTAAATAAGACGAAGTCTATTACATGGAACTTAATGTAGGTTAACAATAAAAAATCAATAATACCAATAAAGAATAATGTATAAATTCTGAAAACTGACGGTACAACGGACGGTGACGGTAAAAAAATCTAATTACAATAGTAATTAGATTTTTTTTCTACTATATTATGATTTCCACTGAATAGCTTGCATCGCCCCGGATGGGAAACTATACGAATCACGACCGACAGGCATCACTAGAGCAATGCGTAGGCAGTAATTTTTGTCGTCACTAACCGGGAGATTTGCAGGAGCATCCGGGGGGTTTTAAGGGGCAGGCCCTCTTCTCGTGGTAAGGTATAGCATGTCAGAGGGTCGTAGTTCTACATATCCTTACGCCGCCGTCGCGGGGAGCCGTAGCGTCTCCGCGCCGCGCCGTTAGAAGGAATGCGTATGCACATTTCGACCAGAAAAAAGGACGTCAATGTAATCGCATACGGTCGCTATTATGATGAAGCGCACAGGAATTGTAATTAATAAAATCGTAGTAAAAAGTTGATATTATACTTAATGATAACGGCTTAGTAAATTATGAAATCAATAAAATAAATATGTATTATTTAAAAGATAGTTTTAAATAATAAATATTTATTACATATGTCTTAGATTTTGTATACATCGAATTGGTACTTATTTGTTGCTTCAAATTGGAATTGTCACCTCACCCGGCAAAGAAGATCTTCCTCTTTCCCTTCATCTACGTCGTTACCAAATGCTTCATTACGATGAGTAATTTGTACTTTGAAAACTATAGGTTTTCACAGAAAAACCTAATCGGTTAGGCGAATAAAGAAGTTATTTTAGAATGCGTGTTATTCGAAAATTGGCATGGTGTCACAATGTGCATGCCCGTTTAAGTGTTGATCATTTGAATTAAAAACTCCTAATATTTTATCATTGTCAACGTTCATTGCTAAACATTGGCCTTCCCCGAGGGCTGTTTATCATAGCCACACGCTTAGCATCTGGTTAGTGACCGTGATTTTATTGTAACACAAAAGGTATTATACAAATATTTACTACGATAAACGAATAAAAGAGAAACAGTTTTTAAATACGAGTATATCATCATAATACTTTATCAGGTGTTTGGTAGGTAAATAAACTTTTCAATTTAAAGGATTCACGAACTACTAATAATACTGTCTGGCTGGAAAAGCCGTTCGTTTACCTACGAGTACATATTTTGGTATGTTTTTAAAGAAATTATATGTAAGTATGTAAAGATAAATATAACTAGAGGTAAATGTTTAGACATAATAATATATTGTAACCTGCTTTTTAATGTTATTTTGGTACCTATTGAATACTTTTAAATTAACTAAATAAATACTTTATATTATGACAAATAAAAAATGCAATTTTCTTACAAATTCTCCGTTAAATAGGTAAGTACCTAAATTGCGAACGTTGCACCTTAAGATATTTTTTTATTGTTAATTATTTTGCAGCAGCGTTTCCTTATGTGTTTCATATAACATGATACTGCGGTTACCAACCCGCCTATGACAAAACCCTAGAGGAGGCCCTAGTTCAGCTGTAGACTATTGTAATGCATATATAAAAAATACAAGTATACTTTCTATATATCCTATTCATATTTCACATAGCGTACACTCAATGACGAGTTATTTAGGTATAAAAGAATAAGGTAACATTAAAACCAAAAATTACATTAAGAGTTACTGTAATTCGAAGACGCAAAACACAATTTGCTACAAGCAAAAAACTACTCAAGAAGGCTTTACTCTAGCTGAGTAAATAAAAGTAGTATAAAAGGACAATATTTTCATAGACGGACGCCGCAAATAATTACACAACGACGACATGTGAATATGTACAATAATGTAACATTTTATAATGTTTTTTATACCTTGTGAATCGAATTTATTAGTACCTAAAACAACTATGATCTTTAGAAGGGAAGTTCAGTTATTAAAACGCATAAATTTCGATAATATATCCAAAAATATGTTTATTATAAATAAATTAAAATTATCTATCTGTGGCTGCACCAGTTATTGATATCTCCGCCGGTCATTTTAGTACTAATTATAAAATTAAACTTATAATCCGTAAATCTGAATTTCAATCCAGATTATTTAAGTGAAATTTCGTAAAAGTCACTTTTATATATACTTATATTAATAATTAATATACTACATAACCTTAAGTAGGTATAAAGTATCGCTCAAGAACTACGCACATAATTATCACAAACAATTATTCACAATATAAAAATAAAAATATGAAGCACCTTAAGCCGGATTATATTATTATTGTTTTAATCCAGTCTCCAGCCTTTGCCTAATTTATCAGTCTTATTTAATAACCGATACGTGTCTTGTCTCTATGTACGTACATAAATTATTACATAGTATATCAAATAATTATTAATTTACTTACTTTATCTATTATTGACGCGACTATCTGATTTACCTTTATCATACGCTATCGATACGTGTACAGTATTAAATAAATTTCCATTCATCATTTTTTTTTATTGAAGCCACACTTCGCTTATACTTAATAATATATTACAGATATCAGTGTTATACAAATAACATATCGTCTAAACAAGATTATTGCTATCTTAAGTAGTAAATATAATACAGATAAAATACATGAAATAAACACAAAAAGTAGTGTCATATTTCTTTAATCTTAAAATCTACTCGTATGGCATTTATTGGTACCTATAAAGGCTTGTAACTTCTGTATTTTATATATTAAAAAAAAACACTTACATAGCCGAACTTTGCCGTCATGTTGTGTCCCGTTGTATATTATGTAGAACATACATCTAACTGAATTACTCTGCCGCTTTTCCTTTACTAAAACTGAACAATCCACTTTTATGTAATATTTTTTCAACACACTTCTCATTCAATAGAACAAAACCACTGAAAAAAGTATACTTTTTGTACTTTGATATAGGTAAAACGCAAACAATAGCTTTTGTAGTCACTAGAAAAAATACAGAGAAAAACTCAGTAGAGAAACACCTACGTTTCACAACACTTTCATAATTTTCCGAATAAGCCCGACGAGCGCGAATTTTAAATGGAGCACCTTTTATTTGTCAAACGCCTTTGACGGGCTGGTTTCTTTGAGTTATCCAGACTGTGATTTTATTTTTCGTTCACCGGTGGATGTATTTTCACGCGCGTATTTATAAGGCTTCAGCGCTTAGGGCGACATGCGCGCTGCGCGGCGGTTGGCCAGCGACTACGAGATAAAAACCCCGCTTGATTATAAACTTATAAGCTAAACTTTTTTGTTCGTGTGCGTGCATTTGTGACAGTGTGCACGCGAGGCTTCGTTGGTGACCTTACAAAGTTTTCACTTACGTAGTTATTTTAATGGAAAAACCTTTTTTTTATATTGTTTTTTTTACATCGACTTATAAAATTTGGTAACGGTAAGTCTTCAAATTCTACAAGTGCTCTGACACTGAAATTATTAAATTAAAGAGTTAAAATTTGCTTAAAAAAATGAGAAAAGCGACTTTTTCTTATTTTGAAGGTAAATTTAGTACATTTTTATTGCATACAGAAAACCAAGCGAGCAACACCTGAGCATTGAAGTGGACGTAGGCTAATCTATTCACCACTTTATCAAAATGGGTCAATGCGGCAGTACCTCACTCCTTACTGCAGCAGATTAGTGTTAGTTGATAACCACGTATGGTACATTTTGCATGCTCGCTTTATTTGCAATTTTATTACAAATTCCATATTTGAACAGCAATGGTCATCGTTGTGTATGAACAAATCGAATAATTATTTAAGCATAATTCGAACGAGGAAAGACTTTAAAGTTACGATTAATTTTCAATGGCTTGTGAAATATATGATTTAATGACCCTATTAAATACCTACTATATGGAATACTAAAGTATTTCATTTTATGTTTATGTATACCACGGTTTTTATTGTAGTTATAGTTGACTTGTACCAAATGGCAGAACGCTTGTGTAAAATACGCGACTGTAAAAAATAAATTCAATATGATGCGAAAAAAATCGTCTATCCCTTGTCACCCAGGATAATTGACGATTCCATAAATAAGGTCGGATGCCACTTACATATAGACCGCCGTACCAAATAAAAAGAACCAAATGGCAGAAATATTATTCTTAATGTCGATTTGATTTAATTTGATATGTAATGATTATCAAAGTGCTAGGCATAATATTTTATTTTCATTATGAAATATCGACGAGTAAAAGGCTATTGAGATCAGCGACGCCATGGGCGATATTGAATTATTTATTCTGATTCTGGTGGTAAATAATTGTTCTGAGTCTGAATGTGGTTTTGCAAAGTTTTTTTTTATTATTAAAAATAGGTTAGCGTTTGACTACACCCTGCCTGATGCTAAGCATCGGAATAGCCTAGGATGGAGCACGCTTACCTAGAAGGAACCGGTTTATTCTTGATTTGAAGAGACCCATATTGTACTTATGGGGAAATATAGACCCCGGCAAGGAGTTCCACATCTTCGCAGTACGTACAAAAAACGTGGACTCGAAGCGCTTCGTACGTATTTTGGGAATATCGACCATGTACTGATGGCGCCTCTCCGAGTTTCTCGTTGTCCGATAGAAGAAAGGGGAAGGCAGAACTAAGTTGTGCAGTTCCTCAGCACACTTAGTATTTGCAAAGTCCCCGCGACACAGAGATTAATTTCCCTAGTGCGGGAGATGTCTTTTAAAAGATGAAAATATTTTATGTAATCCCATAAATATATAATTCAATATCGCTGATGGTGTCGCTTAGCTCAATTAGCCTCGTATCCCTCGATTGAATATTATTTGAAATACTCAATATTAATCCGAGAAGCATATAATACATCTTGTTTTTTATTCCTATTTATTTATTTATTCCCATAGACATCTTGTCATTTATTCCTATTGCCAAAAAAAATTATCTCATCTAAATCTTTTGTTTAAGTTTCTTTTGTTTTTTATGTGATTAAGTAACAAATGTTTACAGGCTTCAAATAAGTATTATAGTCTCCACTAACTAGTTGTTTCGCAATCTTCATACCTTTATTATGTACTATTATTGCAAATAAATAGGCATGTTGAATAAGCTTTAATGCTTCAATATTTAGAGGTTAACTCTGTTACATTTTCTTATCCAATAAGCAGATCTTGATAAATACTTGTGCTTCAAATGGTTAAGTTCTAATTAAGTGCTAATTCGCAGATTATCACGTTTTTACAAACATTACCTTGTACATGTTTTTATTTGCGTTTGCAAACTAACATACTTAGGCCTTTATTTGTTTGCATAGAATTGACATTGTCCAAGTCTAATGTCCAATGTTACACGTTTGTTGAAAACGAATATATAATATTTATATAACGTAACGGTATACAGGGTGTCCCAAAAGATTACGTAGCTGGGAAGGGGGGTGATAGGGATGGTCACAAGGGTCACCAGAAAAATATAAAAAATTCCCTCTGGGTGTTTAAAAAAATAAATGGCATTTCTTAAAAGACTAAAAATTTTACACCTTATGCTAACTGTACCTACAAATATGGCTGTATTTAAAAAAAATGCTGTTATGTAATCTTCAATAACAACAAGGTCATCAACATCATTATCAAAAATAACAAGGTGTAAAATTTTAAGTTTTTAAAAAAATGCCATTTTTTTTTAAATACCCAGAGCGGATTTTTTTTTTATTTTTCTAGTGACCATTGTGTCCACCCCTGTCACCCCCTTTCCCAGCTACTTAACCTTTTGGGACACCCTGTATAAGGTTAACATAATATAATCTTTTTTTTAAGACACCTCCCGCAATACGGAAATGTGTTCCTTTGTCGCGGGGGACTTTACAAATATTCATTGCATGGACACAAAGTACACCGAGACTCGGAACAACTATGTTCTCACAAACAATGTATGGGAATCGAACCTAAAACACCAGGTCTCAGAAGCAACTGCCGTAACCACTAAGTCACCGGTGCAGTCAAATCAAAATTTTACTTTGCCTATATAAAGTTAACAATTGGTAGTGTGCGTAAATATTGACGTAACTATTAAATGATATGATGACACACTCTTAACTTCCAAAATTCATAACTGTCTGTAATAATGGAGTTACTTTACTTTATTAGCTAGTGCTAATACAGTAGATTTACAGCACTAGCCACCCTTATCCCGCCGGCCCTTTCCTCTCACGTGATCTCGACATTACTCACGCACGAACACAACATTAATCAATAATGTTATTTGGCTGTGTATTTTGAGAGGAAGAAGGTACCTCCGGTTACTTCTCTAGTTGGGCTGTTCATTAAGCAAACTATCGCTATGCTCTACTATATCAACCAACTTTATCAATTTAAAGACTGTTTCTATTTTAAATAGTATAACGGCCGAATAAGATTTTACTTCTAGACACTTTACTTATGACAAAGCATCCTAAATGGAACTAACACTTAAAACTGTAAGATCAAAAAATTAATCTGTACTAATAATATAAAGCTGAGGAGTTTGTTTCTTAGGTACCTACTACTGGTCCGATTTAAAAACATATTTCAATGTTTGATAGCCCATTTGACGAGAAAGGCTCGCTTTTCTCGTTGAATGGGCTATAATGACGCTAAGACCACCGCGAGAACAAGCTAGTTTTTTTATAAAATTAAAATAAAATCATCAACATAACGAAGCATATTTATAATATTACACTTACCTAAACAGTTGACATTCAAAATTTTAAATACCTACTTAATATGCGCATGACGAATCGTATTTTCCTTCAAAACTCTGAGTATTTTTAATCAGAAATGTTTGTTCAAAATTTCTTCTAAGAACCCAAAAAATATCAGTGCCTTGTTACAGAAAACATGCGTGCATCGAATTACATTGTGACCTTAGTTTGTCACAGTTGTGAAACTACTTCCGAGTTAACAAAACGAAGAATGTTTTCCTTGTTTAGAGTTGAGGATAAAGATTTGTGGAAGGTATGCAAGTAGGTAAAGATGGCCATCTTAACTTGAGCCTTCTAAACGATGACGCTACCTTTAGTCCCAATTACTATAAAGTTCCTAAGATATTTTGCACTACACGGCGGCGCCGCGTCATGGCACCATATTTTCAAAGGTCTTTTAAAGCTGGTTAAGGTGTTTCGAGGACTGTTTGGACATTACTACCTTGACCCGCCCAGTGCATGACCGCTTGATCGTCGTCCAATAAATCGTGACCTTTAAAAATCTCATTTCATTTCCTTTATTTACTTAGCGTTGCGCAGCTTCGAGATATAGCTTAACTGGTCGAATGTAAAAAAAACAGTGGTTACCGATATGATTGTTTCCTAAAAAACCTAATACTATACTAGATTCCCGCGCGCAGTTTCACACGAGTTGGTCCCGTTCCCGTGGGAACTTCAACATTCAAATATAACTTTTATTACTCCTGAATAACATGGCTTTCTAATAATGAAACAAACAATGAAATATTTCCATTTTTAATATTAGTATAAATAGTATTAACTATAAGTTTAATGAGCAATCTTATGATTCTTTAGATAGAAAAATCATGGGAATCATGCAAATTTGCATCATAGACTTATTATATTATTATCATACTATTAATTACTCGTAGTCAAACTTCACAAAACACTATCATATATTATTTTAAAATATACTATACATATTTACGATTGTAATGTAAGGCCTGTAGTTAGTGTTTTACGTCGAAAGAGGGCTCACCAAATGCCCTCCGCCTGATGTCTTATTCCAGTTTTACTGCCAACTACAATGTCTTCAGCACGACAACCGACAATTTTGTAAATTTTATGTTTCATGTACCATCATTACTTGAAACAAAATCTGTAACTAGCCACGGTAACAATAAATGTGAATATGGAAACTCGAATAAAAATAACAAACGTAGAACGACTTTTGCTGAAAGACTTCGCTATGATGCACTTATTTTAGATTGGTAAATAACCAATAAAAAAAAAGATTGAGACCCGTGTATATTATAAATTATGGTAAATAATCGTTTGTTGGTAACGGTAATCTATATCATCACTACATAGTATAAAACAAAGTCGCTTTCTCTGTCCCTATGTATGCTTAAATCTATAAAACTACGAAACGGATTTTGATGGGGTTTTTTTTATAGATAGAGTGATTCAAGAGGAAGGTTTATATGTATAATACATCAGCATTGCACCCGTGCGGAGCCGGGGCGGGTCGCTAGTACTAATATATAACGCACTAATCTCAGGAACTACTGGACCGATTTGAATTTATTGTAGTGTCAGATAGCGCTTTTATTATGGAAGGCTGTAGACTATATTTAATTATAAAGTGCCCATATGAACGGGAGTTATGCGTGTGAAGCCGCGCGCAGAAAGCTAGTAATCAATCAATTTAACTATAAATTCTTCTAAAACATAATTATTACTGTAAACGAGGTTTTAAAATAATTTTGACTTAAATGATCCTCATCCTAATCAGTGTTACGAGTCATTATTACTTACAAAATTGGCTTAAGCGCATGAGTGCCTTTTTTCAAGAGTTCAAGATATGCAGATGCCATATTACGGATAATGATGCAATAGCGTATATTTGATACTAGGCTTTCCATGGCTCGGAAAATTATATGATAATTAGGCATCTTATATTCAGCCGTATTCGTATGCTGTTAAGGTTTTCCTATCATGTTTCTCTTGTAGAAGCTAAATAAATAGTGAATATGTACGTAATATACACAAATCATAAATAGTCACACGCGGAGCGCCACATATATGTTTTCTCGTTTGTTGTTATAATGTAGTCGGTATTTTATTACATTTTGTAAGTATATTTCATAAAATGTATGTCTTAAATAATTATTCCTATAAATGTATAGTATTTAGCAAAATGTTCTGGTTTGTAACACACAGACATCGTCTCCCGTGCCTCATTAAGGGGAAGGAGTTGGCCCTCCTATACAAACATAGTTAATCTATGACTGAATTATTGTTAAATTCTACCGCTGTACATTTTATATAGTCGCTAACAACATCTTAGCATATATCAATTAAGAGTAGCGGACCAAATTATTATTTGCTTTAAACACTACTAGAACGCTCCTTTAAGTAGTCAACTAAGAGGCTTTTACTACTCCATCGGGTATAAAGGTGACAAGACCAGGCCAGGCCGCCAGCCTTATTAAATGGTTAATAAACTACACACTATAAGTAACCTGCGTAAGAGGCGCCCACTGTGAGACTTCGACCTCGGCGCAGGGCGTCCCGGCGGATGGCTTTTGGGCAAGTGTCACTCTCTACGTCATAGTTCGCGGGCCTCTCGGACTTCGGGTCTACGGGTAAATGGAAAATGGATAGTAGCCGTCTTGTAGTTAAGCATACTTCCTTCGAATACTATAATTTCGGCAATGTGCGGTGCTCTAGCTTGGTAATGTTACTTATAGGATTCCAGGTAGTTTATAAAGGCTAACTTAGAACCTAAAGTTTCAGCTGGCTTTCGCGAACTCGTAGGTAGAGCAAGCGTGGTGTTCAGAAATTCGTCATTTTTTTTAATAAAATCTACAAACATACATGAAAAAAAAGCTATTTTCCTTTATTTATGCTAGTTATGACCCAGCAGATAGATAACCAAATTTGAGGCGCCACGGCGCCTGGTAAAGAGAAATCCGGTATAGATCAAACACATTCTGTGTCATGATCACTCAATTTACATTATTATTGAATATTTTTTGTATGAACTACAAACAAACACGCATAGTAGGTTTTCTCCAAGAATTTTATTTTTAGATAAGTCAATAAAGTCAGAAGGTTTCACTAGATATATTTATAAATTATCTCTAGGATAATTCTATCCAAATCGATTAATTTCGTTATGTGAAGAACAAAGAAAATACTAAAAATGTTACGAAACCCCGAAACATCTCAATCGAACAATATATATTACATATTATGGGCCCAATTTATCATTAATTTCATAACATAAACTAGGATAAGATAAAAAGCATGTGCTGTCGTTTATAACAATACAATAGAATTTATCATTATTTATGTCATAAAAATGTTCCAATTCTTTAATACATGCAATAGGTACTTATTCATTATTTATCTGATAATGAGCATAAGTAATTCGGGTGTCATTATGTTTCCCTTTAAATTTTAATGACATCACAACTCAAAAGATAACTTTGATAAATTTGTGATAAAACTGTAACTTAGTAATTGGTGATATCAATATCATTCGAAGAATTCCGCCAATTAGGAAGAAGTGTTATCTTAATCTTATGCAAATTTCATATTTTTCATAAATAAGAAATTAAGATGTTGAGATAAATAAAATGTTACGAGTTAAATTAATCTTAATAAATGTCATATATATCTTCAGTCTGCTTTAAATGATTTAAATACTCACAGATATATACACCTATATTAAAGAAAATTAAAGTATTTTTTTTGAATATAGTGATAAAACCTTATCAAGAATCGCATGCGTGCACTAGTGAAGTAATTGGCTTGTACTATAAGAGAAGTTCGATAAGCGCATCAACCTTGCATAGCCAGAGCATTGCACACAACGCAGAAACAAAATAGTGTCACTGTTTTAAATTCATTGAAAAAAATCAACATATGCTAAAATCGATAAAAGAGAAAACATTTCTAAATAACAGTTATTTTGTGGTACATCAAAAGCGGACTATATACTACTGCTGAATATGGACCTCTCTCGAAGGGGGAGTTGCCATAGTCACCATGCTTAGCTAGCGGGTTGGTGACCGCATTATGTACAGCATATACACAGGTAAACGCTGCTGCCCGTTACCTGTCACAGATGATATCAGGACAATCGGGAACAACGGCCTAACGTGCTTTTCAAGAACTGAACTAGACCCGGAAATAAATCTTCCATTTAATACAAAAGTTTTTGTCGGGAATCGAATCCACGACTATTACAGTCAGAGAAACTTACACAGCCACGGAACAGATTTAGTGGTTTTAACAGTATTTTTCACAACCATGCTTTATTGCAAACTAGCGGCCCGCCCCGGCTTCGCACGGGTGGACTTTTATACCCTACCCCTGCCCTACCCTACCCCTACCCTAACCCTACCCTACTCCTACCCTACCCCTACCCCTACCCTACCCTACCCCTACGCTACCCCTACCCCTACCCTACCCCTACCCTACCCTACCCCTACCCTACCATACCCCTACCATACCCCTACCCTACCCCTACCCTACCCCTACCCTAGCCCTACCCTACCCCTACCCTACCCTACCCTACCCTACCCCTACCCAAATGTATCCTATGTCCTTCTCCCAGTTCTTAGCTACCTCCCTACCAATTTTCAGCCAAATCGGTTCAGCCGTTCTTGAGTTATAAATAGTGTAACTAACACGACTTGCTTTTGTTTTTTTTTTTAATGTATTCTGCTATTCAGGGCGGAGACAAATCCAACGAAACAAAAACCATGAAAATTGATCCAGCCGATCTCGAGTTATAAGTGTTGTAACAAACCCGTCTTTGTTTTATATATATAGATAGATTTAATCCTAAAGCGAACTCCTATATCAAAATGTAATATGTACATACCTACATAGTTATCACGTGAGCTATTCATGTATTTGCATTTGAAGAAACGTACTTACCAAACATTGTAATATTTATACACCGTTATACTAAATGCGAATAAACTAAGTACCTACTGACTTCGTTTCATCGAGAATGCTTATTTATTAGATATAGCTACTGTGATTAATATTACACAATATTTTTACAAAACTGCGTGGTTTCTGGTTTAGAATAGACTACGCCAGTGCTGCCCATGGTGTATCATAAGAGGCACCTGAGGTGTATATAGCTGATGGATGGGCAGCAGCAGATGGATGGCAGAAAAAAAACACGACTCTGGCTCGCCCAGATCTATAAAAAGGAGGCGCATGTTCAGTAGTGTACTTAAACGGGCAGATAAAGTAATTGAAAGTAAATATTTATTTATAGAATCTCTGTATTGTTAATATTCAAATTATGATTACATTAAAATGATACGACCACCGTGAATACCTTACTGCCAATATATATTTTCACGGTATCATTCAACTACAATGTAAAATAAAAAAAATATAATATTGGAATTAGTTTTCTTAACAATGAAATTAACTTTTTTCGAGAGCAATGCTGGTGGCGGTGATTAAAATATTGGGGCCTAATTGCAAAAATATTTTTATTTCAAGTAATATACATAATAGGGTATCAACGCGACAAAATGTATCCGTTTATAGGTATATACATTAACACTTACGCATTTCACAATCTCTGGCTAGCTATTGCTAGCGAAACTAAATTCCACCAAAAACATTTTTGCAAACGATTAACGTTTTGTTATAACTCAGAGATTGTGTAAGTGCTAAAACTAGATACATTAGTAAATCAGGAGTTAGACGGTATGTATATGTTTGTCCGAACAATTACATATGCCGGGCGCCAGTCGACAAACACATCTACGACAAACTTAGACTAAGTGTATAAGATACTTCCTTTAGCTCTCGGTTTCTTCCGTGTCCGCAAAAATAACCAATTTACTTCGTCAATTGCTGGAATATTTTATTCGAAATTGTATTTCGCGTTAAATACTTCAGCAATTGGTGGCACAAAGAAATGCGGGAGGATGTGATAACGTTTGAGTTATAGTCCTGATACATTACTTCACATCGGAGCAGCTCTTGAGTCTCTACAAGGCTCAAGTTCGCTCCTCAATGGAATACTGTTCTCATCTTTAGGATGGGTCTGCTAGATATCAGCTGGATGCGCTGGACTCATTGGATCGCCAAGCGAAGAGAGTCATAGGCAATAACTCACTTGTGGAGGCAAGTCTTCAGAGCCTCAAACACCGTAGAAGAGTAGCCTGCCTGTCGGTTTTTTATCGGTTACATTTCGGGGAGTGTGCGGAGGTTCTACATAACCTGATACCCCCTTCATCCTTCCATCACCGGACGACCAGGCGTGGCAAGCGGTTTCACCCTTATGTTGTAGACATTCTTTCAATACGCACGAAGCGATTTGCTTCTTCTTTCATAATGCGGACGGCTAAGGAGTGGAATTCTCTGCCGGGGTCAGTTTTTCCGGAACGCTATAATCTGGACATCTTTAAAGCTAAAGTGAACATACACTTTCTAGGCACGCGTGAATCATCATAGGCCTTATCTTCGCCTTCCATCAAGCGAGATTATGGTCAAACGTAAGCCTATATTTAATAAAAAAAAAACATTTACTTTCAAACTCCCCGGATCCTGATAACAAATTAACTTTTTACCAATTTATACATTGAAATTAATGTATGTACTAGTAGCCAGTATATAAATCAGATGGTACTGCACACATCACTTCAACTCAATTTATATCACCCGATAATCTTCCTCAGTTACGAAACGAATAAGTCTCTAAATACTTTTTATTTGTAAGAAGAACACGTATTCCCTTTTTTCTTCATTTCAGTGCACGTTTGAAACTAAAAAACCGTGTCCGAATTAATAAAAGTAAGCGATTTGTGGTGTCCTCAGGAAATTTATGGGAATGGAAATAAATAAATGTTTGGCATTAGCAAATACAACGCTGTGAGATTCTAAATGGCGCCATGCATAGACATAAAAGTGTGGTCTTGAAAATAACTTCGTGGTTTTAATATATGTAATATTTTTTGTTGAGTCATATAAATTCCAGCGCTGGATAAAAGCGGCTTTTAGTAAGAATATTTTGATCCATACTAAAAGTTCCTGTGGACTAGAAGGCTACTTTGGATTACCTAAAGTTTTAATTAACGATTAATTAACTAGCTTTAAATCTATTCCGAATTTCGGATTAACAATGACTAGATAGTAATAAATTATTTGAAGTGGAGAAATAAAAGGTTTTTAGTGAATGCATATGAACACAGTTTATATGGAACTTATAGCAAATACAGTTAAATACACTTTTATTTTTTTTGTTTAATGTCTGTCAGTCTATTCATCATCATCATCATCAGCCCGTATAACTTCCATTGCTGAACATGGGCCTCCTCCCGACGGAGGGTATTTGCCATAGTCACCACGCTTGGTAGGATTGGTGACCGCAATATTATATTGTAACACACAAAGAAACGCTGCTGGCTGTTCCCTGATGTACGATTATTATAAATGATGTTATAACAATCGGGACCAACGGCTTAATGTGCTTTCCGAGGCACGGATGACGGAGGGTAGTCCCTTAACCTACCAGACCCGGAAAGAAACCTTAGAATTTATACAGAGAGTGTCTGGCGTAGGGATCGAACCCACAATCTCCGAGATTTAAAGCTATCCAAATTTAAAGCTATCCAAATTTTTATATTTTATTATCACCTTTCTTTTAGTGGCGCCTAAAATGTTGCATATTAAAATTATCGTTATGATAATCACTATCAACATTATACGTATGCTTATCGATGGCGCCACATAATCTTGTGCGCCAGGCAGTAGGTACATCGATTTGCAGGCCGAATACATAAAGTACCTGCTGAGAATAATTATGATCTTTATATTTGTTAATAGTTCTCAAACTTTTTGCATTAATATTCATTATTCTTCTTTTTTTAAGACAATTCCTGCCCTCGGACAGTTAATCCCTGAGTCGCGGGGGACTTTACAATCACACAAAGCACACTCAGACTCAGAACAATTTTTCGTGGTTCATACTAATAATTGTCTCGGGTGGGAATCGAACCTAGAACACGAGGTCTCAGAAGCTACTATACTTACTTAAAACTTTTGACAGAAAAATAATTATTAAACGATTTTAAGTCTGTTGAATTTATGCCACCTATTTTTAGCAACAGCATTATGCTCCATAAGTATGAAACAGGAATATGCCTGTAAGACCATGGACATACCACATTCTATCCAATCCTTAATTCTTCAAAAAAGCTTATAGAAAACTAGCTTCCCGCGCTCGGTTTCACCCCTGTAGCTGCCGTTCCCGTGGGAACTTCATAATTAAATATGGTCTATGCCATCGGGGGATAGTGTACCTTCCCAACAGTGAAAGAATATTTCAAATCGGTCAAGTAGTAACTGAGTCTATTCAATACAAACAAACAGTCAAATCTTTCCTCTTTATCTAGTACTTTTTTGTCTGATATACCTATAGAAACATACAGCAAAAAAAAAAAAAAAATATGACATGTAATAATACCTACTAATATGTCACCCAAATGATTGAGTTTTATTACAAGTTATATGATAGATATCGATGCACAAATATATAATTTTCCTGTACAATACACGCTAATCTGTTAGATTAGGACTTAAATCTGCTATGACAAATCATAGCAGATTTAATAGATACCGAATATGATGCATTTAATACTATTTAATTGTGATACAAATATAATGTCGTAAGTACTTAATTTTAATATAACTAAACAATCGTTTTAGTAATATTGTTTATCATTGGTTGATTACGTATAATTATTACAATATTAGTGCATCCTATGGTTTCACCCGTATCGGATTACCACTCTATGAAAGAAAAGAAAGAAAATACATTTATTTCAGCACAATACACAAGATTAACGTACATTTAAAATAGTGGATAATCTTGCACGTTGCGCCTAAAAGGTCGCCATCTCGGTTAGCTAGGCAAACACCTAGCGCTGGTTTTCAGTGGGCAACCCGAGTGGTTACCCACGGACGAGGGATAGGTATACTAAAAACATTATGCTAAAAGTAATCGTAACATAACGGTTTTCTGTCATACAAATATAAGCCTTATTAACGTTCTGGTTAGTCAAAATTATATTTGTATTGTATATTATATTTATTCTCTCATACAAAACAATTAATTTTGTAATACGTATAAATGCATATTTATACAAACCATTTATAAGCACTTAGGTAAGTCACTATTATGTTCTATTAGATCTATTACTATTAATATATAACGCTTATTAGTAAAATTAACTAAAAGAATTCTCAAAGGCATCTGACTAATCAAAACCACTCAAAGCTTACATTATAAAATCAATTTAATAAGAGATAGGAGCGATTGCATAAACTTTCTACGATGCGTCGCGTCGATTACTCATGCACAGTCTAAAATTATTTCTTACAACTTAATGACTCACTGCCCAAAATTATGCTTGTGTTGTTCATGACAGTGTAGTCTGTGGCATTTTAGGTGTCGCAATACGTGTAGGAAAGACATCGTAATGGCACTGCCTGTCATGTGGTCATGTTGACGTGTCAATGAACCGGTCTGTCCTAATTCACTCGCACTCGAACAACTGAAGATTGACGATCGATTAGAACAAATAAGATAAAGATTGTAAAGTTCGATAAGCAAGTTGACAATTTAAGACTTTACACTTACATTGTCAACTCGCTTATCAAATCCATTATATGACATATGGGTATATATCTAAGAATCGTTTCAACACTAGGATTTTAACAAAATAGCTATAGAGTATAGACCAGCTATTTCTTTACTAAGACTGACTTGGAAGTTAATAACAGAACAACCTACACAGCTAAAGACATGTCACAAATGATAAATTTAACTTTTCTTAAAAAAAAGCATACTGTAAAGTTAAGAAAGTAATTACCGATCACGCTTCAATAAAAACTTAGCGCTATTTTTTTTTTTATTTTTTTTATTTTTATCTTTTTAATTGTTTATGTCAACATTTCCAATTTACCCATACAGAGTTGCGTAAAAATACTACCGGACTATGTTAAAGTACCTAATTACATATACGTAAAACAAAGGGTATCGATAAGCCACGAAAATTGAACTCTTTTGCACAAAAAAAACCGCAAACCGGTTTTTGTAATATTTTTGATTATTTTCCCGCTTTAATATACAATAATAATAAAAAAAAATCATTATGTTTCATTACTTTAAAAAAAATGTGAAAATGGCCGTAACAATATGTTTTGAAAAATTTGTTTTTTTTAAACCATTTATGTCTGTTTATAAATGGGGTAATTATTTCCATGTCATAGCAATATTTATTGTTTACACACTTATAAAAATCGGATAAGTTATGTAATAATATTAATATCTAATCTCATAATAACAGAATAATATACAACAATGGCAAACCAATCCAAAAATACTTAATCAAATGAATGATTTTAGCAAGCTGATTCATTCGACAACACAAAGGATCGATATTCTCGAAAGCCTAAATCAATAGTTAGTTATATGTATACATGAATACAACTACTTCGTATCCACGTGTAGTTAAAGGTGTTAAGGGTCGACACACATTATATTAAAAATTCGAAGTAATATAGGTACCCTTATAAAGAATTACACAAATCATTCGATTGAGACGTGACTATTGAGTGTTTAGAACAAATTACTTATTTTATATTAGATTATAAGTAAGCACTAGGTGCTTGCTTAAAACAAAATTAAATTTCAATAATTTCCAGTTATGATGAAAGTTCTAGAAAATGCAAAACGTTGGTAACGAAGGACGAAAGTATGTATTACCCAAGATGTTAGTCATAGGCCAATTTATCGCATTTCGCAAAAAATAACAGTTTTGAAACCTAGTGTTCTTAGTCTATACATAATTGAACCGATAAGGATATTAGGTAACTTAATAAGTCATTAAATAATTTCAGGAAATCACATGACTATGCTTTCTAAAATGATTGAAATGGAATAATGAGATTTATTAAATAGTACCGTTTTAAACTTATAATCATTTATTTTATTTTAAAAAACGACGAAAAATTTAATAATAAACAAAAGCTTGATATCAATGAATTCTGTATTGGTAAATAGTGGGGCATTGTAACATTTGTAAGGTTTCAAGTTATATGCCTCACCAATATTAGCATTATTTCCACGTATTGTGAATCATAAGGAAAGTACTAATCAAACGGTGTACATCGAACGGTACACAAGCTCCAAGAAATATTAGTAGTAGGAATGTTAAATTATGAATTTTAATGAAAATAAAACTAGGAAACTTTTGCATTTTCAGTGCACATTACGTCTTCTATATTAGTAAAAAACTATAAGATAGATTCGGCATTCATTAGAGAAAAGATTAAAAAAAATAAGTTATAAAATTAAACACCTCTGTTTTGACTAACGTGTGCCCTTGCAATCCTTATACCACTTCTCTAATTGATTGTATTAATCTTTGTTTCTTTTATTTTTTCTTGATGTGCTAAATGTTCATTTTTTGTTTGACATTCCGTGCAACGTGCTAAAGCAAAACCCGTGTATTTAAATGTCCAGACTGACGTTTATTTGTTGAAGACATGCCTGGGCATTGTTGCAAGACCACTGTGCAAATAGATACGCCGTAAAGATGCGCGTCTGTGAGTAAGGATGACCCACAGTTGTGAGTCGATGCAAATTTATCGATCGATGCACAAATCAATATGATGAAACCTATTTGTTTTTTATCAAGAAAAATCCTCAGTAAGAACACAATATTTATTTCTTCTTCGGTTCTGTAAATAATCTAACGTGACAAATATATTGGTTTAAAAAAAAAAAAAAAAAAAGATTACTAGCAGAGTTTTGCGGTCTACTAGTATTCTCGTTAACCCCTCGTGCTAAGCTAAAATGCTTGTGTTACGAGTGGGTTCTCGTCGGTAGTGTAATGGGTGGGGTTCGAACCGGCGACCTCAAGATCACAATCCGACGCCCTAGCCATTGGGCCGGCCGCTTCAACTTGAAACTCAATACTTAGTTAATTTTTAGATATAATTTTGTACTAGCAGATAAGCAGTACTGATGACATGTAGGTAAACTTGTACTATCAACTTAATAACTGCTTGGTGACCTGAAATGGATTATTTTACTTGTTTAATGTTGAGTTGTAATTCAGTAAACTTTTAAGGCAAAATCAAGAGCAAAATCGATAGTGGTAAACCATACGAGATTTTTAAGATAAATTCGACCTTATCCTTAACACAGAACTGTCGTAAGACTAAAGCATATGAACCTTCGGTATATCCAACCAAGTTTAGTGTTTTAACGTAAAACTTAACCTCGAAACCGCGGTATGTTATTTCAAACATGATTTATTATGAACTTATATTTTCAATTAGTATGTGTAGTAAGTACTTTACACTACACTAACATATATTATATTAATATATGTTAGTGACTACACTAGCTGTATACTATGTAATACATTTAAAAAATATTTTAAGGTCTTTAAAAGGCTTACAAAATAATATTTTCGATTATGGCCTGATTTTTCAATAATCACAGTCACATAGCAATTATCCAATGAATAGCGCAATTCTTTCATTTTCAATATAGAGATCATCAACATCTGTGGGATAAATTTAACAATATTGAACTTATTTGAAAACTAAAAAAACATTTTGTCAGTTAAATACTTATTATCATTATAATAATTCGATGTAATCGCATTCGTTCTTACACTAACATATGTATTATATTAATAAATGAGTCTTGTTGACAAGTGCATTTTGTGTCTGGATTTTCCGTGATTATGTTCATGCTAAGCACATGCTGGAAAATCCACAGATATTAACCTGATGGATAACAAAGCATTAAAAAATTGCTTATTTTTATTAAGTTGATTGACAGCCTGTTAGTGGAAAGTTATGTATCTGATGGTTTATCTGAGAACTAAAACATCTAAACCTCTTCAACTCCTAAGTAAGTTCCTCCTTAGTAAGTTACTCCCTTACTAATATTTTAAACACGAAAGTTTGTAAGTATGTGTAGATGGATGGATGTTTGTTACTCTTTCACGCAAAAAGTATCTGCTAAACGATTTTAACTGGAAGTTTGAAAAATTGCATAAGCTCTAGTATGCAATTTTTCAAACCTTTAGCAAAATTCGTTCAGTATGTAGGTACTTTTTGCGTTTGCAAATTCGTTCAGTTTAGTGTAAACCATACCCTTTACCATAGAGAATAGTTTACAAGGGTGCTATATAGACTACAAAACATCATACTCGTGCGGCGCAGCTAGTAAAATATGAGAAGGAAAATACAAATCTATTAAGTTCCAAGTGTTGTTTCAATCTGTCGCAACTATAATTGTGCCTTCCATTATTGTGTATTATTATGACCGATCAAATGTAAATACAAAGAATAAACAAATGGAAAATCAATATCATAAAGCTGGTATTCATTAATTTTCGCAGAAATACCAACACATATTGGTTTTTATGATACTATAAAGGTAAACTAGGGGTAGCCTTTGGAATTGTCTGAAATATGAATGTAATTAGCGAGAATATTTTGAATAACTTGACTATACCATGATAATTTTGTATAACGTACCTACTGATGGACAAAGGTATTTTCTTTTGAAGTCTAACTCAAATTCAGTTCCTAAAACATGAAGAAAAACTTCTAGAAGATACATATAAAACGAGGTTTTGTGATTCGATTCTGTAAAGAACACATTATTTATTATTTTATTATTTTTCATTATTTTGATTTTTAACAAGTCCTTTCAAAGACTTGGTGAAAGACAGTTTAAATTTTCTATGGCGGGAATGTTTTTAGCGAAAACGTTTATTTTCGTAGAGTGTGTATTGTTCCCGTGGGAACTTCATAATAAAATATCGCCTTTTGTCTTCCTCAATAAATGGGCTATCTAACATACAAATAATTTTTCAAATCAAACTATTAGTTCTTGAGAGTTAGAGTGTTCAAGCAAACAAAATCTTCAGCTTTTATATTAGTACTAGCAACCCACCCCGGCGTCGCACGGGTGTACTGCTGATGTATTTATACAGATAAACCTTCCTCACGCATCACTCAATCTATTAAAAAAACCGCATTAAAATCCTTTGCGTAGTTCTAAAGATCTAAGCATACATAGGTACAGACAGACAGTGGGAAGCGACTTTGTTTTATACTATGTAGTAGAGTATAGAATACACCCGCGTAGATCCCGCTCCCGTGGGAATCTTTTGAAAGTATAGCTTGTCTAATATAGCTACCGGAGTTTCCCCGAACATCCAAACGCACAGACTGTACCTTTTCATTAGTATAGTTTGATTACACTTTTTTACACATCGTAAAGGTAACTCTTCAATGTTAATATCGACATGCGTATTGGTCAAAGTTCAAGTCTCAACAGAAGGTTTATTATTTTAGGTTGAAACGACAAACATTAAAAGGTATTTTCGAATTGATTAATTAGCACTTTTTACTCGTTATTTGTTTTTAAGTTCGTTAACATACCTACATGTCTTAAATGAATATTATTCCTATACCTTTATAGATTAACAAGTTTCCCGCGCGCGGTTTCACTCGCTTAGCTGCCGTTCTTTTGGTAACTTCGTCATTAAATATTCCCTATGTTACTCCTGGATACTTAGCTTTTTAATGGTGAAAGAATTTTCAAAGTCAGTTCAGTAGTTTCTGAGTCTAATCAATGCCAATAAACAAACAATCAATCATCTTTCCTTTTTATAATTAGATATAAATATATATATATATATATATATATATTTGTGGTCAGATTTGTTCATAAGCATGAGTGTGCATGTATGGGATTACATTAAACATATTACACTACTTATAATAATGATACTATGAGTAGATGGTAAACAATTAATTGGATATTATTTTATAAAGTCGTGATTTAGCTTTCTTTGCTAACCTTGTCTTATAATTGAATACTTACTATCAAATTAATATCATTCTGATTGATATTTCTAATTGAGTATAAAAATGGCTGATATTATAATGAATATTTTTTCATAAAACTCTTTAACTTTAACAACGTCGTATGACCAAAAGTTTTAAAAGTCACATGGAAGCGTAACGTTTGATAGTTTAAAATGGAGTTCGATTTTTTTTAACATAAGCAATATCTATGCCTTAAAATTTCCATAAATCAATAGAATTATTAAAAGTACACTGTTTAATAATAAATATCGCAGATCTGATGCCTACAGTACGCAGTTGTACGTACTTACAAAATGAAGTCGTTGAATTTTCAATGAAGACATCGAGGTCAATGCGAGTTGATTCGATGTTTTCCGATGTAAGCAATTTTAATTTCCACATTATATTATAGGTACGTTGTTATCCCAGGCACGTGGAAGTCAATTGAGACTTTGGCTTTTGACTTCTGACTTCTTGTGTAACGAAGTCTATTTGCAGACTTTTAATTAAATTATCTTGATAAACCTGTGTGCGTTATGGCGCCGGCTGCAACTGTTTAAACGTAAACGTAACGAAAAATCATCACATTTCCATTCGCATTGCTGTATTCTGAGGCGATATCTATCGATACTACATTGCAACTTTAATGAACTCTTTGCTGCTTCACTTAACTATCTTTTCTTCTCATCTTATCAGCCTGTTCACGTCCACTGCTGAACAGGCGTCTCATCTTTAACAGACCTTGGCAAGCCAGGGTCGTAGAGGGATATTGCCTTGATCACCAGGTTTGGCAGGCGGATTGGTGATTGCAGTAAGGTAATATGTTACTTAGAGCTGATAGATGCCGTTACCCATCCAGCAGCTGTATATCCCTTCCCTTACGAGACCCATGGGTTGTCTTTTCCAAACTGGAAACCTCACTTTTTTTAACTTACTTTCTTTTCATTATAAACTTGGCATTAATATATCTGTGAAAACACAAGAATGCGGAAGAACTAAGTATATCATTAAAATCCAAAAACATGTTGGACAAGTGAACGAGGTCAGGTGTGTGGAATTTTTCGTGCTCCAAGATGTTTCACAAACATATAGTTGAACACATTAGCCAATACTAATTAATGCACCCTCACGAACCAGCCAAGATTACTGTACGTACCGTGTCCATTTTATTTTTTTAATTATTAAACAAACTTATCTAGCAAACATACATGAGAACTAAAATGGCGATTGGCAAAGGATTGTGTCATCAACTGATTATGTGTCGTGTTAATTAAACGATTGATTTTGTTCATTACCATTTAGTCCACTTTATCTTGTATCATCTGCAAAATAATTATTCATAATGTACGCCTAATCACCTTGCAATGTAATTTAAATAATTAATTTGATAAAATAATTAGTAAGATGTATTCTGAGGTAATAAAATGCTTATTTTAAACAACAGGCATAATTTAGAAAGCTGTGCTTGGGTGGTAACAACAGTTCACATATAATTTTCCTTAAACCACAAGAGTCAGAAATCAGCTTATAATCAATGAACTTTCAATTAATGCATATTTAAATCGGTTAATTTGTTGCACCAACCATTTCATTCTTTGATCGATGTATTGAACCCTTTAACTTATTACCAACATAGTAAAACGTCTCAGTATATTATTAGCAGTTAACGTAGATTATGGCTCAGTAAACATAATTTATCTGCCAAGTTCTCAAGGCCCGATGTATCAGAGTAAGAAAATATGATTATTAGGATGGCACAGCTCAACCGCACGCCAGCGCGATTACATATAGATCTCTAATGAAAACCGCAACCGAGGGACTGTTAAGCTTAGTATGCATGTTCAATTTTTATGGGGTATTATTCATTGATATGTGGTATCATCATCTACATCGTTTGCGTATATATCCCGACCGATTTCGGCCACGGCGGCCAGTCTGTAAGAAGATAAAGCAAAGCAAAATTATAGTGCACTAGTGTGTGTGCAAACAAAGGTATTTCTATACCTTTTCTTTTCTTACCTACTTACTTATATTTTTCTTAATACAACATTTCTGGTAACACAATTTTTGCTCGACCAATTTTGGCTCGTGGATTGGAACCCGAACCAGAACCTAAGAGTTTACCGCTAAACCTACATAATATATACTGACACCCATTCTTCGTGATTTGTAAATGCGTCTATTGCAATCTATATTATTATATTCGGTATAATTTTACGATAAATTGAAATCAAAAAATTAAACAAAAATTGGCGCGGTATACACTCATATGGAAATATAGATTCACACTAAATTTTAACCATATCAACTTACGTATCTTTGAGTAAAACTTACATACATTACATTTTGTACAGTTATAATAAATGTGTGTGATATTATAATAAATGTTGTAGGTATATAAACGAAAATTCTTCTTACGTGTATGTAAATAAACACATTGTTTGATCACAATCACTATAGCAAATAGTGCAAACTTATCTTTACAATATAAACTATAAATTGTTTACAAAGTTCACTTGACCTCGAAAAACACAGTAGTGATATACTTGGTACTATTATTTTTTGGTTTGTTTTTGATAAGAAGAAACTTAGGATTTTTCAGGACTAATATAATGAACCCCTAAGGGGGTGTAAGCTTTAGGGGTTTTATTTTACAAAATCCTTTCTTAGAAGACCTAAACGACACAAAAGGAAGCTAGGATTTGGGATAAGAGGAACCGTTCCTCGCGTTGTGTTAAGTATTTTAATATTTTTAAATAATGGGGACACACAGGGAAACGCTGCTACCCGCTCCCTGTTATACGATTATTATAGATTATGTTATAACATTCGAGACCAATAGCTAAACGTGCTTTCCGAGGGACAGAGGGTGTAGTCCCTCAACCAAACAAACCCGAAAAGAAATTTAAAATCTTACACAAAGATTTCTTGTCAGGTGTGAGAATCCAACCCGCGACCAACCAGACTTAAATCGAGGCATACCTACTTTACTATACTATACTAAAAAGCCATATATGTATAACATAATTAGTAAATTTTAGAACAATGCATCTTATCATACATATTTTAAGAGTTTTCGTTAAGTAATTTACTATATTATCAAGGAGGCTTAAACTAAACCCATTTTAAAGGTTTCGGTAAACCCTTTCATAGTAAGGAAGTAAAATATTCAAAACCTTACCACTGGAAACTTGTCATATCCGATGTAGCGACATGGGACCACCCATAGTACTATATCGACTGTTATATGACAATTTGTTTTGCACCTTTCAATAGTTGATACAGGTTTATTCAATTTTATTACCACCCATGTAAGATAAAATATGGATGTGTGAATATATTTATGCATTTGTGTTCGGGATTGTGGTTAGAAGCTGGAGAGCAAACCTAGTTTGTATTGAACTTATAATATATCCACCATGACTTTTTATTCGTTGCTTATCTATAAATATTTAAAAATGATTCGCCGAATGTTGCCAAGCGCAACTCTCGAGAACAGCTGAACCGATTTCGTTAATTCTTTCTTCGTCGTGATTGTTATGGTCAGGAGAAGGTTCTTATGAACGAAAATTTAAGAAAACTCAACTGCAATATTATTTTTGTAATGAATTTTCATTACCGTCAGTTGTTTGAAATAACTGTCAACAATCGATATAAAGCCACATTATTTGTGTGTGTCATAGAGTGTATTTTAAGACGAGATTGCCGTGGTAACGGGATCTGCGCGGGTGAAACTGCGCGGGACAGCTAGTTGCTAATAATGACAACATCCGTGGCGTTGCGGAATTCGGCTCGCTTTAAATCTCGGGGGTTGTGGGTTATACATTCCAAAATTTATTTTCGAGTCTGGATGGTTGCGGGACTACACACCGTGACTCCAAAAGTACGTTAAGCCGTTGGTCCCAATTGTTATAACATCATCTATAACAATCGTATACCAGGGAGCTGTCATTTTAAAAATATACTCGTAGATCGATTCCAAACATATATCATTACGATGTATATTACAAACGTAAGCCATATTTAAACTGTCATCTTGGCTTTTTTATGTAATTTGAGTGAAATGAAAAAAAAGTTAAAATTGCTTTAAAACCAAATTAAAAATAACTAAACAATGCTGATGGTTTTCTTTAAATTGAAGCTCAATATTTATTTCTTTATTAATCTATACTCACTTAACTTCCACGTGTGGAATAGGTACGATTATGATCCGTACTTATTTCATCACGATGATATATATAAAAAATCTTATCGTCTAACACATATCGACACAATCGAAAATAATACATCTACGTTAATTGTTGTAATTGGTCATATATTTTTAATTAGTTGC
Source organism: Nycteola revayana (assembly GCA_947037095.2). NCBI lineage: Eukaryota > Metazoa > Arthropoda > Insecta > Lepidoptera > Nolidae > Nycteola > Nycteola revayana. The sequence continues at coordinate 17,439,985 of OX344860.2, read as the reverse complement.
CAAACATAATATACTTTGTTTAACAATATCATTAACACAAGGATTTGAACAATTAACATTATTGTATGAGATAACAATTACAGAATAGCAAAATTGTTCGAACAAGTTTTTATTAACCGGTTTCCTGTTTTGTCATTCGCAATAAAATGTTACTATGCTATGAATATTGGCTATTTCCTTGTTTGATATGAATATTGTTATTTTTCTTTTTGGAAATCCTGTTTTTTGTACCTACTAAATAAGTAATGTGCTACAAAGTATATTCCTATCTGTTAAACAGTAGATAATATCGTATGTAGTGTTTTAGTTCAGGAAGAAATTTCATCTTAAATAATACATAAGTACACATAAACAATTTATTTACAAAATAATAAATTACATTGAAATACATAATACAAGTATGAGGCGCAGCTACTAGTATCGGGGGACGAATTTAAAAACATGTATTTTAAAAAGCTTACTAGCAGAATTTTGCAGTCTACTAGTATTCTTGTTAACCCCCCCCCCCCCCGCCCCCGTGCTAAGCTCAAATGCTTGTTGTGTTACGAGTCGGTAGTGTAATGGGTGGATATAACCGGCGACCACAAGATCTCAAGTCCGACGCCCTATATTCTTCTGTCATCTTTCACTGTTACCCATATATTTTGCAAATAAAATTATCTTTATCTAGCCATTGGGCTATAGCCCATTGTTTTGGTATCGAAAAAAATATTTACCAACGTAATAGATAAGTGACATTACTTCCTGTTGTAGGGATGACATGTAGTATGGAAGCACCTAACATTTTTTTAATAAATCAGCACTCAATGTTATGTGAAACTTATAAACAGGGGAAGTAATGACAAATTGTTACTTTTTTTCGGATGAACATACGTAGGTAGCCACGAGGCTTTTGCTACTTCACCGGGCATCATAAAATTGTTACTGAACTATCAAATACAACTGAGTATTATTAATGTGAAACTGAAACAGTAGCCTCATATCTAATATGTAAAGTAAAAAGTGTAGTTTTTTTTAGAATTGTTTACTAATTTTTTTTTTCTAAGTGCAACGGCATCATTTTGAAACTTTTTTGCTAAACTGAAACTAAATGAATTCTCAATAAAGTAAAAGTACGTTTTATTACAAAATTACTATCAAACTCTACGTCCTTAGATACAGTTTATAGAATCGTATAATATAGGACTTTGTGTGATAGCTACATTGTGTTTGCTGTGCTAATCATTACTTGGAATTCCCTGTATGGTTTATTTTATTTTGTCTTCCATAAAACATGGTATAACACCATGGATATAAACTTAGCACTATCTTATCATATCATATAATTATATTTGTAGGCAAGAAGTATTGAGAAGTATAAAAAGAGTTTTATAATGTGATAGAATAGTAAAAACGTCAACACTGACTGCTGAAAGTATTAATTGAATAAAGTTTGATGAATCATCATTAAGAAGATGCTCAAGAGTGGAGGAAAACTATCCCGAGGCACACCCGCTCTGCAAAAGGTGTCTTAGTTGGAGACCGCAGCCAGTGACCTTCTGTTTATCGCCACAGTCTGTAATCTGGTGCCCTCACTAATCGGAGGTCTCGAAGGACAGCCGGGGATTTTTTATCGGGTAGGCCCACGGGTAAGGGCCTACCCGTATGATTAGCATACCATTGTTATAGGAGAGGTCTAGTCCTTCCTACTCCAACGTCGCATTGATCGACGTGCATTCCCGCGGTGGCGGAGTTTTTAAACTTCCATAAAAAAAATGTACTGCGTGTGAGAAATAGGAACCTCCACGTGGCGCACTGTGGAAGCAGCTAGATACAGTAACGCAGAGTCTGGGTGGACTAATTTTATATAAACAACGTTTTGAAACATTGTAGATATAAAGTTAGTTATGGTTTTCATAGGTAATGACGCAAACTTAGTCTTAACTTTAACAAACCTTGTTCGTTTTGCGCCCGACTTTACGTACAACAATGTATTCGTTAGACGGGTGTTCCTCCACATAAAGTGAACATCTTATATTTAGCATTAAGAACTTGTATATCTCAAATGTTGTGCCAACTTCTATTGCGCGATGTAGGATTCATGACGTCATCTGACGTTTGACGTCTGACGCTACATATTTCCAGTAGCGGAAGAACAACGCCAAGTCGATTGAACTTAAGTTCTGCTTCTTTAATATTCTATGGAAATAAACAACCAAAACACTAGGAAAAAGGCGTTTAACGACCTAAATAATGTATAGAATCGCTAGTTAGAGGAGAGGGCACCACCAATTAGTGGCAGGACTGTAGGGTGCATACTCAATAGGGGAGGGTGTCTACATCCAGACAGTTAATTGACTGAATCGTTTTAGCACGACTTAGTGTATTTTACAGCTGAAAGCTATTTTATACCTTAATAAAATAACTCACATTATCTCAAAAACTAAGAAAATTATATGCAATTAATTGTACAAGTACATCTATTGTACAAATACATCTATTGAATTTAACCATGATTTTTTTAGTAGCCATCCGAGATACCAAGCAAATACGAATAAGCTTTTCGCTACGATCCTGAACCTACTTTCTCAGAGGCATACCTACATGATAGTCAAACAGTCAAACTTTTCAGTCAACAACTTTTTCTAACAACACGAGGAAAATGTTTATTAATACTGAAACATAGAAATATCTTAGAACCAAGGGTCTAGTTATTTTTCCCTCTATTACTATATTTCATCATGCAGTAAGAGGCCGCAAAATATATACGAATATTATGGAAAACAACTCTTTCTTTTGCCATATTTTCTGGGCATAAATATAAGATATTAATATCATTTTTTATGTTAACTTTGTTATTTTTGGACTTTGTTTGTTTTTATTTATTTGTCGTCTCTTAAAGGAAAAACGGGGCTAAAAAAATATAATAGTCCTTTTTGTAAACCAAAGAAGTAGTACGGACACGATACATGTCATATGTTTACCGATTATAAACGTTTCTATAATATTGAAGTGAATATTGTAGAAGTACAATAAATTTTACTTTACAACCTGATAATAAATACATTTCATATGATATGACACAAATCATATCACATATAATCAAAATCAGAAAGGTTTTGTTTGAGTTTCCATATTTAGATGTCTATAAACCCTAATAGAACTACTAGCCAGACTGTACAGATTACTTTCACAAAATCTATTAGAACAAAACGTCTACAATACGCACTAAAATGCAGTTCCTATTACTATGACTGGACTAGCTTACATAACCATAATCAGAATTCAAGTCAAAGTAAAATTGTAATATGATTGGCACCTGTGTTCACAACTTACATATATACTTAATGGAGTTAATGAACTTTATACAAGTATTTGAAACGGACCAATAAAACCGTAATATAATCAGAACTAGCACACGTTCCTTAATTATTTAAGCACACTGAACTCTATCGAATTAAACACAATGTTGAACAGTTGAAAGGGCACGAATTGAAACGTTTCAGAGGCTTCGTTTGAATTGGATTAATTCAGTGACCCCAACCTGGTTCACATTCAAAGTCACGCGAGTTTCGATTCAATTGCTGAGGTTATTTTTCTCTTGGCACACATTGTGATATAGGAATTTATAGTATAACAAAAACCTCCATTAAGGTTGTATAAAGGTGATTCTTAAGCTAGATAGTATATATGATGGTCATGATAATAAGTGATGTATAAAGTGAGAAATACTTATAAAAAAAAGTTAAAAACAAAATTGGATAGCTCACAGAATATTGGAGAAGACATAGATATTTTAGTGAAATAATATATTTTATTCGATACAAAAAATAATGTGATTTAAAATACAAGTCCATTTTAAATAGACTTGCCTAAATACTAGCTGTGCTGGTTGCATTATGTATCGCGGAATGAGTGGGACCGCCTCTTGCGGTTGGACTTTTTATTGTCATATTCATTAAAATTAAAATGGTTACGTATAATTAATTTTATTATATAAATTTGGAACTTACTGTTCGTCAATAACGTTGAAAGATTACACCTTTTATCAGTTTTAATGTCTATTCATTCATTTAAACTATAATAGAAATGCTTCTGAGCTTTATTTTACTTTGGTTCAGTTCCAGGGCCGGATCTAAAGAAATTCCGGTGTCCGGGGCTGTTGTACCGGGACGTCTAGAAGATAGGAGCCCCAGCAAGAGAGACTTCGAAAAACGATCATTCAAATTCCGAAGACTCACTAGCAAACAAGTTTTATTTTGAGTTTTCTCTATATTTTTGCTTTACCTACAGTACTTTGTAGAAACATGATTTTGTTTTTGGTTTTTGTTTTTCGGGTGTGTAAAATTTTAGATGAATCTCCTAGGTTAAAAACAAGGTATATTATTCAGTGAAAATCTCGACTGAAAGAATAGGTACTCATTTAATACTATAAGCATTTGTGGGCAAGGGGCCTCCACTCCTTTGCTACCCCAAGGCCTCCAGACCAAAGTTTACTGAATATCCTTGAATAAAATTTATAATAATGTATTCCGTTCTAAATATAGGTTCAAATATATGTTTCATAATTATCATAAGACAATGGATGCGTCACAGCATCTGAAGGAGGATTATAGAATGACTGATTAAATACTTTTAATGTAACATCATAGGTAAAGTAAACAATATTTGATAGCTAATGTTTAACTTGCTATAAAATTTGTGTAATATACAGTCAGTTATCTTGATTGATGATAAGTTCGAAGAAAATAATGAAGGAACTAATTTTAGTTAGACTGCTTGACGTCAACTGACGAAACTATTAAATTCTTTATACATATAATTAGGAATCTAACAGAGTAAGTTAATATAGTTATCTAGATAACAGACTTGACACAGTGATAAGTCATTCACGAAATCAAAGTCAAATATTGTCATACAGACACAATTTAAATACTTTACTTACTTACCTACTAGCTGTAAAAATGCGGCTAGTTTATTGTCTAGACTCTAGAGAAAAGAAACCCAATATAGTAGAAGTCAAAGTCTTAACGGAGCGATCTATTTGCTGTTACAAGAAAGGTATGGATGTGTTTCTAAGATAAAATTAGCAAGTACGAATATGTGTGCTAAGCAATGATTGTACCAGGAGGCCAATCATTAAATGCATTCATTACTGCAGATATATTGTAACGCCTTCCCAATATTATTGTTACTGTAATATTGAAGCTACATTAACTTAATAAATTGACATATTTAAAATATTTTTTACATGCATAGTCGTGTACTATATGTAAAAAATATTTTGAGTAGCCAAGACATTTTTATCAGAGTCGGTAGTAATATCGTTGGTGATGGACCTCAAGTGCAGCTTAGCAATACATAGAGTTTCACAGCGCATTATCGTACCACTTCAATCCACCACTACCTGATAAAATGTATTATAATAGACGCTTCAGAACTCTGTTACTTTGTTTTAATTATTGTGTAGTAAAAATTTGATAGGTGCACGCGAATAGCGATAAGATATTTCTGTATACATAAATGTGGGTCTTAAAATATAGTACAGTATGCTATGACCACATAAATTTTCATAAGGAGTTACGATTGATGCTTAGTAACTTTCAACCTATTAGAAATATTGCAATAATAATCCTGAGATTATCCTTTTTTTTTTTTTTTTTGTTGTCCGGGTGGAAATGCATTTACGCATTCCCACCGCCGCTGCAGCGTATTCGCGCGCTGGCGGTGGGATATGTGGGACTCGCCCTCTCCAAAGCGTGGTATGCTAAACTCATACCACGAGGAGAGGACCCTACCAACCACTAAAACCTCCCGGACACTCCTTCGATCCGCCGTTGGTGGGGGCCGGGTACGCATGAGCAATCCGGCCCCCCGACGGCACCCACGGCCAATATGGTACCGCGGGATCTCCAGGGCTACACTTACAGTGGCCCATTTGCCCAATTATAGGGACGCCCGGAGTGTAGAGGCGTCCCTACTCCTCATGGGTCAGCCTCGAAGGGAGCGGGGCCCATGTCCCCCACTCCCCGAGGCCGAGCCTAGGGTGGTAGGCGGCGGGTTTCAGCCCGCCGCCGACGGCCAACACGCCGTCTGCGAAGTGGGTGGGTGGAGGGATCTACTTCCCTCTACCGCTCCGCGGCCTCCTTCTGTGACATTACTTGTCTACAGAAGGAGGCAACCGCCTCCCACGACCTCTCGCTTTGGACCATCTTCGAAAATACTGAGATTATCCTTGTATTAATAAAACACTCGACCAAAATTGAATAAAGTCCTTTATAATTTTACATGCATTCCAAAGGATTCATATAAATTATATAAAATATAGGTATATAAATTCTATTTTACAAACCTATGAAGTCATAATTTAATCGAAACTAAGATAAACTAGTTTAATCGTTTTTAAACGTAGTTTATTAATCAAATAAAAGTAATGGTCGCGAGCGGAATATTATTAACGTATCATTAAAATACTTAAATATTTTGAAGGTATTAGGTACACAACTATTTAAATATTTTCCGGCAGGGAATCCCCCTCATCAATTAATAATACAGTGGTCAAGGTGGATAGTGGTAGATGCACTATTAAATTATTTTACTTAGCTGTCTTTGCAGAGTTGCAATAGACCATAACAATAACTAGTAAAACCTAATGTTAGGTCTAATTTTATTATAGTGCCACTACACATAAAATCAAAGTCCATTTTAACAACACTTTAATTACATACGTACTACGTAATAAACCTTTGGTTTACTGCTGTCGCGTTTTAAGCTGTGAGCAAGTGCAGCAATCTTCATATCTGCGTCTACACTTATTTGTGAAAATAGTCCTTAAGTTAAGATACACAAGATTCCTAAATGTTACGACTGATGTGCTGCTGTAATAGGTAGTGGACTGCGAAGATAATAATACATGAATATTCATAAGAACCTTGACCAATAGATTTGTCTATGGACAAGGCACCTAGAATGACATCGAGACGTGGAAAGACAAGTCTATGCAAATTTCGAATTTCTTCTTCAATATTCGTTGTATTTTATAGGTGTATTGGGAAATACCGTTGTTACACAGCAACTGACAAAACTGATTTAAAAAATAATATTTTATTTAATAATAGAACTAGAGCTAATACACGATTGAATTATGAATTGTAACTGACTTAGAATCGAAGGAACCACCGTATTTAAAGGGGTCCGATAAGGAAACATATTATCGTAATGAGTAAATAAACAAGGACTTAGGACTAAGTAAATAAACATGCACTTAGGACTAAACAACAATCGTTAACAGTGTGAGAAAGTGATTAGGACAATAATTTATTACTGTTCAAAATTTAAGAGGTAAACAAGTTAAGGATTGTGTTATTAGTTGATGACTGATTAATAGTATGTTTACAATAACAATGAGTGTGCTTACAATAATAAGAATAAGAAATATGTATTATATATCTAACTTAATATACTAAATTGGATGTACTAGTGGAGCTAACATAACACCTCCCCTCTTAGAATAAAGATTGGGCGTTAGCGCCTGATCTTTGAGAATGTGGAGATGAGGGATTCTCTGATTCTTCATCTTCTGATATGCACGAAGTGTCTTGATGTGTAATATGTGATAATGGAATTGAGACTTGTGTGTTTCGGCGTCTGGATGAATTGTCGAAGCAGTTGTTGAAGATTTGAATGCATCCTCGGTCTCGGTGATTGATTAATCCGTTTGGACATCGGTTGCATATTTTCATAGATAGATATATGAGCAAGATCATTCCAATAGAGAGGGAAATCCATGTGAAGTGTGATTGATGTACTTCTATAAATGATTGATTTTTGGATGTTATTTTATTTAGGTCTTCTGAGTATTTATCGAGGTTATGTTTTATATTTTTCAGAGCATCTAGTGGTGTTTCATTGATGGAAATTGGAATCAATTTGTTCGCTTCCGGATTTTTAGAAATTTCGAAACAGTCTTCGTTTCTAATGTCGGGTATAATTAATGGAGAAGTGATATTGACTTCCGTGGAGTGGAATGCTGTCAAGGTGTTGTAGCCTGTATATAGTTTGCATTCTTCGGGAAGTTTAAGGATGCCTGATCCTTGTAATTTGTAGTTAGTGAGCTCGTTGTTGCATTGAAGAACTGAACTTGTTTCATTTGTCAGAATGTAGAGCCAAGTGTTTTGTGCTAAAGCTTGAAATGTGTTGAATTGTGCTGGGAATGTTGTAGTTGTGCAGGTATTCGGGATCGACGTGGATTTGCTGAAGAGGATGTCTACTTCGCAGATTGGGCGCGCTGAAGAGTCGTAGATCATGAGGTCTCTGCAGATGTTTCTTCTTGGTGCGAAAGTGGTGCATTTGTCCAATGAACTTGTCGACACATAATATTGTCCACTAGGATCGGTGGCGAGAAAGATATGCTCTGGTAGGAGTGTTGTATAAAAGGAGGAATTGGGATGTTGGATAGGAACAGAGTATAGGTGATATAATACTAAAGGGTTATTTTGTACTAATGGGAATTCTATGATATATACTAAACGATCGGCATATACGTATGCTGAGAGAGAAGAGGAATCCAGTAATGTATGAATATTATCTAAAGAAACTGGAACTACTAGTTGTTTGTTAGATCTTATTTTGTTTGATTTTAATAATTGGTCATGTAATTTATTTAGTGTAATTATGGAGGGGTGAATAATATTAGATTTGGCGAAAAGGATACTAGTTAAACAATCATTTATTTCGTTTTCTAAACTAGTTACTAATTCTAGGATTTGTAAAGAAATTGTAGATATATCTTCGCTGACTTTTATATCAAACAATAAGGTATCTGTTTTATTCATGAAATTGTTTAACCTAATTATATTTTCGTTTATAACCTGTTCATCAAAAGAGATTTTAAATATAGTTTCATTAAAATTATTAATAGTTGAAGAAGTTATTTGGATTTGTCGTTGCATGAGTTCTGTTAAATCGATTTCTTGTTTCTCAAGTTTATTGATACAGTCGTCATATCTCTTAGCGTCTTTTGCATCGGGTGTACCAATAAGCCATTTAAGTATGGAACCAAAACCGTCTAACAATTCTCTTTTAGGACGTGATTTCTTACCTAGATACATTGTTAATTCTGCAAGACGATTTTCAATTTTAAGGAGATTCGTTTTTATATAAGATATTATTAAAAGTAGATTCTTAATGAATAAATAGGTAATGTTGAGTATGAAATAAGATAAAGTACGTTAATAGCTAAGTAACTTAAATGTTTATTAATAAGACTAACTTATGTTTAATGTAAATTAGAATTTGGTAAAGGCCTTAATCTATTAGCATGGACAAGTTGGTTTTTACCAGCTTTTCTAATGAGGTAGTTTTCGTTAAAACCGACTCGAATAACTTCGTAAGGACCATCCCATTTAGGATCTAAGTTATTAGGTGTGGGAACTTTGAGCATTACTTTATCTCCAATAGCGAAATCTGCGATGTTCTTAATGTTTGCATCGTATCTTTCTTTGGCTTTCTCTTTCATAATTTGTATTTTTGTAAGTGCGGAATCCCTAGCTACTCTAAGGCGTTCGTTTAAATCTTTAAGATAGTCGGATGCAGTGTAATCAGAAATGAGTTTCAAAGAATAGAATGGACGTGGTTTATAACCGAATAGTAGTTCGTGTGGTGTGTATCCTGTTGAACTGTTCGTGGATGTGTTATGACACATGATGGCAAATGGAATTATCTGATCCCAATTTTTCAGGCGGCGACTGTGATACATGCGGATATGATCACGAAGTGTAGCATGGAAACGTTCGAGAGCGCCATTAGTTTGAGGATGATACGCGGTATTGAAAGATTGACTGGAACCTAGGAATTTGACAAATTGTTTCATTACGCTATTCATAAATTCTTTGCCTTGATCAGAATGAAATCGTTTAGGTACTCCGAAGTGTTGGCAAAAGTGAATTAGTTGAGAAGCAACTGTTGTAGTTTCTTTATTAGGTATCGCATAAGCTTGAACGAATCTTGTTAGTTCATCTTGTAATGTCAAAACATATTTATTGTTGTTATCACTAATTTCTGAGTACGATACTAAATCAATAGAAACTCTTTCGAAAGGTTCTGTGGACTGAGATGTAATGACCATAGGGGCTTGGAATGTTTTTCTTTGTATTTTATTCTTTTGGCAAACAACACATGCTTCTATATAATTTTTAATATCATTTGTCATGCCTTTCCAAAAATAGTCCTCGTGAATTTTCTTTGTAGTTTCTAAGATACCGCGATGTCCTGAAAGAGGTTCATCGTGATATGTTTTTAATATATTAGGGATTTCTTCCGGTTTTGGATATTGTACTTTGTTTTCGCAAATAAATATATTACAATCATACAGTTCAGCTAGAAATGCAGTTATTTTTAACTGTTCGTTACCTTTCAGTTGGCAAGTTTGATCGAATTTAAGATTAGATACATAAAGCTCATTAATGTCATTCTGTTGTAGACAAGCTAAAAGGGATTTGAAATAGTTTTCTTCGTTCCAGGGATCATAATGAGTAGGTCTAGTACAACAAAAATAAATGTTTTGTTTAAGGTTAGAAATAAGAAGGTCTACATCGTATAAGGATTTAGATTTTTCGATATAGGGTCTAGTTTGAGAACATAATTCTATAGCTTGATTATAAATATCGTTTTGAGTAGCGTTTTCGCAAGAAGTGGGAATAAATATATGTTTATGACGAGGGTCTAAAAGTCTATCTGGTATTGATTTAAGTTTTGGTGAATCAAATGAACGTTCTTGAGAAACGTAGTGTTCATAGTTTAATTGTAGGTAATCTGTGTGATCTTCATGTGTATTTGTATCTTGAGTTAGATCTATTATATTAGAATTCATAATAGGTGGACGAGAAAGAGCATCGGCATTTGTGTTTATTTTGCCTGCTTTATACACGATTTCGTAATCATATTCTTCTAGTTTTAGTCTCCATCGCACGAGGCGACTACCAGGATCTTTTATAGCAAAAAGCCATGTTAAGGGTTTATGATCTGTGACTATTTTAAATTTTCTACCAAATAAATATGGTCGAAAATGTTTTACAGCCCATACAATAGCTAATAATTCGCGTTCTATGGTTGAGTAATTAGTTTCTGCTTTATTGAGAGTGCGAGATGCATATGCGATAGGTAAATCTTTACCAATTTCACCTTGAGATAATACCGCTCCAATAGCGTGTATGGATGCATCGGTAGTGAGAACGAATTCTTCGTTGAAATCGGGATATTGTAAAATAGGAGTTGTAGTTAATATATTTTTACAGGAATCGAAAGCTTCTTGTTGTTGGGTACCCCAAACGAATGGAACATCTTTCTTTAATAAACTAGTAAGAGGTTTTGTTATTTTACTGAAATTCGAAATAAATCTACGATAATAACCGGCTAATCCTAGAAATGATTTTATATCTTTACAAGATTTTGGAGTAGGAAATTCTTTTACTGCTTTTACTTTATCTGGGTTAGGTTTGACACCTTCGTTAGAAATTATGTGACCTAAATATGCTACTTCCTTTCTAAGGAATTCGCATTTATCTGGTTGAACCTTGAGACCGTACTTTTTTAAGCGATTAAAGACTTCTCTGAGCTTAGATTCGTGCTCTTCAAGACTGGATGCAAAAACGACTATATCGTCAAGATAAACAAAGCATCGTTCACCTTGTAATCCATAAAGAACACTGTCCATTGCCCGCTGAAAAGTAGCAGGTGCATTTTTAAGCCCAAATGGCATTCTAAGGAATTCATAGTGTCCATACTGAGTACTAAAAGCGGTCTTAGGAATATCCTTTGGTTCTAATTCTATTTGATGAAAACCTGATGCAAGATCTAGTGTTGTAAAATATATTGAATGTCCTAATTTATCTAGAATATCTGTAATATTCGGTAAAGGATAACTATCTCCTATAGTTATGTCATTTAACTTACGATAATCTATAACGACTCTCCATTTTTGTTTTCCGGAGGCGTCTATTTTCTTGGGTACAACCCAAATTGGGCTACTCCATGGTGAGGTACTAGGACGTATGATATTTTGATTAAGCATTTTATCAATTTGTGATTTTACTTCGTTTTGGTGAATGTAGGGAAATCTATAAGTTTTAGTATTAATTGGTATATCGGATGTTGTTGGAATAGAGTGTTTAGTGTGATTAGTAAATGTAAGAGGTTCACCTTCCGTATAGAAAATGTCTGAAAATTCATAAATTATTTTGTCAAGAGATTCGCATTCTTCTTTGTTTAGATGGTCGCGTCTAATGAGGTTGTTTATTTGTTCTGGCGAGTTGCCGTAGTTAGATGAGTTTACCGAATTGATAGGATAACTAATGAGGTTTGTTGATTCATTAAATTTGTTTACACGAATTGTGGGAATGGGAATGTATTTATCTTCATCACTTGAGTTTACGCATGTTACTAAGAACTTATTATCTTTAACGTTTACAATGGCATTAGGGATCGTTAAATCGTTATCAATTATTTGTTTCTCGATAATAGCATGGCCATTAGTGATATCCGTTGTGAAACAAGATATTACGGTTTCTGATCTTTGATTTATTAATTGTTGTTCGATATTATGATCTTTGTTACTATCGTTAAGGAAGAATAGTTTATAAGTTCGATTACGTACTCGCATTGTTTTTGACTGTACGTAAATACTAACATTAAATTTTGACATGAAATCATTGCCTAAGATACCGTCTGAAGCGATGTTGAGATTTGCTATATGGAATTTATGTTTGTAAAATTGATCTAGATTTAAATCGGAAGTGCCATAAGTTTGTATGGTAGAACTAGAATTAGAAACACCTATGATAGATACTTTATTAGAAGAGTTGATTTTATTATTACCAATTTTGTCTTTATGCAAAACTGAAATAGCTGCGCCTGTGTCGATTAATAAGACTACGGGTTGGCCATCGATATGGAATTTGCAGTGTAATAGATTTTCATGAGGTACGTTTAGTGATGTAATGTTATAGGATTTAGTTTCGATGCTTACCGTCTTAGATTTAGAGTTTGAATTAGAATTAGAATTGGATTTAGAGTTAAAATTAGAACTAGAATTAGAATTAGATTTTGATTTAGAATTGGATTTTGATTTAGATTTTGATTTCGATTTAGTGTTTTGTTTATTAGAATTAGTGAGAGTTTGAAGAGATTCAGTGGAGTTAGAATTTTGTAGCGATTTGGTTAAAGAGTTGGTTGAGTTAGGAGCTTGTGTTGAGTTAGTATGATGATAAGATTGAATGTCTGTTTGTGTGCCAACGTCGCGACATTGTCTCCGATAGACTGAATGCGTGTGTGACGCTGAATGTGTTTGCGTATTGGCGTTACTAACAGAATCATTCGGTTTCGTTATAGCAATATATTGTCCCCGATGGACTGGATTTAATATATTACTATGTGAATTATGATTTTGAGAATTGGGAATTAAAGTTGAATTTGCAAGTTTTCTAGGGAGTTTGAGCAAGGAATCGAAGCGGTTTCCGGAGATGTGCTCGGGTCTTCGGCCGCTTGCCAGTTTAAATTATTTATATTGGATTTAGATGGATTGATTGATTCGGTTCGAGGCTGATTTGGATTGTTATTTTTGAAATTATTATTATTATACGCTCTCTTTCGGCATTCTGAAATAAGATGTCCTGGTTTTTTACAATAATTGCAAGATTTAGTGTATTGAGGAGTATTATTTTGATTTTGATACGGTATAGTGTTTTGTATGTTATGTGTGTGTCTACGAGGCTGAGTTGATGTAGTTAAAGGAGTTTGTCGGAATAATTTTTGTCTAGCAATGTTCATATTACGGATCTTTTCTTCTTGTATTGCTAAATTACCCGCTTCGGAGAGTTGAGTTAATTTGTTTACGCGAAGCATGGTGCCAATATCGGAATTAAGACCGTTAATAAATACGTTAAGCGCTGTTTCTTCTGCTGTTGCTTTGCGTCCTTCTAATGTCGAATCACATACTTCAGCAGCTAGTTTTTCTAAAATTTTACTCCTACATAAATCAACACGGAGATAATATTCCGTTATAGACTCACTGGGTTTTTGAAACATTGCTTGTAATTCCATAAATAAGTGAGCTAACGTTTTGGTTTTGGAAAATTTTTGTATTAAAAATGTTTTTAGGTCCGACCATAAAGAGAATTGTTTAGAGTGAACATCAGACGAACCTGGCCCCGATATCTTGTTGAGTGCGAACGTAATTAATATTTGTTGTTGCGGTATTGACGCTATATTAAACGCGGAATCACATGATCGAATGAATCGATAAACTTGATTATTTTGTGTCGTGTCAAAATCAGGTATTAATTTTAAAAGAGTGCCTAAGTCTACTTCTAAGTTAACTGGCTTTTTGTTGTCTGATTGAGACATGATGGTGTTTTAATAATAATATTATATAATAATAGATTTCGATAGATTTAGGGAGTTTGAAATATGATTTAGAATTTTTAGATTGATTTAGAGAGTTTGAAATTTGAGTTAGATTTTGAGATAGATTTAGTGGTGAGTTACAATTATGGTACGGGAAATAATTTAACAAGGAAACAGGGAAATAGAGCAAATCAGTCTGAGCCACTTACCACAGTAACACAATAAATGTGTGGATAGACATCGGTTCGGTAGGGATGTTAAAACCCTTCAGGTACCGCGCTGGTCTTGCTGTCGAACACTAGCACGTTTTCCCTAACTAACTGCTATCCTACCGACTGCGCCAAATGTTACACAGCAACTGACAAAACTGATTTAAAAAATAATATTTTATTTAATAATAGAACTAGAGCTAATACACGATTGAATTATGAATTGTAACTGACTTAGAATCGAAGGAACCACCGTATTTAAAGGGGTCCGATAAGGAAACATATTATCGTAATGAGTAAATAAACAAGGACTTAGGACTAAGTAAATAAACATGCACTTAGGACTAAACAACAATCGTTAACAGTGTGAGAAAGTGATTAGGACAATAATTTATTACTGTTCAAAATTTAAGAGGTAAACAAGTTAAGGATTGTGTTATTAGTTGATGACTGATTAATAGTATGTTTACAATAACAATGAGTGTGCTTACAATAATAAGAATAAGAAATATGTATTATATATCTAACTTAATATACTAAATTGGATGTACTAGTGGAGCTAACATAACACCGTTGTAGTAACATGCAATTACGTACGTTAGGATTTTAGGTTAATTCCTACGATTAAAAGGCTTAACGTCGTTTAATTAGCGGATAATTTGCTGCCCTTTTGCTGTTCTTACGTTGACGTTGAAAAAGTTATTTGAGTTCGTGAAAGCGAACGTCTTAATTGGATATTGACAGCAACTTGGTTGTTAAATTTAACTGTTTTATATGATTAATTTCATTTCAGGAATGAAGGTAAATTGACTTTTTATACTGATTTACATAAATATTTCAATTCAGCTATTACTTGATACGGATTTATTGTAAGGCGAGTATATATGTAACTACAAAGAACATTTGTATTTAATTTCATTATATTTGGTTAGTTAAATGTACAAACGAATATATTTAGACCAAAATTTAAGGTAACTCCATATCATTCCATTCTCTACCGGAACCCAGAGTCATAACTAAAGTATGTATGAAAGTTTATACACAATTGGAAACTTTTTCTCAGTAAAAGTAAATAACTAATTACTAATAAACATAACATTATTTCATAATCCATATATACATCCATATTATGTTCTTACTACTTCAAATAATTATTTTTCTTCTTCTATTACATAGAGTTCTATTACATGTGAAATTTAAGTTTGTGAAAGACACATAGTCAAATAGCATTTAATTACAATATATTTTGTATTATAACTCTCCACGGAAGCATGTTTTTACATATTGAATGCCTATATTTCAAGCCCTTCCAAATAATTTGTGACCGAGTATTAAATTTTTCAATATGAAGAGTTCGGAACATATAAGAGAAGTTTTGTGAACAGTAAATTATTAAAATCTACATAATATCATGCGTCATTTATGTTGCATACAAAATGCCCATCAATTTTGTAATTTCGGTAGCCATTACCTACAAAATTTCGTTCAAGTGTAGCAACATCATGTTAATTAGCTGATGTATTAAATTCTTAACAAATTCCCGCGTGGGAAATATGTCCAGTAATATATTATAGAGCGTTACATTAAAAACAGAAGCAAGACCCAAACTTGATCCCATCAAAACGAATTGATAACGACCATTGAGTTTCTTTTATAGCTATCGGAAACCATAGTGCACGGCATCGTAACTTCATGCAAATGTCAGTTTAGAAATCAAGAACTAACAAAGACAAATAAATAAATTTCCCATTGAACATCCAACTTTCTATGGCCCAGTACATTTTAGGAATATGTGCCAAGAGTCTGGTTTTAGTTTTGATGATAAATAGGTATTATGTGTCAAATATACGCCTGGGGCGGTCGGACTTAACGCTTGTACTCATAACTTATATGAATAATTTTTCTCACGAAAATTATAAACGCTTTTTCTGTTTGATGTAGTTTAAAATTATTACAGATTTATTTAATAAACAAAGATAATTTGGCGCAGGAATGTCAAAAAAAAATTAAACCTGAAATATTGAGTACTTACGCAAAATACAAGCAATCGCTAATTTCGAGATATAATAGGTACTTAACCTAAGCCCAATACAAATGTACACACTGAATAGTTGTGTATAAATATAAATCACATTGTGAACTGTATCATTATGGAGACGATTAATTATTATTTTGTATATGATTATCGAAACAATAATATCGTAAAATAAATATCTTATTATATTAATTAATTAATAAGCAAGTTAACATTGTTTAATGGTCTTAAGGTAGACAATCGTAAAAAATCACTTATCCGTGGTAATTTTCCATAACGCCAAGGTTGTGTAAACTTCATTGTACGTATTTACTTATGGCATTCTATTGAATTAATTTAACTTTATTGAAGTAAAATCTTAAATTAAACTAAAAGTAAAAACTAATAACTAAGAAAATAAAATTAAAACTAAGGGATAAAAAAAATTAAAATAAGCTATACCTACAAAAATGACAACTACTACTCTACCTAAGGGCTTAGGCGTCAAAGAATTCCTCCACATCCGAGTCCGCTGCGGGGAACGTCCCCAGAAGACTGGCAGCATTGCCACGCTGGATGGCAATGCTGATGCGTTGTCCTAAATAAAGGCCAGCCTTCCGGTCACGGGAAGCGTCTACTAGACGCTTCGCAATATCTTTGTACAGTGACCGCGCTCCCGGACCCCACGGCCCAAGCGTCTCAAACCCCAAACGGCTCAAATATATAATTACCTGCAAGATTTGTATACTTGCGCCGCTTGGAGGCTTCCGCTGTTGCGGCAGCAGCGCCCGCAAGCCGCTCTATATTAGGAAGATGGGAAGGAGATTTCTATTGAATTAATTTAATTCAAATAAACATAACTCTACCTAGTTCATAGCACCGTACCTAAAAGAAAGGTAGTTATAATTAACTGCTCGTAAAATAATAAAAATTTGAAAATATTAATAAAATTAAGCCAAAGTAATCCGATTCACTCGGGGATTCGATCCTTACGTACGCTGGACAAGAAATCTTTGTGTAAAATCTAAGCTTTCTTTCCGGGTCTGGTTAGTCGAGGGACTACCCTCCGTGTCTCGGAAAGCATGTTAAGCTATAAGTCCGATTGTTATAACATCATCTATAGTAACCTCCTTTAGTGTATAATTACATAATACTGCCGTCACCAGCCCCCCTGCCAATTGTGATGACTATAGCAAATCCTTCCTGACGGAGAGGCCCATGTTCAGCTGTGGATATGATAGGTTACATTATAATATTTCATATAATGACTGTTTTTTTTATTTAAAGGCATAGTTTTTCCTAAAACAGCTATAAATTTTTGTCCTAAATGTATTCCTTACCTACTCCACGGGAAAGTCTACGAGTATCATAGGATGTGAAAAATCACCGAGGTAGATACTGTATTAAATTGTTGATGCGAATACTCAAGATCTTCTATCTGATACTGGCCAAACACCAATAACTATTTGTCGAAACAATAATTTATTGTACTTTTATGTTAATAGGGAAACAAGTAGTAGATATAAAGCAGGTTTTATGGAATTTTCATTATCTTTTTTATTGTTTCATTTTGGAATGTGAAGATTCCTGTTTTGAATTAATTATAATAATATATTATGTCGGTCAAACATGATTTTATTTTAAAGGACATTTTGGTACAAATTGCTATAATAATTTTAAAAAGACTTTAAGTGATAATTCTATTTTAATTATGCATATTATAGACGCCACTATCAGATTACAAGAATTTAATTAATAACTGAATATATTATTATCCATTAATATTTGTTTTATATTATAAAATTAACGAGGTAACAATATTGAAAAATATGTATCTATATTTTTCAATATTGTTACAATATAATATTAATTAAATTTATTATAATGCTTAACAAAAGCCGTGCTTGATGTCATTACATTTTATTATTGTTAATGTAATGTATGTAAAATCACAATCGTTTCCATTATTGTAGTTATTTTATTTTGATTTCGGGTGAATATATAGGGTGACTGGTAATTAGTGACCGATACCTAAACACATCATTGTGCTCATGATAACAAACAACTTTTACTATGGCACCAACCCTGAAATCGCGAAAAAAATCTCTGCTCCCTACCATGTTGACGAGTTATGTGAACATAAATGTATGGAACAGCTGATTTTTTTTCGGGATTTCAGGGTTGGTGCCATAGTAAAAGTTGTTTGTTATCATGAGCACAATCATGTGTTTACGTATCGGTCACTAATTACCAGTCACCCTATATAAGAATATGACACATATCAAGTTAGAATTCATATTGTGCTAATTTATCCTTGGTTACTTTAGAAATAATATGAAATTAAATATTGTCTATTACACTCCCAAATAGTGTGGCGTTATTGGCAAAAGAATTTTCAAAATTGGCTCTTAACCTTAATATTAGAATAGATTAAGTTGTTTTATTGCGATTTAATATTGTTAACAGCACGTAAGTTTTAATATACCATATAGTTATCAGCGGACAATTTGATGTTTTTGAGTTTAGATGTTTGCTATTTAATCACGCAAAAACTACCGAACAAATTTGGGGAAATAAATTGTGAAAAAATGAGAACAGTTCAGTTGAGAATAATCAAATTACAAGCTGGCAACACAACGCGTGTGGAACCGCGGGGGACAGCTACTAGGCATAATATGTCACGTGACAAAATATTTAAATAACACAATAACTTAAGCTTGTATTCCATACAGTCACATTGTCCTCAATTACCGACCTGAACTTAAAACTTATTTGTATTCTAAATGTGATTTACGTGTCTTAGTATTCTCAAAACATTTAACACTGTCGATTTAGGCCTGATATCAATTTGTTCTTTAATACGCGACGAGAATATTAAAAATATTTTACACTTAATCATTTTACTGAGGTTCTTAAAGATTTTAAAGTATTTTAGAGTTAGCTATCCATAACTTTTATATGTATTTCAAAATTTTGAAAGAAGCACGATTTTGTCCAAACTATGGTGAACCCTTTATAGAAGGCCAATTTTTAGCTATAGAGCGTGATGATGATGATAATAAATAATTATTTAAAGTAGGTAAAACAGCTTTAGGTATAAAACGCAATTGTACCCACTGGGAAATGAAATTGTCGGTCGGCAGTTCATTTTCCGTAGTCTCGTAGCTTTCTACATATGAATAAATTTGGGTTGGTTCCCATAACCATACTCTTTATTTAAACCCCATAGACACGCACTATACTGACATACAACACTTCCCCCAATTTAAACTTTACGAACCTAATTTTCATCTGTTTTACTGTTTGTTTTTTTTTCACTTTTTCATTATTATTGTTTTTTTTAATGTAATTTAAAATGTCGTCTCCCTCTTGCAGGTGGGCGTTAATAACTGCGAACCAGTTTAATAACAAGCTAATTCTAATGTGTACAAAGTTTCATGATGATCGGTTAAATAGTTTTTGCATAAAAGCGTAATTAACAAACTTACATTCACATTTATTATATTATCAATTTGTAAAATATTTTTTTCTATAAAGATTTATTATTATTATTACTAATGTTACACTTTTTACTGTTATATATCCAACCAAAACCCATGCATACATTTAAAAAAAGAGCTTTATTAACTAATGCCCATTTCCTCGGCACGGTGGTACTGTCATCTTACAGATATCACGTGGTATCATCGCTTTGAACGACGCCGCAAATAACAGTTAGCTCAGTCCACACTGAGACTTTATTAATGGCAATGTTTTATTTTCGACTACTAAATCCTTTCTTATAACATTATTGAGTGTCGTGTATAAAATACTAGGACGAAGAGAGAAGGTAGAAGAAGAAGAAGGTACTCAACTAATGTACAATCTTTTAGCTGATCTAAAAGATTGTCGGTTGAGAACCAAAGTGGGGTTATTGAAAATGTATTAACTACGCATTTCTTTTTACCTATAAGAATCTACCAATATAAACTAAATTATTAAAAAATGCTTTTTTTGTCGAACACTCAAAGGGATTGATAAAATTAATTTAATCAATTAAAACTTAAGGCTACCCACGGCTACAAATTTTAGAGTTTAATTTACATTTCCCTTGTGTGTCACTAGCCGAATGACAAAGATTCTCGAGTCGCTAGTCGCTATATCTCGATTGTTTTGCATATCGCGCAACCACTTCTGCGCAACTGATGCGAGGCAAATTAATGATCAAATGGAATCCCGCCACTGCTCACTTTACCTCAACTTCCGACGTAAGCCTTACAAATGGCAAATGCACTTGACCAACCTTTTTTCCCTCCACTTTGAACTTTATGCCCCACACACATGAAATTCTTTGTATTTCCTTAAGTATTAAACAATTTTGGTACATAATTCAATTATACCTTCCTTAGCTGCGCAGATGCCAAGTCCATCAATCACAATTTCAACTGTATCAAGTTTTTTGCTGTTTGGACCATCAGCCATGCCTCTTTAACATACCGCCGTTCAGACTACCATAATTTGTCAAACTTGTTCATTCAATTAATTGATCACCGTGACCAAATCGTGCGTAACGCACCAAGGAAATATTAACGTACTCGATGATTGTGTATCTAAGAACTGAATGTCATTAACCATTTCCTGCACAAGAGTTTCGAGTGTCCATCTTTCAAGTCGGTATTGAATAAATATTGTTCAAGAAGTTGCCAAGTGACATTTTGTTGCGCGAGCACATTGGACTGCCCCCTCCCACGTCATCTCACGATGTCCACTCTCATCGTGAACAATTTATTTTCAATGCGTTTTATGCAAAACATGACAATTAAAATTGCTTTATGAATTCATAGGCCGATCAATTAAGATTTCATTTTGATAAGCGACGTTACTTTTGTGGCCTGTATCATTAGACTTCATCACGTCGTCATCAAACTAGTAGCCTGAGTAATAGCGGGAATCCAATAATATTAGTTTATTGCATCTTTTATGCAGGCAGCAATTATGTAATACTTGTCTTATACTTTTTAGATCAATGTCGACGTCTAAATTAAAAAAAACACATATATTCTAATGCCAGCGATGCCAAATAACAGTGACACAAAAGTAACCAAAATACTAAAGTACCTACTAAGGCTAACATGGGTAATGTATTCCAGTGTGTTCTAATTGCCAATCCGAGAATATAAATGGAAATACTCCTTCGCAAAAACGAATACATAACAAAGAATAATACGCTTTAAAAGAGAATGCATCTCACATTCACGAATCCACTTACGGAACAAAAGCTTTAAAATACTCGGAACTTGGCCATAAAATCTACTAAAAGACTGGCCGATGTTTAAAAAAGCGGTCATATTTTGAATGACTTAAAATGAAGACATAAAGGATAATAGAGGTTCGCAAAAGCAGTGTTAATTTCTACAGACATTAACAGGGCTGTCTTAAAAGAGCTTCGGTACTTCAGTCTTCACATACCAACAGACAAATCCCTATTGTCAGTATTGCTATTCGTGTCATGGGCATGTTTGAAGTGGGCTCGGCCAACTGTACTATTGTCATGTACATTGTAAACTTGAATGAGAAGGCAAAGACTTCCGACTGTCAATTCTATTTAGCCATTTTGAATAACTATCTCCCAATGGATATTTGATTATCTTTATTTGAGAGGTATTTCAGATTTGCATAATCTATGGATTATCAAAATCGAAAAGTTAAGTGATAGCGATGAATTTTTGAAAACCTTTTGAAGCTCATATAAAAGAACAGAAGTTTTTTATTGTATAGTTTCTCATCTTCCGAAATTGACACTTATTTATACTTTAAGTACATTTCTAATTATGACACTACCTAAATATATCTGCTCTTTGAGTCCTAGAAAACAATCCGAATAAATTTAGTACACTTTATACCTGTAGTAACGGACACTCCGATAGACTAAGTGTTAAATAAAGTACGTACTTCAAACTTATACTCGTTAATCTTGGAACAGAGTCAAAAGAACATTGCATTTGGAATGAAGATATTCTTGCAAAGTTCTTCGACATCTTTACGTTCGAATATCTCATAACATTAAAAAATATATATTTTACTGAAACTTAACATGGCCACCGATATCTTTATCGCTTCGGTAGCCGTAAAATGTTTCGCGAAAAATATAAACATGATTTATAACGAAGTAATATTTATAATAACGTGTTGTACGTCCGCTTTAAATTTTAGAATACAGACGAAGTATATAGTAAAAAGAAGAAAAAATGAGCTGGCGCTATTACAAGTAGAATATTTGATTGAAAAGCCAAATAAACAATACTAATGAGAGTTGTCTATCAAATCGTGATGGACTAGTCAGTACTTGTACAAAGAGAACGAGCTAAGAATACGTGAACTTAGATTAAGTATAAATTAATCACACAAATCAAATTTGGGAATTATTGTGACTTTATTTTGTTTATTCGACTCGGTTTAGTCGAATATGGCTCAGTAGTTATGGTAGTTGCCGCTGAGACCTGGTGTTTTAGGTACGCTTACCAGCCGGGACAATTATTTGTGATATTTCTTCTGAGTTTGTGGGTTATTTGTGTGCATGAAAAGTATCTGTAAAGTCCCCTGCGATACAGGGATCAATTTCGGCGGAGCGAAAAAAGTTAAAAATACATAATAATAATAATACATCTTGAAAAATAAAATTTTAACTACCAACATTGTCTTTACAACTTTTATATTTAAATGAATTTTATTATTATTATAAAGTATTACCTACTCGATTGCAACAAAACATCAATAAATATTTTTATCTGTAGAATTACACTGATTTAATTTCTTTCTTACTAGAGTCCAAATGTACTCTCAACTCATTCTCAAATCAATCGCTTTAAGTAAGTCGGTGAGCTAAATATTCATTTCATAATCATACATTTGAAACGTGGTCATTAACAAAGATTGATTTTGATATCGATTGCTCACTTCCGCATAGCTCTTGTCTTATTTGTGTTTTGTTTTCAAACAAATTGTTTGATCATCATCAATATTTAATTCGAAAAGATTGTATGTACATAATTATATTTTTTTTTGTATATTAATTTTTGGATATTTATTGACAGTTTATGTAGATTTACTAAAATTTATTTATTTCTTTTTCACCATTGTTTAGCATATTGTTGTATGTATTTGGATTTAAAATGTTATGAATGAGTTTACCGAACAGCAATCGGTACCCTAAAATTCATTCTACATTGACATTTACGGCAATCTTTGAGGAATGGTAGGTGTATCTTTGCATAGCGCCAGATCGTTCATTGTTTTGTAATGCAAAATTGTAAGTATTTTCGCACTAGAATACTATGCATTGTTTCAATAATACAAACTTCTCTATTTCTATTCCGTTAAATTGGAAAGTGTTGAATTACCAAGCAGTTCCATCAAATAGATTCTCGATACCTACTGACTTTGGCAACTTTTTGATGTATGGTGTGCCGTGTTTGTAGCGCCGGATCTTTCATTGTAATTAGTGTTCCTTGGTTTATAGTAGTCGATCTTTCATTGTATTGTAATATAAAATCAATTATGTTTCAAATCGATTCTATTACAATGTGTGCGGAGAGCAACTGGTTGGGTTGGTCATTAGTTTTATTGCGGACTAATAGCGTTGTAGACAATCGTGTGCGCAGAATGGTTTTGATTAAAATAATACATTATTCTGCGAATGCTACCGTAATCTTAGCTATGTTTCTTCATTAGCCCTATCATTTGTTTGGTCGTCGGTATTCAAAGCTTGGTCACTTATTATTTTATTTATATATTAAAACTTATGGTACAACTGATTTAATGAAACCATTAACACAGAAAAATATAATACCTATATATAACTTTAGGGTGTTTTAATTGGTTTTCCAATTAAAGTCATAAAGTATTAACTCAGGTCTCTTAATGATAATTTTAAATTGTTCAGAATATTGGATCCGCATTCCATACGATTGGAGAAAGTATTAGATTTGTATAATAAAATACTGTCATATTTCAGTTGGTATATTCATTTAAAAGCCCAAATATTATGTTTCAAAAGCTTTCATAGCCAACGAGAAAATAACACATATTAATAGAACAAAATACATAGTCAAGCCAATCTGATAAAAGTGGTTCAGTAAATCAGAATTTACGTAACTATAATAGGAATGAATTTGACTTATCTATTAGTCCGATAACTTTCTCCGGGTGTTACTGAGTGTCGTTAAATCAAAGCAAAGGGCGTGTTATCAATTAGCCGCCGACTCCTTAGCACGCATTTGATTCCAGTTATGTCAATTTTAATTGAGCGTTTATTAGTAGTTGTGTAAAATATGAGTGGAACTAAGTAACGAAACGTAAACTCAAAATACTACCTTTACCAACAGTTATGGATACTTGTGAAAATGTATTAACTATTTTCTACCACGTTTATTAGAACAGAATAATAAATAATTTTACACGACTTTTATACGTAGTTATATGTATAGTATTCTAAGCAGCGAGGAAGCATAAAGAAGAAGAAGACTCGTAGGTATGGTACCTACTAGCTTCCCGCGACCCGTGTAACTCCTGTTCCCGTAGAACAATTAATCATTAAACATCTCATTAATTGTAATGGTGAAATATTTTTTTAAATCGGAATCGGAGTAGATCCTGTTATTAGCGCATTCAAGCAAACAAACTTCAGACTCGACAGTACTTACAACATAAATAATTGTTACACTATTGAGTGCTTCTATTTTAAGCTTCGATAGACTGATTAGAAATAATTAACTTTGTCTGAAACCAACAAAAGAAAATTGACACATCTATCTAAGCTCCTTATCGTGCCATTTTAACCTACACAGTGCGGTAATATAATTTGGGTTGCCATTATACAAACAACAAAATATTGAAAAAATATCGTAGCAAAAACAGAACCAACAATAAGTCAACATTCACTTCATGACATAAATCGGTAAGTGTACTTAATTTACAACCAGAAAAATAAAATCGCATAAATGCAAATATTAATATTAACCGTATCAAATTACGGAAATTATTTATAATTGCTTAATTTAATATGTCTTAAAAATTAATCGATGTTAAACATTGATCATAAAAAAGTATTATTATTATACTTGCAGACGTGTGTAAATCAAAAGCTATAAATGTTACCCTTATACTGGAATAGTTTACCCCTTATCTATATTGAGTGAAATACAAGTAAAGGGGAGTATAAGGAAAATTACACAAAGTTAGTAAGAAGAAAGTATATAAGTAGCATACTCATTCACATCCCAAAGAAAACATTTTGTGGACCCTGACAAACCTACTTTTTTTATAGATGTCAATTATCTGTTTTGGTTAAATAATTTATTGGAAAAAAATAATTTTCAGTACCTATTCAGTACTTACTCAATTTTAAAAGTCTCACGATAAAGCCGCATTGATCTTGACAGAGACAAAACAATTAGCAAAACCTGATAGTTAGTTTTTTATCAAATTGGCACTCGTAATTGAATTATACAAGTTCCTATATGATATATCTTTATCTTTTTATTATAAGCCCATGGAATTCAAATTTACGACTATATTGACAGTTTGACACTGCCCGTTTAAGGTTAAAATACAATTACTGCTATCCGTCTCCAGAACCCCTTAAAGTTATACGTACAATCAGAATTTATCTCTTCATCACAATACTAATGGTTGCAGTAAATTCTACATTTACATAAAAGCACATAAGACGCTTGCAACTTGCAACACAAAATAAAGACATAAAATTTTACTATCTGCATGAAAGTATATGTGAAACTGAAATAAGAAAACGTATCAAATACCTATTAAGATTTTATTGCAAACCACTATATAAATGTAAATTCAATTGCGAACGAACTGCTTAACTTCGAAACAATTATATAAAAACAACTATTCATATTTGATGGGGGCAATCAACATCATTGTCAAATGATCAGATGTAGTCAGATGTTTCTATTTTAATCATATAAAAATCATATAAAAATATCAATGCACTTGTTACAAGTGCATTGATATTTTTATATGATTGATACTCAAAGCAGTTGAACATTACGTCAAAACGCCACATTTGCTACGTAAAAAATCATTTCATCATAATGGAAAAGCAAAAAGTTTTAAATACTATAAACTTATGTATGAAATTATACGTCCATAAAAAATATTCACGGTAATCAAACAATTTGCAATGAACAAGGATTTCCTTGCATTCATAACTCACAATAAACATGTTTCATGTTGTATACAAAGTCAACGACATCCACTTTACGTAAAGCTTAATACATTGTCAACACAAACATATACCAAACGCCGCATCATTGGTTTACATACTTGCTAATTGGTGCCCACAGTATTACGACTACGAATAAGATATCACATGCTTTTTTATTCCGTTCCTTTCATTCGATACGTTAATGCAATTGATTCTGATAATTATTTAAATAGGTACAAGTGTATTTCTTACTTAATGTAAGGCTTCGTTTAAAACGTAGATAGCATTGAATCTAATTAAAATTGCGACTTTATTGAAGCTTAGGCACCCTACAGTGTGGATAACATTGAAGCGATTAATAAAATGTTCACTTTTTATTTTCTGACTAATTTAATTATAATACTTAATATGAGATAAGAAGTTATTTTTAAGTACAACACATACAATAAAATTGTTCTGATCTGAAATTCAGTATTCGTTTGAGTAGTAACCATTTTGGGAATATTATTTTAGGAAACATTGTCATTTCATCCTTAAAGTTGATCCAAAACAGTTTAGTAAACAGTTTTATTATGTTAATAGCAAAAATATTATTCATAGCAAGAGAGAAAGATTACATTTGGAAAACAAATTAATGTAACTTTAACTACTATCTAAACTCCTCATCAAATCAAACATAAAATAGAAGCCCCTATAAAAAAAATAACCACAATCACACACGCAGCTAACATTCTCGGTGCATATAAAATGAAACGTTACCAACGTTATGAATAATCATGAAAGTTATAATTCAAAACTTTAATATTAGTAGTCGGCATAAAATTATGAAAAATAATTCTCACGACCTCAAAGTACCTATCTGCAAAATCGATAAGCATCGGCCTGAACTTGAAGTAGTTACGTAAAACCCAGATCTTATTCTACGATAAGAACTAGCATAGATTTTAGTTTAAGATAAAGCGGAAACTTGAGCTCTGGAAACAGGTCACGGACTTAACGAAATAGTAGCTGAAAACCTAAGCGGCTTTTCAGATAACGACACGATTATACATTAGATCACCTATGAGGTAATATTGAGAACTTTTGTACGACGAAATATTAATTCGGATTCATTTTTATGACATTGATCGCTTGGTATACCTACTACATATCTATAAGAAAATTTAAATCAACACTTATCAAGTAACGGCATAATTTAGTTAGTAAATATAAATGACTGAAAGATGATCATAATTTTAATGCTAGCAGGCAAAAACTATCCCATAATATTTACTTGGCGGCTGGTTAAAGGGCACTTACGCAAGCACCCTTTGAGATATTGCATTAACATTAAATAAAAAAGGAAACAAACGGAGAAGGAGTTCGACAAATAACACTACAAAGTCTAGTCTGAATATAATTTGAATTTGAATAACTTAGTTCAACAGAAAACTGTGGTTGCGTTGGAACAGGTGCCGGTCCTAAACAAATATGTAAAGTTCAATGATCAGGAGGTGGAGCTATTGTTCTTGTTTTAAGAGGTGTGGGTGGTAATTTAGTTAATTATAAACTAAAGGTTGAGTGTTGAAGTGTAAATGTGTTTGTCACAGACACGCTTTAAGAATCTCAAACATTTTTATTGATATTT
This sequence comes from Nycteola revayana, assembly GCA_947037095.2. Taxonomy (NCBI): domain Eukaryota; kingdom Metazoa; phylum Arthropoda; class Insecta; order Lepidoptera; family Nolidae; genus Nycteola; species Nycteola revayana. Next base: position 17,411,549 of record OX344860.2, on the reverse strand, counting down.
CTGATAAAAAATATGAAAAACTTAATTGAACATACATTAAACATGCGTTAAAAATGGTACGTCTGCGGATGAGACTTTGAACGCTGACGTGATTTCTACTGAATTGAAAATTGATTTAACATGACGAAGCGCAAGATAATTTGATCAAAGATTGAATTTTCGCACCCGAAAAACAAATATAAGCGCGTCGGAGTATGTTTCTTTTTCTCCTTATAACTAATATTATAAAGGGGTAAAATTTGTAAGTTTATAAAGGTAGAGTGTGTCGAGGTTGGAGGGGATAATCGCTGGATCTACTAAACAGATTTTAAAAATTCTTCTAACTATAGAAAGCCAGATTATTTGTGATTGTCATAAGCTATCTTTTAGAACGAATCTCATACGAGGTCGATATGTACTTAACCGCGCAAGACAGCTTGTTTATCATATTTGTGCAATTTATTAAACTTTGTTTTTTTAAATCACTGTTACTTATTATCAGACTTCACATAAAACTATAATCTAAATTCCATATAATTTCACACCGACCTCCACCACCACCAATCATACATAAGCGACAAGAAAATCGAATCGTACCAACAACATTATAATTACCCGGCATTTAATTTAAATGAACAAACCGTGAGGTGATTTTACGGTTATAAATATCGGTAACTATGAAATGGACCATTCGTTTATTAGACGAAGGTATGGTTATGATATAAATGAGAAACTGTGTTGAAACTGCCATAATATTAGATTAAATGGATTATGAAAGTGTCAGAATTATGTATTCGTAATAGAAAATAGTGTAGGTTATTAAAACTAAATTGTGGTTAACTAGATGAGGGACCACACATCGTTTCTTTATTATAAGTCATAGTGGTTTTTAGCGGTAAGACAAATCTTTGACTTAGGTTAGGTTTAGGTGTTTTTGTTTTAGGATTTCAAAGTTTAATTATACATTTTATTATTAAACTTTGGAATAATTTAAATCTAAAATAATACCTCATTTTTATGCAATTTTCATACTCTGCTAAAAATCACAATTTGAAAAACATTTATTTTTTCCTGATGTTACAATTGAACGGATAATGAACCGAAGCTACCTAAAGATATAGGACGACAACATTTAAGATTTACGTAGGCATTACCTAAGGTACATGGGTCTTAATAGTTGGCATAATTGTGAAACCCCACTTCGTATTAATTTAACCCTAACAGTTGCTTGAAACACAGAATTAACGTCGCTTGTGCCAAAAACATTTGCTTCTTCTAGGGAACCATTCCCTTTTGCAGCCCGAAGCGGTACTTCATTTTCTACTACTGTTTTAATGCGATTTATATGTTCGACTAAGAGTTTATTTGCAAAGCATACCACGTTCTGAACTATTGAAATACTGTATAGTTAAAAGCATTTCCTTTAATTTTCTAAATATAGTGGGAACTTACCAGTATCGAAAGATAACATAAAACATTATGTTAATGCGATAATAGACCATGTATTTAAGATAAAAATACACTCTCCGGACTGATTACCGAGTAGCTTTTTCATGTAAGCTCTGAAACCTCCTACTCAAATATTTAAATATATTTATCTCAATCTGATATAAATTTATTTCTTATCAGAGCAACTACAACCTTTCCTCTAAAATTATCTTAATCAATCAATCAGTTTAGTGATAAAATTGTCACTTCTAGAATTCGAATTTTAAAATCCAGACGTGATTTCCAAATTCAAGTTTCCAGTTCTTGGTACACAACGCGGTTATGTTGGCCACCGTGTTTTAATGTCAAATAAATTCTAATTAAATCGAACATAGTAAAGATGGCTGCCTTGCCAGTGGTAATTGACAAGTTCTTGATGAATAGCTTCTACCACCTTGTTATGTTATAACTAGAGCCCATCTGTCTTTTCTTGGCACGTTAGTTGTACATTTGAAAGGTTTAATTTGATGTTAAATCTATGAGTGATATATCGTATGGGTTTTCGCTTTCTTTTTTACGTAAGTATTTGTTTGTTTTCGTGGAATAACGTGGTGTGTTTCTGTGACATTTTGGATTTGTTATCGTGTAGACTGTTGAATTAATTTTGATACGATATTTACGATACAGCATCTACATCATAAATTATACTATACAAATTGGGTTACGGTTGACACAATACTGTATTTAGCCTTTTATTTGGTGAGTTGTGTGATGGAGCGGTCTAAGGGTTACTATGATACTACAAATTTTACAATAAAAAATAATGTACTGAACTTATAAAACGTATTAAAAAAAATCAAGTAGGTATAAACGTTAAAGCTTGGTCGATATCAACCTGTGATCAAAAACTGATCAAAACAGTTTTGAAATCTACGTCATGATATCAACAGTTTTGATGATAAGTGGTTTAATCCTATGAATCAATTTTAAATAATATTTTGAAATAAAATATATTACATCAAACATAAAGACATACTAAAGAACATTTACCAAAATATACGACATTATTTTGTAAAATATTTTCATTGAATTTACACTTATATTACGTTAATCCAATCAGATATATTAAATTCAAGTTAATAATTTTCTAGAAATGTAGTTTATAGCGTCTTATAGACATTTATAATAAAAGAGATCAATAAATTAATATTCTTTCTAACGGTAACATGTAGATTATAGAAAAGCATTCCTTTCCTATCACAGAAAGGAATAAAAAAGGAACGTTTCTTGTTGTGCGTCTGAGGCGAGAAGTTGACATTTTTCTTTCGTCAGCGTTTCAACCTATGACATGAAGGTCCTAAGTATGGAGGAGGTAATTTATTTAGCTGATATTCATTATTATTTATAAGATAATTTATAAATAGGTATTATACACATTTTTAACAACGTATAAAGACGTGGTTAGAAATACCTACTTCACTTTTGCCACTTACCTAAAAATACTTTACAATATTCAGATTTTAAAATAAGCAAATTTGTACTAATAATGATCGTAAAAAGCGTATAAATATTATATAAGTCAGATATCTTTACCATCAGACGGCATAATAATTATTAAAGCAAGTATAAGGACATAGTTATTTAAATTAACTTATTACTTATTTTAACTTATTGTAGATCCGTGTAACCCTCTCAATGAATTCCAAACAATTTGTCGTGAGATTTCAAAATCTTTAGCCACTTTGTCTTATTGATCTCTATCTAACATTAAATCATTTATGATACTCCTACACATACACTTATATTGTGTTCGTTTTTCAAGTTATTTATAAAACTACGCATAAAACCAGAAAAGTATTAAATGTTACCTTCGTTGAAGGCTTACAATAAAAAAATACATAAAATTTAATAATAAACTCAGGGATTAAGCTACTAAAAAAATAATAATTACTATTAATTTTCAATAATTTAATTATGAACTTATATCAAAGATGGAGAATCAATTCCAATAACAACCGTTAACTTATGAAAATTATTGAACCCTGGCAGGATACAGCTGCGTCAAAAAAAAACATAAGATTCCATAATTAAATTAGCGTGTTGGAAATTAAAAATGGAAAAGAACACACGGGACGTCCTACCAACCGCGGTGGGGCGCCGTCCTCACGACACATACCATAGCGTTTTATACCCATCAAATCGACCGATAATTGAAATGAGTTCCTTGTAAAAACCAGAAAAACGATTATCCCTATACCTTTTAAGACGTCCGAGATACACAAATGGACTTTGTATTAGAATTTATGTCACTTAAAAGAGATGGTATAAAAAAGCGCCGACGGGTTTACACGCAATAAAAATATGAGAACGTCGAGAATGCCTTCCCGGTTGTCAATCGGAGGGTTTAATAATCGTAAAATGTTTTTGAACTACTCAACTTGTAAGCTCGTATTTGGGAGATATAACAGACAGCCTGCTGTACCTAATTGATTGCAAGATTTATGTAAGTAAACGCACAATAAAGACTGTCACTCTTTGGTTTCGGTTTAAAAAAGTTAATTTGAAAGTGACATTTACATGCCCATAACTACATCTATAATTGTAGATTATTTTCATAAAAACGTTTTCTTAAGTAAACACTTTATAGTACCATTTATAAGCAAGAATTTTTATTGATATTCTCAATTTATTTATCGTTAATAAATAAATAAAATATTATGTGTGAGTTGTGGTAACGATGAAACAAGCAGAAAGCTTCGAAGTCTCATAGGCGTTTAATTTAAAAAAATAAAAATTTATAACATGCTGTGATTCAGATGCGTGTGACACATCAATATATTGATATTGATTTTATGGCCTTAAGTGGTGATTACTATCGTTGTTTAAAAGAAAATAAGGCGTAGATATATAAAGTCATGAATACTTAAAATAAGTAACAAAATTAAAATAAAAAGCAAGTAATAAAGAAAACCAAATTATTCTTCTCACGGATTTCGTTTAACCATACATAAAATTGTACTTAAGTAATTATAATTAAGGATAAAAAAACTAAAACAAAAACCTTTAAGAATATATTCATTCATCGACAAAATCTTTGTTTATATCATATTTATAATGTTCTTTTACCATTATTTTAGTTTTTATTTAGTTATTGCTTGTTAACTCACTTACGATTACTTATAATAACATGTAAAGTACCATTAAAATAATCTTATCATTATTTTTTTTACATAGATTTTGCTAGTTTTGTTTATATTTTACTGTCTACATAAAAAATATGGTGAACCATAGACCAGTATATCTCATATGGTAATGAGGTCGCGTTACGTTCTTTTAACAACACTCAACTAGTCATAGTAAAAAACGAGAAAATAAGATATATCTTAACGTTCTTAAAAACCCATAAAATAATATTATTATTGCATACTAGTTACCGCTTTCACTAGAATCGATCATCTTACTAAACACCCTAAAAGATTATAATTATCTTTAATTACAGGGACGGTTCCTTAGCAGCCATTTTTCTCGTTTCTTAACTATTTTCTGACAACTAATTATGTGTTGCGTTAATCGGCAGATAATTTATATATCGAATTCTTTACGCCCTAAATGATTAATACAACGATCGTTTTAATATTCATAATAAAACCCCGATGGTACGGTCAGCAATAGAAGTAGCATCTAACAGAGTTAACTGATACTGAGTAAATATTGCCGATTACTACATATATTACACAATATGCTTACATACAGTACACAGGCTAAAAGTCCAGTCCTATTCTCAATATTGTTTTTTTGTTTGTTTTATTAAAGTTACATTTTTGTTCACCACTATGTATGGACGGAAATGCACACTCGATCGATCAGAATGTTATTGGATCGAGTATAAAAGTTTATCAATGATAATGTAAACATATAAAAACACAAAAGGATGAACATCTTTATGAATAGATAATATATTAAAGTTTATTGAAAAAGACATAAAGAATATTATCCTGGAGTTTGGATAGCTCTATTCACGTTTTGTTTATTGCAGTATTGAAGTTTCTAATAAAATATTTATATAATCTATTTCCAAGTATATCTATTGAAATACTCATAGTTGTAATACTTATATAGCTGTATATGTTATTGTGGTAGATATAACTTTACTTTGGAGATTAGGTAAAATATTTCCAGGTCACCTAGTTAATCTAGGCATACATTAATACCTAGAAAGATAAAACCGATGAGGCATTAACCTCATTCCTTGAACAAGGACTTGTAGATAAAGAAGTAAATAGATTTAAAGTTACACAACTAAACAGCCAAAACAAAGAAAATCACTCAGTACAGTTTAACAGGGCTATGAGTGCCTTGAGTACACCGAACGCCTCGCGAGGCACTCCTCCCAGAGTGCTCAGTCTTATTTTTTTAGGCCCGGTGCCTAAGATATTGGGGTATTCAGGGAATATTCCGTTTGAGGAACCACTTAGGTTTTTTATCAAATACCTAGAGATGCTTCGAATCAAAATACATATAATATATAAAACCTTCCTGCCCTGCTCGGCGCAATATCCTCTTCCATTTTTCCCTATTGGACTTTTCTTCCATACTCATACCTTTTTTGATGTGTGTTCTCAATTTATTTATCGTTAATAAATAAATAAAATATTATGTGTGAGTTGTGGTAACGATGAAACAAGCAGAAAGCTTCGAAGTCTCATAGGCGTTTAATTTAAAAAAATAAAAATTTATAACATGCTGTGATTCAGATGCGTGTGACACATCAATATATTGATATTGATTTTATGGCCTTAAGTGGTGATTACTATCGTTGTTTAAAAGAAAATAAGGCGTAGATATATAAAGTCATGAATACTTAAAATAAGTAACAAAATTAAAATAAAAAGCAAGTAATAAAGAAAACCAAATTATTCTTCTCACGGATTTCGTTTAACCATACATAAAATTGTACTTAAGTAATTATAATTAAGGATAAAAAAACTAAAACAAAAACCTTTAAGAATATATTCATTCATCGACAAAATCTTTGTTTATATCATATTTATAATGTTCTTTTACCATTATTTTAGTTTTTATTTAGTTATTGCTTGTTAACTCACTTACGATTACTTATAATAACATGTAAAGTACCATTAAAATAATCTTATCATTATTTTTTTTACATAGATTTTGCTAGTTTTGTTTATATTTTACTGTCTACATAAAAAATATGGTGAACCATAGACCAGTATATCTCATATGGTAATGAGGTCGCGTTACGTTCTTTTAACAACACTCAACTAGTCATAGTAAAAAACGAGAAAATAAGATATATCTTAACGTTCTTAAAAACCCATAAAATAATATTATTATTGCATACTAGTTACCGCTTTCACTAGAATCGATCATCTTACTAAACACCCTAAAAGATTATAATTATCTTTAATTACAGGGACGGTTCCTTAGCAGCCATTTTTCTCGTTTCTTAACTATTTTCTGACAACTAATTATGTGTTGCGTTAATCGGCAGATAATTTATATATCGAATTCTTTACGCCCTAAATGATTAATACAACGATCGTTTTAATATTCATAATAAAACCCCGATGGTACGGTCAGCAATAGAAGTAGCATCTAACAGAGTTAACTGATACTGAGTAAATATTGCCGATTACTACATATATTACACAATATGCTTACATACAGTACACAGGCTAAAAGTCCAGTCCTATTCTCAATATTGTTTTTTTGTTTGTTTTATTAAAGTTACATTTTTGTTCACCACTATGTATGGACGGAAATGCACACTCGATCGATCAGAATGTTATTGGATCGAGTATAAAAGTTTATCAATGATAATGTAAACATATAAAAACACAAAAGGATGAACATCTTTATGAATAGATAATATATTAAAGTTTATTGAAAAAGACATAAAGAATATTATCCTGGAGTTTGGATAGCTCTATTCACGTTTTGTTTATTGCAGTATTGAAGTTTCTAATAAAATATTTATATAATCTATTTCCAAGTATATCTATTGAAATACTCATAGTTGTAATACTTATATAGCTGTATATGTTATTGTGGTAGATATAACTTTACTTTGGAGATTAGGTAAAATATTTCCAGGTCACCTAGTTAATCTAGGCATACATTAATACCTAGAAAGATAAAACCGATGAGGCATTAACCTCATTCCTTGAACAAGGACTTGTAGATAAAGAAGTAAATAGATTTAAAGTTACACAACTAAACAGCCAAAACAAAGAAAATCACTCAGTACAGTTTAACAGGGCTATGAGTGCCTTGAGTACACCGAACGCCTCGCGAGGCACTCCTCCCAGAGTGCTCAGTCTTATTTTTTTAGGCCCGGTGCCTAAGATATTGGGGTATTCAGGGAATATTCCGTTTGAGGAACCACTTAGGTTTTTTATCAAATACCTAGAGATGCTTCGAATCAAAATACATATAATATATAAAACCTTCCTGCCCTGCTCGGCGCAATATCCTCTTCCATTTTTCCCTATTGGACTTTTCTTCCATACTCATACCTTTTTTGACATGTCATCTTTCACACACCCCCCCATCTTTTTTCTGACCTTCTTCTTCCAACATATTTCTACATCTTCATATTCAGCATTATTTTCGTGACATGTCATGTCATTTCATTTTTTAGTTTGTATAAAAAAAAAAGTTCACCTTCATATGAAAATAATAATATCATAAGAAGGTGGCATATCAGGAAGTTGTTATATACAATTATAAAAAAGATAAATCCTACTTATCCTTCTTTTATTATAAACGCAAAAGTTTGTGAGTATGCGTGGATGGAAGGATGTTTGTTACTCTTACTAAGACTACCAAATCAATTTGGCTGAAAGATTACACGGGTACAGTTTATAAGCTAGATTAGTATATAAGCTACAAAACATCACGCTCCGACCGTGTAAAAATAGAAGCCTGGAGAGGAAAGAGAAGGCCGGCTCAATGTCACAGATGCCAAAAGTTCCGGCACTCCTCACACCAATGCCACCGCCCGCTGGCGTGTGTGCGATGCGGAGGTGGCCACCCGGCCAAGGAGTGCCCGATCCCTATCGAGGAGCCGGCCTGCTGCGCTAACTGCGGTGGCGCGCACCCGGCAAACTCCATAAGATGCCCCACGTACAGGGCCGAAGCCCGAAACAGGAAAGCAGGGACAGTCGCCATCACTGGCAATAAACCGCCGGGGCCCAAGACGGTCGAACCGACCCCCCGAGGCGAAGCCCCGAGCAGCACGCTGATGGCGGCTGCAAACAACCCCTGCGAGCGCGGAGCTCCAGCGAAGCCCCGGAGGAGGAAGAGGTCCAAGAAGAGGGCCGCCCCCTCCCCCCCCCGACAGACGCTCTCGACAAACCGTCGACGTCCACCGGGGGCGCGTGCCAACAGAAGGCCGCCCCCGCCGAGACCACTACCACCGTGGCGGCGCCGCCCCCTGGTAAGAAGGGCAAAGGGGCCAAAACCCCTAACCAGACGCCGGGAGGCTTTTTCTTTGCCCCACAAAACCTGGCCCGACTCGTCGAGAGCGCTGTAAAGCTGTTCCACGAAGTCTGGACAGCGAAGGGGGAGGGCAGAGACATCACCCCCATCCTAGTGGCCGGTGTGTGCACGATCATGGCACACTTCAATGGCCACTAGGGAGCTCCAACGAACCCGCGGCCTCAAAGGCCGCCCTCTTACGGCTTTCACTACCCCCCCCCCCTGACCGGAGGAGACTCCCTAGGGATCTGGTGCCGGGCGACTCAGTCGCTCCCCCCGCCCCAGGCGCGCTTGCGCCGGGGCAGCTTAAGGGAACCTCCTAATCATAGTCGGCGCACGGTTGTAGATCGGCTCCTGCTGGGCCTCACCTCACGGTGTCTCACCCGGTAGGGCCTCGATCTCCCGGCGCCGTGAAGCATTAGGAGGTTCCACACACTCCCCCGTGACAGCTGCCCCGGGCCATAGCCCGGGCGCTCACTCACTGCGGCCACCAATCACCAGTCCCTAGGGACATGATCACGGGTATCACCCACACCAACTACCTGCCTGTAGTCACAGGCAGCGTTTGAGACCTCGGTCAGGGGGCAATACGCCCCGATACCGACTCCTCGGCGCACTTGGGTAGCTCGGGCAGAATAACGCAGGTAAAATCGCGAAGCACAGCTAGTATAGCAAATGAAGCATATAATTATACAGAATGTACTCATATTTCACGCAAAAAGTTATGAACGGATTTATTTGTATATTTTAAAGATCTATTTTAACTAATATTGATGTCAAACATTCCACTGAAGTAGACAGCGAAAAGCTAGTAAAATTGCACTGCAACTAGTAACATGTAAAAATATGTAGGTATATACATACTAGGTGAAAGTTAATTCAGTCAAGTATACCACCGCTCACCGGCTGTACTAAAGGTACTAACTTAATTAGTAAACCAAGCTGACCTTACCGGGAAACAAGTCTAAGACTCTAAAACTAACATATAATGAACTAAACGGAAAATTACCCTCAGTGGGATTAACTGTATTTGTAGATATAAAATTCTTGTGTAATATCTCTAAACTTTGTTTTTTGTGTTATTTTTGTTTAACTTTTGATAGAAATAACAACCTTAGACACGAGATATAATTTGGATTTAATATTGAATATTCAACTAAATATGAATGTTTGTTTAATCGAGATAAGTTGCTGATTTAATAAAGAATAAGCGACATTTACCAAATTTAATATTACCATTATGTTAAAGAATGTACATAGTTTACCGCACTTGTGATAATTAGATTTATCTGACTATATTTTCGCGATACTCGTGCGCAGATTCATGCACGTCTCTCCCATTCCCATGGGAACCTCATAATCAATACAGCATTTGTTTCTTCTGGATAACGTAGCTCTAATGGTGAAATAATTTTGGAAATCAGTCCAGTACTTGAGTATTATCAATGCAAACAATCAAATCTTTCCTTATCTTATTATAATATTAGACAACAAATACAAGACCAAATGGATTTGTAACTATATTATAGAGATACAGTTTAGTTTAGTGGTAAAATCATAAGAACCATGCGGATTACTTACAAGGATTTATAAACAAAAAATAAACTATCTTTATAAACCATAAAAGGTATTGAAAGAGTACGTAATTAAAAACCTTTAACGCTGAATATATTTCATGTATAATCGAGACACGCTGATGACCGGCAGTAATAAGACATCAACGGTTTATGGTATAAAAATCCAACCTCCAAGTTAATATAAAGCCTATTCATTAAAAACACTTGCGCCATGTAAAAATACTGCAGTTCAGGTGCGGCTTAATGCAGAAACTGCAAGCGAGTTGCAAGATGCAAACGTCGCTCAAGCGTTTGCATTTAAAATATTAAATATGTGGCTGCGATTGTCTTTAGTTTTACGGGTGTGGGTTTTATCAGCAACCATTTATACATATCAATCAAATAAACTAAACCCATTCCCTAAAATATATTGTACATCATCATCCCGTATAACGTCCACTGCTAAACAAGGTTGAATATGGCAAACCCCGCTTGGTAGGCGGGTTGATGACTGCAGTATTATGTTGTAATACATAAGGAAACGCTGCTGTTATTTCTCTGGTATAAGCTTTTTGTAGATGATGTTATAGAAATCGGGACCAATGGCATAACGTTCTTTCCGAGGTAGCCCCTCAACCAACCAGCCCCCGAGAGAAATCTACATAAAGACATCTGGTCCAACGTCGGTATCGAGCCCACAACCTCCGAGATGAGTCACAAGCTCCAGCTACTTGCTCATACAAAATATAAATGATGAAACGAAGAATAAAAACTAAATCAGCAGATGCAATTTACTCCACAGATCATGATATATTCAAGTCTAATTAATTCAATATGGTTAACTAACTGGATAGATACACTCATAGAATACGAGTACAAGGAACTCAAAGGCATTACAAGCACAAACACGTCTCGCAACTCGTCAAGTATGTTTAACTTATTTGAATTACACTTTTCTATTATTCTACCTACACAATTTTCTCTCGACAACAGGTGTGACGTGTGATCATTTAAAAGAACTTGCTTTGTCCGTACGTATTGTTACATACCCGCCCACGCTTCAGCTCTTCACTTGTACCGAGGTGTTAACTACTAAACCCACAATTACGCATATTGGCTGATCACATCAAAAGCTCCGACCAGGCTATTATGACGCGGACACCGAATTAAAACGAAAACATTTAATTTTGCTATTAATATTTTGGCTCGCTTTGTTACTAGAAAGTTTGTTGGGTTAAAGCGAGATTATTGCAATCGGTAAAAAATGTAAGCTATTTTAAGGTTTTAACGTTATTAGCAATAATTACACTTATTATTATTATTGATAAAGTCAACTTGCGACTTTCGACTTTTAAAAATTGCCTTTGTATATTACTAAAACAAAATCTAGCGCCCGTCCCTTTCTCGGCACTTGAATTTTATAGGTAGGTACTTAGTACTTAATTTTAATGTCAAAGGTGAAAGTGATCAAGTAGAAGATAAATATTAGTATTTATGAGCCGCGCTCTCAAAGCAAATGCTTCATTACATTGAAGTGTTTTTCTTTGGATGTCTCTCATAAAACTAAAACGTTGGAAAAGTCGACCACACTACTAGCCAACGACAGTGAGTCAACAATTTTATTATTGTTGTAGTGAAATTGGTAAATACTTCACTTATACCCAAACTTGTTAAACAATCTTAATTTCGAACAACAACACCGGCATTATATTTAGTAAATTTACTTAAGCTTAGTCTTCATTAAGAGCGCTGATCATTTACCATCGGTATATCAAATGGCAAAGTTATTCAACTTACTTCTTCTGATAACCAGCCGAATTATTGTAGTAACCACTTAGTTTAGACTCTATATCTATACTATCTATTTACACAAATTTAATGCCTACTAACGTCTACAATTTTCACTAATGATATCCAAATATATCTGCATCTATACCTACGTATGTACCGTCAAATGAAAGTTATCATTAACTATCTTCGACTCTTTTATTCCAAAATCAAGAGCAATAAATATTAGTAAAAATACAAACGATTTATTTAGAGAGTATTGCACACATAAAACCATTATTTTTCTTAAATATTATCACAACAGTTCCCTTCTCTGAATTCGGATCACAGGGCTATGCTAATTAATTTATTGTCACGTTCTTACTTTCTGTATTATAAACACCTTTTGTGCAGCGGATGTTAATTATTTATGAGGCATTTACTGATGAGACACTGAATGAAAATGGGGACTACCTTTGACGTGATGACACTGTATATTTTGTTATTGGTTTGTATGACATATTTGAGATTTTGTAGATTGTGTATTGACCCGAAAATGTCAGAATATTAGAAGCAAAAAATTCTTGAAAAGTCAATTGCAGAAAAGGGTTATTATTTAAATTAGGTATTTATAACCTTCAAGACCTTAAAAGTGCCACAGATATAGAAACCGATTCAACACAAATTGAGTAAAAGACGATTAAATAGTCGGCACCAATGAATAAAAACATATTTCATAAATTATATATAATGACCATAGTATACAATATCAGAATAACAACGAGTATGCAAATGGAAAGCAATATGAGGCATTTCATAGTTCCACAAAACTTTAACCACAAATATTTCGTTCATAAAGAGCCAACTATCTTTCGTACAATCACAGAAAACACATTCGTCATAGACATAACGTCTACAATAAAAAAGTATATTTTATTACAAAAATTAAACAAATAAAATGCTATACATCATAAAAATTACTATATAAAAAAATTCAAGCTCGATTCCTTCTTGTTCCGAATACATGCGCCCACGCATCTTAGTAAAAGTTGCTTTCTCGTGTACCGTGATGAGTTCAAAAAGTACAGTCCCAATAGTAGCCCATTAAGGCAAGATAAAAAAAATGAAATGCTTAGTACAATAGATTACAATTTATAATACACTAAGTTACATAGCTTTATGACGATATATCTTGGATAGCATTATGGTTGTATACGAAACATTCTCCATAAAAATGTATTTATTATTAAGATCCTAATCTGATTCTTTGACATGCAATTATATTTTTGAGTTTCACTACAAAATTGTTACACCAGTAGCATCAAAACCGAAATCAAATATCATCTAACCCTGATGATAAGTATTTGATTTTCTGCGGGAGATTGTGATTCGTCATTTTGAACTAGGTAAAATTCGTTAGCTAATTCCCTAGAGCTAGATTTAGAAATCAACTCAGCACGCAGTATTAATAATCTGTAGGCGAGTCGTCCATTAGCTATTTCGAACATAGTTGAAATATTCAATATCTTAAAAAATCATTAGATTAATCGTTCGTTAGTGCGATTAATTTTAGTCTAATCAAAATTAAGTAAGTAAAACAATACTTGATTCGGCCAATATGCATTATGAACATATGTGAATCAACCGTAGTTATGTCGATAATAGTTAAAATACGTTTAGATATTATAATATGTTACCTGATGATGGTATCATATGATTGGTATGGATCAGTGAAACATAATATTTAGAATTGGCCTATACCTTAATACAACAAAATATATGTATATATCTCACAGTTTTCAAAGTACGCAGAACAAAAATACATACAAATAAATTACACTTTGTTTCCATAGCACAGCTTCCTATTGTTCACTTTCCTTATCGACGACGATTTGAATGAACTGCAAATATTTGTTACCGGTCCAGACTATGACCAAAGCATAGTAGCAAGTTGCTATTTGCTACTATACCATTTTAAGTTAAAAATTATACCGAAAATTGATTTAACAATCGTATTTATAAAGTTTCCTTAATTTCAAGTTGCGTAAATCTGTCAATGCGAATGATAACTCTCAATCAAAGCTTCCAGACATCTATAACTAATCATTTAATTGTTTACACTTAATCTCGAAGTGACTTGAATGTATCATGTCTTTAACATGTTACCTCGATCCACCCACTGACACCTATTAGCTAAACAGACAGTAATTACAAATCTACTGTTTAATCAAACAACTTTAATTAACTGACATAGGTTAGGGTAATTAGGCAATGGCTCGTCGTAACAAGGTCAACTTTTAAAAGTTTTATTCTGAAGAACAGCTTGGCATGAATTTTCCTGAATTTTTCAGAAGTATCGAGCTTTTAAAGATCATATGGCTTTAAAATAATCTTAAACACAAATATAATATATATGATAATGCAACATCTAAAACGGAATGGTTTCATTGATAATTCAGTACTTTGTAAATTAAGACAAGCCATAGAATACATTACGTAGGTACTAGACCGAGATCACTCGATACATTTGATATGTATACCCACTTAATACAATTTCGTGCTACAGCATCTACTTAACGCAAGATCTCAATAATTCATTAGTCTCCCATATTCGGACGGCGTGTGTTGATATGAGTGACATATGAATAACATTGTTTAGTTTCTCACGTGGGGATGCGTTGGTTTTACTAAAACTGAATACGTTTTTTGTTTTCACGTCTCCGGAACATTGCTTTTTAAAATAAGAATAACTTAAATTGATTTTTTTAAGCAAGTGCTCAAAAAATGCTATTTAAAATAAGATAAACGCGATATTTAAATCATTACACTTTGAAAAGCTATACTAACGTTAACAGTATGATGCTAACGTTAGTATAGCTGATGTCCATAATAATTATGCATCATAATATAGGTAGGTATATTGTACTAAATATCATTGCCTGATAACTACTTTTTGCATGAATAAAATAGAATATAATTCACTGTGTGTTGGGTGTTTTTTGTATGTCTGAGTAGACTATTTATATTAATCCCTAGTTAATTAAAAAAAAACAAAACTTTTTATAAAACTTGATCTTTGAGGCAAGAATGTTGTGAAGATGAAATATCGTCATTACATAGCTCAGTACAATCTCATCTTACTAGCAACATGTTCAAATACTCGCTACCATAACTCATGCAACCTTACCAGCTCCACCCATAGTCAACTACAAACAATGAAGCTTCTCCATACAATAAAATATATAAAACCGATCTAACGGTGCAACGTCTAATAAACTATAGTCGTATTAGACCACCGTATCGCCATCTATCAAAAAGTCAGCACAAAACAAAACATAGCATAGATAATGATTGATTTGTCTTTGATCGCCCACATTACAAGTAGCTGGAATAAAAAATGTCTGCTTCAATACGTCTAGACGGTTCTGTTGTAATATTTGTAAAGCCATGTTTGAACTAATTCTTTGGTTGCTATTATATGTCTGGGATGTTGGTATAAATATATCTACTTTATTAGCGGACAAATAAATTGAAGTTGAACTTAGCTAGCATGAGAAATGCCAATTATCTCGTGTATACTGCAAAATTATGGAAACCAACTATTTTTATGTTGATCGTGTGTCCAACATTCTTCAACATCAATATTTTTTTTAATCTAATTAGAGTTCATATCTGAAACTATACCTGCATTCTTGAATAATTAACTAATTTTGAGTATTTGATATCAATGTGGAGAAGAATTGAAATTATCTTTAACAAACCATGACCAAATAAGAGTTATTCTTATTTTTGAGCACTCTTGTCTTTGTATTTCATGCTGTAGATAAATTCAAGGGCATCTGTCTGTTAGTAGTGATTACTTCTATACTTATTTATTTGCGCTTAGAAATAAAACAGGACTCGTTATTACTTTATTTTTAATCTAAATATGTTTCGTTCGCGATATAATATAGCAAACCTCAGTTGGATAATTAATTCGTGGTATAATGGTTCACAAAATGAACATCGCATCTACTTTGGCTCCATCAAAAACGACGCGGTGTAACATGATCTGACCCCTTCAAACAATAAGTCTGCCCACCTACAGCAGTTATTGTGCCGCTGTTCGGCCACGGTTTCTTAATGTGCGAATAAAAAATAGACTCGCGTCGATAAATCTTTCACAAACATGGTTCTGTAGACAGAAAACAGTAAGCCACGATTGATATAATAGCAGTATTATGTAGATGAATTACAAATAGATCAGATTTCAATGTAACAATATATTATCAATTTTACCTCACTGAACAAGGAGCCTCACGAACTAGTTTGCTCGATTTGAGTGGCACCATCTTTTTATATGGCCTTCAACAAAATTTATATAGTTATTAGTGTATCAATTAGGGCTTGTTTTTATACGTAGCTATTGTATGAACCACATCAGATTTACCTATTCACATGTTGTTATTCTATTTGGAATTTAATCTAATAAGAATTTTATCTGAGTCACTTTTAGCGTTAGTTTTTCTAGCATTGTTACTTAGATTAGAGTAACGAATGTGACATAATCCTTTTGTGATAAGAATCCTAGTTGAGGTTTAAAAATAGTTGAACTGTGAATGTTACAAGTAATGCAATAGCGAACAAGATCTCAAACTGCATTTGAATGTAGATTTCAAATCTTGAAGTTATGATCCGATCTATTAAGATAAGATTAAGGAATGCTAAACAAAAGTTTATTCTAGAGTAGGACCACAGTTACCTGTAATATCATAACAAACTTTAACTCATAACCGTAATCCTTTCTACTTACTGAAGCATAAAAAGTATTGAATCCTACCATAAAATTAAATTTAACATTTAAGATAAATCAATTTCAACCACTCAATTTCGAACATCTTAGCTATAGCCCCCAATGTCATTCGACTATCTGACGACATTGGTGCATTCAATCAATAATGGTTAACATTACTCCATATTTAAGCGATGAATCCGCCCGTATTTTAAATTTTAACTTTTTGAACTTTACGGCATAGTTTAGCACTTGCCGTAAAGATCCTTAAGTTAAAATTATCGATTCCTGCCAGTGATTGAAATTAATTTATCTTCATTTTTAAATTTCATTATAAAAACCCGCCGGTTGTCTACATACATTAATTTAATATCAATTTTTAAAATACGTATAAACTTTGCTTAAGTGTTGAAAAAGTAAAAATTGTAGGTACCATTTAGACCCGAAATTCTTGGATTGTCCCCGTTAATGATATAAAGATTTACATAATCGAAACTTATAATATTTGGCTTGCAGTTTGCAGACTAACATCGGTTTAAACGTGAATAAATATTTCCAATAAGTAAATGGAGGTGACACACATAAAATTATTAGTAACATCGTACTTAAACTAATAAGAAAAAAATGTATTGGTTTTAGAAACACGTGGGAAACGTATAATAAGTGAGGCTTCCCTAACGAAATATTAAGGCTATATCTATAGTAAAAAGAAAAAATCATATTTCTCACTTAGACCACCTAAGAGGTAGATTTCGATCTAAATTCGGTAGGTATAGCCTCTAGTGCCTAGACCATTCGGCCACGGTGGATCCCAACCGGTCGTCGAAATATAATCAATCACTTTAAAACACAAAAAAACACCATAAGTATTTGGTTTTAATTCAAAAGTTATTCTAGACAAATTAAAAAGATCTTTAAAGTGACATAGCAATTATAACAAAGATTATTTTGAAATCAATGTTTTGATACCTGGTTATGTAAGTACAGTTGCAAATCATAATTAGCTAGTCTCGTGTAATGTTTGTGAGACAATGTCGCAAGCACTAGAAGTTCTGTGAAATTATTAACCAGTTGCTGAAATTATGAGCCAACGCGTCATTTCAGTAACTGACATTTAAATTGAAATACGTTATAACTTAAAAGTTACACCCAGACCACAATAACACTTTCAATATTTTTTTGGTAAACAGAAAATTTTTAAAAGTAAACAAAGTTTATTTATTTTTCAGTTTATTACTCAATACTGCAAATGTGGTTAAACAGATCTGAAATAAATTTGTAACACATATAATTTATAAGCTGCAATAACAAACGAAACCGCCCATAGACATATTAAGCAAATTCCAACTACACAACTACAAAATTGCTGTTAATAATTAACCGGAGCAATGCCAAACAAAGTTAGCACAATTAAGTTGTTTCCATTCCAATACGGAGAACTAAGCTACAACTAGCTAATTATTCACCATAACACGATATAAACATATATATTTAGAATAGTGAAGGTTAGTAAAAGTTAACTAACCCGACAAAAATAACTGTACTATATCGTTAAATGTTACCAAAAAGTTTACAGACGTTAATTTTTAAAATGTTCGCAGTACACACATCGAAATTAAATACAATTAAGAATCAAATTAAAAATACCGCTGAACATAAACTGAGTCAATAGAGAAGCTATTTGAAGTTTAAACACCTATTAACATAGACAGTTATCTTCCTGTAAAGTTATTGTTCAACCCGAGTTCACGACCGTATATTATTACATTACAAGCACCTACGG
Source organism: Nycteola revayana (assembly GCA_947037095.2). Taxonomy (NCBI): domain Eukaryota; kingdom Metazoa; phylum Arthropoda; class Insecta; order Lepidoptera; family Nolidae; genus Nycteola; species Nycteola revayana. Next base: position 17,392,762 of record OX344860.2, on the reverse strand, counting down.
TACAAGAAAAGTTACTAAAATTAATTCTAAATAACCCCACAGACATAGATCGTGGCAATATTGTATCTCAATTCAAATGCCAAATTCTAATTAGACACAATGGTCGACAAAAAAGCAATATGTATGCTAATAATGTACGTTTGAATACGATATATTTACATGATAAAGTTACCCACTGTGTTACGTTCATTTGACGAGGTGAGTGATTTAGCGCAGTGTTGTCAGCTTGTATATTAAAAAATAAAATAAATAATAGCTAAACAATAAAATTAAAGTAAAATCATAATTAAGTGTAACCAGATATAGAATTGGAAAACAAAATGTAGGAAATAAACCATAAGTTGATTGATGATTTTTGTATTATAAGAAAAAATTGAAATAAAAAATTTAGCCTTAATTTAAGGATTTTTATTGAAATATCTGAATTTTGTAAGGTATAGATATAAGATTTTTATATTAAGTTTAAATTTAAATAAGTGGTAATCTGAAATCGAACTACAGAAAAACCTAAATAAACACCAACAACTAAAGCTAGCAACACTGATTAAGTAACGATTAGTTATGCATCGTCCCAGACAACTTTTGTTATTAATTAGCCTATTGTGTCCACGTATGGTATGACTTGAATATACAAACACACAGTGGGTGGAACTCCTCGGTCAAGGAAATTCGGCTATACACTACCGAAAACTTGACATGACCTTTAAAAGACAATAGACACCATAAAATATGATATTCAGTGTTTATTGTCTCAACTAAGGTGATATGGTTATAAAAATAAATGATAATAGTACTAAAAAGATTCAAATTTTGAAAATCACACATAGTGGTATTGTTGTTGTATCTCCATAAACGAACGTGGTAACACGCAACAATTTGCCAAATCGATAAAATTTCAATAAATTATTTCAAAGTTAGTATATACAAAAGTAAAACTATTATACTCATATGCAGTAAAATATTCCGAGATAGCCATTAAAAATACCAACGACATAATCAATAGCCACATTAAATGTTAATTAATCCAGTATTAACAAGTTGTTTGTTTGCCATCAAATAATGTAACATTCCTTACATTTGACACATCTCTGTGATTTTTTTCATCAAACTATATAAGCAAATATTTCATGTTGTCGCCAAGTATTTTTGCACAGACAGATTATAATATTAGCACACAGATCACGTAACTTATGATATTTGAATAATAAATTTGTTTGTATTTAATTATTATTGTAATAATCAACTGCCACATTGGTGTTGTGTCTTCAACTATGTCGATCAATTCTAATCTAATCGGCGAATTAAGTGTTTTATAGTCAAATGTGAGTACTATGACTATTACTTGGTAATTTTATGAAATACAATGAAATCTATTGTAAGTTTACTTGTCACCTTCAGAATAAAAAACAAAGTAATAAAATGTAAGTGTCAACTTAAACATAAAAGGTGTTTACGAGTTGCCCTTACATATAGCGAAGTGTATCGAATTTCTCGCTACATTTAGCTTACGGAAGTCGGAAAACTAACAATAAAACCATCAAAGATTTGAATATCATAGATTTCATTTTATGAAATGTATGATATTGAATATAAATTTTACATGAAAATGAATGTATAAAAATGAATATAAATTTTACATGAAAACTTAATATTTTTCATGCTTCTGTTGTTTAGAGATTTTTGTTCTCAATGCTAAATACATGAATTATTTTTCACGAATAAACGGATCGTCTAAATCCATTCTTACAAACGGGACTTTAAATAATCCTGCAAATATTATTAATTATTTATTTCATTTCCTTAAATTTTGCCACGAAAATTCCGAATTAATTGATCAGACTAAATTTCAGTAGATTCCAATAATTAATTTACTAAATCCGATACTATATTTCACTCGGAAGCGTATTTCAGAGTAGGTAACTGGTTGTGTGAACGAACTTTATCTGTCTTATCTAAGAGCACTTACTGTAATCTGTCGATGAGAATTTATTTCTACACTAACAGCTAGCAACATAACGTTAATGTTAAACTAATGTCAAATATATTCACTCAAGTAATTACTTTAATTCACCAAATCGGATAGTGAATGTTTAAGTTCAAAAATAAAATTTTCTTCAATACCAACCAGTGTATTCAATTATGTTTAAATTTTACTAAGTGATTAGATAGACGGTGTGGTACCTACGGCATATTCGAAGCTGACTGCTTCATGAACGACAACTGACATATTTTAATATGCATCCTTTTTACAGTGATAAAAGTTTTAAATTCCATTGATTTTATGTTTTAATCTATAAATATAGAAAAAAATAATGTTAATTTAATATCTGATTTTTCAAATGTAATCTGATTAAATAAAAAAAAACAGATAGAATTAATCATCAGCAGACTTCCTCACAATCTCCATCAATTTATCTGAACCATTGGAGAAAGCCAAATATGCTGATACTGTATTATTTGTATTTTAAGTAAAGCCGAAGAGTTAATATTGTTATTACAATACTACGGACGGGTGGTACTTTAGAAAATCAGTCTATGGTTTCTATTGTAAACTGTATTCATTCTGTAGGCAACGACAATACGGAAGATGTTCTACAGGTGAAAAAACCATGTCATAAATCGGACAGTAACTGCCCACACTCGCGAAGAGTCTCCGAAGAATTTAACGGACACTTTGACAACTTTTATGTCTTTCACATTGAAAACAATGCCGCAAGAACATTAAGTAATAATCGTAAATTCATTATGGATAGGTAATTTCGCTAAGAGTTTACCATTTAATAGGAGTTCCTGTTTATTTAGGGAAATAATTAAGAATATTTCTATGAAAATAATTGTCAAGAAAAATTAAGAGATGAGACAAATAAAATAGATTATGTACTTACGTGTATACAGTTAGTAGCATCCAGCACTGCAGTCGCGCGCTGGGAAGCCACGTGACGTAGCGACCTGTCAGCGCACAGTCGATCCAAGAGGCAATATAAAGCATACCACCGCAGTGGCCTCTCCGAAACGGCTCCAAGGCACCCTATTTGGTAACTTTATTCTATTCAACGATATTGTTACTCTGACTAGTATAATTTCAATAATTCCGCTTTATCTACTTTAGTTTCGTTTGATCGATTTTTGAGTTTATGGCCGAATTGAAGAAAGTTGGTTCTATAATCATCTACTTATCTATGCACCGGCTGTCGTCAGCCGAGCTGAAACTGATGTTCGTCGAGGAGTAAGAGATAAACGCCGAGGTTACTCTCCTTAGAGCACACCCCAGCATCTTTGTTTTTACAGCTTTTTTAAAAATTTGTCTGTTTTAAAATGAAACTGGTGTCTAAAAGTCTTCTAGCCGCGTGCTGATAGAAAACGTCATTTTCATATTGTTCCTGCAACAAAATAAATCGAGCGTTAATCATTTTACAAACCCTTATCGATAAACATTAAATTCAATTGTTGAACAAAACAACTATTAAACCACCTAAAGTCGGTCAAGAGATGGCTTTTAAAGGTACAGTCATAAATAAATCGCACCTTCACACAAACCCTAAGATTCTTTTGTTTAAATGCTACCAAACCTATAAAAAAAACATTATTTCTCGCAAGGTGTATTAAAAAAAACTTGAACTGACCGAGAATTGTGCAAGATCACAACAGAAAAATCATTAAACAATGCCTCTGCCAGGAATTGAGGTGTTTATTATATTGGACTGTGTTCGTTCCGAGTCATCCCGCAAAAAAAACAAGAACCCAGGTAAATTCTTACTACGTTTTTTGCACCCGGGAACTTATTATGCGGGATTTATGTCACTTTTTGTTGCGTCCGAGCTAATTATTGTTATCTGCTTTGTGCTTGACCATGCGTTTTCTATAGAGCAATAATGGGCCACTAATTCTACTAACACCTCCGGAGTTAAAGCGTCAATCTCTCGGCGGACGGCCCTATTGTACGTGTGGACAAAGCCACCCGCAACTCCTACTGAACCTTTAACGTTTTTATTATTAGAATTGTCGATGTCTCATTCAGCTTTGCCTGCATACTCCTTTATGGGTATTGCAAAAAAATCTTTGCACTATCAATATAACCATTTTGATGCCCGATAATTACCATACAGCTGACTCACTGGGTCAATGCTGTTAATGGGCTAACAAAGGATGTAAATTAAATTTTCAACCAGCGCGCAAAGTAAAAAATACTCAACAATAAAATATAGAATTTAGAACAGCAATCCGCGCGCGGGCTTATTATTTTAGCCAACAAAGTAGAAAACCATTTACAATAAATCATTTTGAATGCTTTCTTGGTTCCCATGCGTCGGCCGGGCGACGCAAAGGGTGATTTCTGTCTCAGTGTACATAAATAAAGGTGAAGGTTCCCAGTGCGGATCCCAGGTACTTTTAGTTTGAAGCTGAGTACACAAAGATTGTGTTACTGGAATTGGCACATACTCAAATGCGACTCGCAGAATCGTACTTAACATATTGCGGTGGTCAGGATTCTTAACGATTTTGCTAAGTAAGCATTATGCGTAATCAACAATTCATAATAATTGTGTCCGCTTTCGTATACATATTATAACTTCGGTAGGTATACAGAATTCCATTCGGCTTTACTTTTAAAAATATAAAACTATTATTTAACATGCCCGGAAATAAATTACAAAATATTGTTAACTCAATCGGTAAGATAAAAAAATTACTGATAAATTATGTATTTTTTTTTAACTAACCTGATCGCCAACTTAACTTTTTCAAATACTCTTTTCCAAACATAATTTAAGAATATGTATAGGAATGAATAGATGGCTAGGAATTAATAATTGTATTACATATTATGAGAAAAAAAAGAATGCTCATATTCAATTTTGAAAAGGTAATGTTAAGTTACGTTGTATCATTTACTTAACAGCATTGATACATCTAAAATATCTCAAGAAGCAAGAATAAAATTACAGTTTAAAGAAATATTTGTTAATTTAAAAATCAATTTTAAGAAAATGATAAAAAGTCAAATTATTATTAACTCACTTCGCAAGAAAACAAAGCCAATAAATAAACACGTTGTGAATTGCACTTGAAAACTTATACATCGTCGTTATTCATAATAGTTAGATCAAAAAGAGACAAATCTAAAGCAAAAATAAACCTAGGTATTAGATAGAACTTTATATTATTTAATCAATTAAGTTAGCATTAAAAACATAATTATTATACACATATATTTGAGTAAATGGTTATAAAACAAATCGATAAACGTATTACGGTGGGTGGTCCCCTCAAACGATACATCGTGTTACAAATAAAAATATGTAATAAAATAAAAGAAACGCCACACTGGATTGTTTAAATTTTGACGACTAACAATGTTACGCCCGAATGCTTTGAAACGCACAATTAAATATTCTTGAGAGTTAGCTTACAAGTCTTTAATCAATTGATATAGGTAAGTAAATAGATCGTTTGGCGCAAACACAGGTGCACTCTTTGTTCCTTTCCTCTCAAAATTCGATGGGATGGTCCTAACGACACAACCAGTGAGAGATCTAGCGCAGGGTATGCAGCTGAACGTGCTCTAAAAGACACGGGTGTAACATCACTAACATCGTGGCTTCGGACTGGTACTTAGATTTTTCAAGACACAACATTTTTACTCACATAATTTCCCAACCTAGGACGTTGCTAGTAGCAGTTATAAGACCGCTCAACCAACAAGGCAGTCAAATATGATATTACATACACATATTCACATGTAGATTTTATTTTAACTATACCTATACCTCCACCGATTATAACAATTAGAAAACAAAAGAGAAAAAAATGTTCTGGGAGAAACAATCGAAAATAATCTCCTCTGACACGCTTTCGGCTAACAAAATTCATTTGGCAACTCTATGAAATATATTGAAAAGTTTATAGGAAATTGGAAGATGTTCGTTCATACGGGAGAGTGTGTTCTGGACTGGAATTCATTCTGATTTGATTCATGTACAAAGTATGAACTTTTAGTTTTGAAGACATGGTCCCGATATGCGACGTTTGAAATGTACTGATGCTGAGTTCAACACATACAGATATACTAGTGCAGTTTAGAATCGCTCATATTAATAGAGATGTCTGAATAGTTTCAATATCACACTACAATTAATCAATTTTGTTCTGTGCCCGAGTATTAAGGTACCACGATTATTTAAACAATCACAATCATCGAAAGAGTAAATGGTAGTCTGAAGGGAAATAATTAAATTGAATCTGGACATGAAAGTGTAGAAATGGAATAGTGCCACCTCTTAAACCTGAATTAACCTCAATTGAATCGACTTTTAAAATAGTTGAAAGAAGAAATCAGTTTTTATTACAAAAAACAATGAATCAAACAAACATCAAGAGTTTTGAATGCAAATATTTTCTATCAGCAATATATAAGACGTAAAAAATAAAGGTTTGTAGGACAATTCTTTAATCAATAAAAAAAAAGTTTTTTTTTTATAAATATTGTTCTCATTTCAATATTATAAACATGATACAACTAAAACCTCTATTGAAATGACTTTTTTACCAAATTGAGGCTATTTTATTGTATTGTCAACATATAGCTTATCATTTACATATAAGGAGTGACATGACACAATATATAGTCTAGTTAACACCCATATTTAAAAACACAAACTTACTTGTTAAGTCCATAAGAGCATGACGTTTATTATTTATGTGTCTGATTCCATCTTTTTGGGTGTTATTTGGGAATGAGATCAATTCTCAAATATTAAAACTAATAAAAATATAACTATGCAGATCTAATATATAAAATTCTCGTGTCACAGTTTTCGTTGCCATACTCCTCCGAAACGGCTTAACCGATTTTAATGAAATTTTTTGTGCTTATCCGGTATCTATGAGAATCGGCCAACATCTATTTTTCATCCCCCTAAATATTAGGGGTAGTCCACCCCTAAATTTTTTTTTTTTTTTTTCATACAAAGTTAGGGGTAGATTAGAGGTAGGTGTAGGGTAGGGGTAGGGTAGAGGTAGGGTAGGGGTAGTGTAGGGTAGGGGTAGTGTAGGGTAGGGGTAGTGTAGGGTAGGGGTAGTGTAGGGTAGGGGTAGTGTAGGGTAGGGGTAGTGTAGGGTAGGGGTAGTGTAGGGTAGGGGTAGTGTAGGGTAGGGGTAGTGTAGGGTAGGGGTAGTGTAGGGTGGGGGTAGTGTAGGGTAGGGGTAGTGTAGGGTATGTATCGATTGAGGCAGTACGAAGTCTGCCGGGTCAGCTAGTAATAATATGTATTTATTGAACTTTGAAATTTGCTGAATAAGCTATAAAATACAGCAATCATCAAAAGCGACAATTACCACAAACTTTAGATCACAAACATTACCAATAATGGTTCAGTATTTCCACAAATCGCACCCATGACACTTACGTCCACATAGACAATCCCATTTCATTTATGTAGTTATGTACTAAAAACAACCATCCATCGTAACACGAAAATATCCGTCCCAATAATAAATCACTAGACATTTCTCAATCGACGTTTTATACTAAAACGTACGGAAGTAACCAGTTAGTGTTTACTACGTATGGTGATAACTACGGATAGCTTTCTCACTTTGTTTACGATCCAGAATTTCAGAAGCGAGATCCTTTTTGGCGATCACAATTAAGTCATAAGATAGACAGTGAAAAGTGGTATGATATCGAAGTGGATTTATACATTTGACATTCAAATAAACTCCTATTTTAAGCTCGTACTATTTCTATACCTTGTTATTATTTTAGAATTAAAATTTATAAAAAGCAAGTATGCTACAATCATCATAATATATATACTTTTGTGGAATAGCTCTATTCGTACCTACTCTATTTATTTGCAGTGGGGGCATTAACAATGTGTGGATATCTATATGGATGCTCAGTAATGATGTACCGTGCCGATGAGCTAATAAATTGGTTGGTCTGATCAACAGTCAGCTATTTTAAATAACTCTGACACAGAACCTTAATTAAAGATCGCATAACAGAAAACGAAACATTCTAAATGTCATTACACATAATTCGTATTACGTTATTGTAAAAGAGTACATCATAAATTCTGAAGAAAAACCTTATATTCTTTAACATAATTGAAATCCAATATCAGAAGCAGTAACAAAGTTCTGACTTTTTATTGGTCACAGCAACACATTCTTTCCGATTCACGACAGTTACAAATGTCAAAAACTTTTCAAACCCATTGACAAACAGCATTAATATATGGTTATACCTTTGAAACTCCCGCAACAATGTCACTGAAACTTAATCGATAAGTTATTTCATCATTTTGAGTATCGTTTACTTTCTGTTATTGCTCGTCTATATCGTAAATGAAAATTTAATGACCAGTGTAACAAAATACCGAGGCGTTTAAACTAATATGGAACACAACCGCCAAACGTTTTAATGCTATAAGAGCATTAAAACATTTCTTTAAATGCCCATAAGGGCATTTAAAGAAATGTATTAACTTGTTCAAGAGTCTCTAGATAGTAATGTAACGACAAAGTAATAAATCTCGGACCTTCGTATTGGTTACAAATTACGAATATATCTAAGAGACCGAACTTAACATTCAAAGTGGTATTTATCATTTTAATAATATCAGATTTAAAACTAATTATAAACACAGATATTTTAAGAAATTACAATATATAAATTAAAAAAATCTTAAGAGCAGTTCATCAAAAATACAAGTTATCTATAATCTAACTTATATTGGCACACAATATAACGAAATGTCATTGAAGCAACCCTTCTCAATCAATTTTATATTTCCTATATAACCGGAACAAAGCAATAAATCGTACGATTACTTTAAAAGATTCATTCGTACGAACAACAATCGAGTTATCACGGTAAGAGCCGACATACACGGTACCAAAAATACGCACGTACGGTGCTAAGTGAATAACGTATTCGGAAATTGTGAATGTCGTGTCGACGGCGGGTTCAAATGACATCAATAGTGCAACGAACGAGTGCAATGGTGCAATTCAGATACCACCACCGCACCGTTTATGGCTTTGCAGATTTTATGAGAAATATTTTCATTATTTTTGTACTACTTCAGTTCAGACACCCTATAAAATGAGACATTTTGGATAAGGATATTTTTAATTTATTACACATTCTAACAAGGCGGCGTTCACGACAGCTATCTTAGTATTCTATTTACGTCTGAACTCACAAAATTTTCCGTAGCGATTGGCAGATAAAATTCCTTAACTTTTCAACCCCTTACATAAACCAACAAGACAAATGCTGTAAAAGCTAATTGAAAATTGAGTTATCGCTGTAAGTGCAAGCGTACACAATCCAAATAAAAAGTACGCGAGATGCAGAATAAAGTATTCGGAGAATGTCAAACAACTTTGTTTCCACGATAATACAGGGTGCAGTGAACGATCTATAGACGATTTAACACACCAAATTGCCATACGTGAAATATTTTTGCAATTGTTCGAATTAAACTTCTACTGTATGTAAATTGAATTTCTACTTGGAAAACAAAGGATCGTATTTGAAGCATCTCCCATTTCATTCCGAGGAAAATTGCTTTTTATTTTTCATCGAGAATCAGATTCTCGCAATAACAGCGACCGATCAAAGGAGCCGTCACTATAAACATGAAAACTAATCTGATGAAATATGTTTCCAGAATATACCAAGCCTTCATCAAAATATTAATTGATACTCTTGTAATCAATCTTATTCGGTTAATTAAGGCTGTGTCAGTTAATATGTACCTATCTATTTCTAAATCTTAAACTGAAAGTGATTACTAAACACTATAAGTTACTCTAAGCTAACATGTATTCTCGATTCAATTTGTCAAGATGCACTCAGTTATTTCAAGATGATAAATAATTTTGAAGAGGGTTTTAAATATTCATATTGTATCTTTAGTATTGATGATATTGTCATAGAAAGTACATAGATGTTTACTCAAAGGGACGAGAATACATTTGGGTAAACAAAGATGTAAAGTTTGTTATTCTTTGTCGAGATATTTTGGCTGGTTTCACGACATGTTTTGGTTGAACGCTGAAGTTACTACTAAGTGGTGAATTGCCACTTGCTGATTCGAGTTACAGTATTGTAGGTAAATATATCTAACTTTTAAATTGTAGTTGGAAGTTAGGAAACGATAAGATATTATTGTAAGTCATTCTTATATTTAAATTAAATGTAAGTAGAAAATACATCTTTGTCAATTTAGTTTTATGTAAAAGTGAATTTTATTTAGTTTCTTTTTTTAAGTTTATTTTTGGCATGATATTTAACTTTTTAGCATTAGCTATTTCTCAATGATATGTGTAGATTTCGTCATATAGGTTAAGTGAAAACATTATTGGTGTAAATTAATATTTCAATAACAAAGGCAAAGCCACTTGGCTGAATGACTTAAGGTTACGCAATCAGTGAGTTTATATGAAAATTAGAGACTTATTTTTTATACAATAAACTATTAAGGTAAGAATAGAAGGCGACCCTATATTATGTAAATTCAAAGAGTGTTTGTGTGTGTCTTTAAGTGGGACATTTAGAGTGAAACCAAAATAATTTACGAACAAAAAAATGTTACAATGTAAACTGTAAAGAAATGTATGTCTGACCTTTGTGTCACAGTTTCTGTCGTTGTCTAAACTTAGCTTATGATAAAACCTTGGTAAGGTTTTTTAATTTTCCTAATATTCTCAATTTCACACTGTCATGCCACATCTAATTTTTAATTAATGGTATTTCTTAAGTTTACCTATTAGGGGATAATTACTCAAAACGGTTACGTGATGACCAGGGTTCAAAAAGGTAGGTTTTTTAAGTAGATATTATCATGGATATGCCTTTTAAAAATACCGAAATGTTAATGCTTTTGTAGAGTCAGATTTTTGAGTAGGTACATTACAAACTTTGATCCCAAACTGTATAAACTGAATACCACACCGGTGTAATAAACAATAAGCATGTCCATGCTATGATTTCACCATGAATTATTCCGATACCTGATGATGACATTGATGACACAAGTTGCACAAACACCATGTCACGAAAACTCGAAGTTGTGAACAATTAATCAATCACTGACTAATAAAGGCGATGGCTCGTGTTGGTGCTTAGGACACAAAAGTTAATTTACTTGACCTCTGTCACCATTTTAGCATAAAATATTTTTTTCTCCGCATTAATGTCGCAATTTTCGATTTTGTGTAGAGAGCTGTTTTGGGTTATGAATTGACACACATATTGTCCAGAATAAATAATTATATTGACCACAGAATCCCATTGACAATATTTAACTAACATACATGAGTTTGTTGTTAAATCAAAATTTACTTAAAAATGAATCGAATAAAGATGGTTCATACGGATACGAATTTTTTTATCGATTTTAAATCGATATATTTTTTAACCTTTAACCTGCTGTCGTTTTTTTCTAGTTTATCATTGTATTTACTTCTAAACTCAGTATATAATCAAAAATATTATATAAGTAGAATATAAGTATTATTTTTTATTATTTTTCTTGGTACAAAATCTATCGATTTACTCAATAAGTATGCTGTCGGGTCTTGGGCCTATTCTTTCTTTGGCAAATAACAATCTTTGTGATCGTGTGATGACAATATTGTAAGGGCAATATGATGATTCAGAAAGTAGGCCCCCAACTTGTAAGACGTGCGGATGAGAATACGTATATTATAATACCCTATTTTTGTTCAAATGCAAAACAAATAAGTACGTGATGTCAATGCAAGGCAACAGATTATAATCTAATTCCTAAGAACAATACATAAGATAACAAAAACATAATCATCAAAACCGTATTTTAATACAACGTACAATATACGGTTTAATAAATACAAACAAATATAACTTCTATTTCAGCGGAAATAGTGTTTAAAATATATTTCACTAACTACATTATATGCGAATGTTTATATGCTTTGAAAGTTTTCGTCGTAGAGATGCAGTTTCTTAGATACGTTGGAAACTGCGATACGTTGCAAACAGTTATCCACGAAAAGTTCTTGCGAGTCAATAGCACCGTTCCGCTAAAATATATGGGGTTCTGAGTTTAATATCCATTCCAAGTTATTCCTGCGTACTGTATGCGATTCCTTTGAACAACATTTTACCTGAGACATATTGTACAGTTTTGTATTTTATTTTTAGACGATTGAACTTTACGAACATCGGGTTTTGTGGCCTGAAAACTATTGTGTTGCTTGTAGTTGTACCGTTTCACTCTGAGAATAATTCAATCTTACAGTTAATCAGCTGAAGGATACTTGCCATCTTACTGCAATTACCTGCTCGCCAAGCGTGAAGTTTATGGCAATTTCCCTCAACGAACCTGGCTTGCCTCGGTCTCTTTAGAGAAGGCCCATGTGCACCAGTGGACGTAAACAGCCTGATGCATTATATGACTATATGTACAAGTATAGAAGGACGGAATAGGTATACACTTTCAACTTGAAGGGTCATCTTCAAATTGGCGTTTAACAAAAATATACAGAATGACTAATAGCGAGGGTTAAATAGTGTAAACAATTGCTTACTCAAAAGGAGTTAGGGATTTTTTTTTGGAAATTTGTACACCTATTTATACAGTATATGAATATATTCAACAAATTGAGCTGCTTAGTAATGTTCGTTTTTTTTTTTAACTAAGTGACTTAACCAAAATACTTTCTTAAGCATTATTTTTGATTAATAGAAACAAGCAATAGGGGCAGATGAATAAAAACGTACAAGGAAAAAAACAAGTTGAGCAAAATATACAAAAAACATTTTTCTATCAAATCAAACAAAAGAAGGCTATCGTTAGACGGTAGAAGCGATTTATGTCTTTTCTATTGTTCATATTGGTGACATCCCTTACAATATATTTGCATGACGCTGCTATATTGTATGCCAACCTTAGTTGTTCATGAATTACGTAACTATACCGATATTTTATATATATATTTTCAAGTCAGTTCAAAACAGCTATAATGTTTGTTTTTTGAATATGGTTATAAATAATTATTTGATATACGTTATCGAAGCCCTTGGACTTTGAATTAGGTACTTATTACTTAATAGTATTAAGTTTCGGTGAAAACCAGTATTCTTCACGAGCATTCGGTAAATTTTCATGCGTGTTTTATATGTCGTTTTCAAAAATCTGGCTCTTTATTATAGAAGTAATATTTTCATCATTTATAAAATATGATTTATCGAAGGTATACTTAAGTGAGTGGATAATTGCGGTTTATGACGAGAAGAGTCACCATTTAAGGCGAAAAGTAACCCAGATCAATTTGAAAACATTTCAGTGTTAGTTCTTACTACCAATAAAATCTATCCACACTTAGATTTTCTACTTCCACTCTTTGTATTATTTAATTTAGTACTGTTACCTACTATATGGAACCATAGTTAGCAATATGAGGTTGACATCAACTCGTGGTTTCTCTACAGAAGCTAGTATCTTGTTAATTTTCGTTTACGCTTCCATATCATGTTACCGTCATATAATGACATCAGATACGCTACAAGTCGTCTCAATGGTAATTTTACTTCTATCCACGATAGCTTTAGTCGATTTTAATTACTGAAACCAACATATTTCTAGTTTAGTCGATTATACGCAGATCGTTCTGGATGCGACGATGGTAAGTGACGCGTTAAAATATTCCAGTTTTAGTTGTGGACTTGGTAGTAAATGGTTGTAGGGTCTGTACCCACTTGAGGTATGACATGAATTGGCAAAGGCCTTTTAAATGTAAAATATATAACAGTAATTTAGAAAATCCACAGTGCCACGAGCCGTAATTAGCGGTCTATGTATGATTTCAGGTTTATTGCCATACCATTTTTTTCTTGTTTCATAATTAATGTCTCTCAGCTTACGCTATGGGCGTAAACCTTTGTGGTACCCTTAATATGTGATCATACATCGTTCTGAATGGGACGATAGTAAGTGACACGTTAAAATAAGTTTTATTAGTTAGAGGACTTGGAAGTCAATGTTACTGTAAGTCATGCGCCCTCTGAAGGTTTGTTGTTGTGAGAATTGCTGAGAATTGTTGTGGGATATTAAAGCAATTAAGATTTTGTAATTTGCACGCCAAATAAGCACTATAAGTAGCCATACTCTAAGTATAAGTAATCTATACCTGATTTAAGCCTCACTTCATATTTTTCATTATTTGTCTTCGTTTCAATAATCCTTATAATTCCTTACATTTTAATACTGAGCAAATGGGATGGCACCCCATTTGCTCAGTATTAAAATGATATGTCATACATATAATTTTAATACTTTTATTCAATGCAGCATCTATTTGCACCTCTTACATGAAACCAATTTATTGATAACATTCCTATTTACAACTACGAGTTTAATAGATAGTAATACATAACCATACAAATTTAATCTTTCTCATGGTTGTACCTACTTGGTTTTTCATAATATGTCGATGAATTATATTTTTTTAAATATTAAATGTTAATTAGCTTCCAATCAAAATACTGTTGCGTGGACTATTTTTGTACTTGCGAACGACATGTTTTAAACCGTTGATTGGCAAACTCTTTTAATAATATCGTTAATTACTTCTATTGACGTCAGAACCAAAACATAGATGGATATAAAATTAAAAATGCCCACTTGGCCCATTACCAACGATCAAGCTTTTTATACGAAACGATAATACGTAGTTTAAATATAAGTCAATCAATTGTATTGCTTATATTGTATCTAATGATATTAATGGTCGGTGTAGTCAACTAAATCTTAGTATCAGCCTAAAATTTGGGAAGGATGATGGTGGTTTTTTACGTCTGGACTGTCTAAGAGAGCAGCCAAGCTGTCGATCCTGCGATCTCTCGCCGGCCATGTTAGTAAAACCAACTACAGTACTCGTATTAACACAGGGGGTAGGATTTGACATTTTGTTTTTATAACATGTATTTTTTATATTTTATGAAACTAGATCAAAAATTAAGAAACCCATATTTTGTCTTTCTTCAAAATTCAAACTTTATCATACAAAAAAAAATATTTTTGTTTGGCGCCGGATACGTCATTGTTACGGTTGGTTGACGAAATTTATTGGTCAGAGTTGAAAATAAAAAAACTGTCATTAGCTAAAGTTAAGCGCTTGTGATTAGATATGCGAACTTTAGAATGTTTTATTAATATTTAATATAATTTTAAATAGGCAAAGGTTTTTTTTCAGTCCGTAATAGTCCGGCCGTAAGGAAGACGTCATCGCGCATATTTCGTTTTTTTTTTTTTAAATAATAACCGGCAAAAATAAAATAGTCAGTATTCGAAAATTAAGAAACGGTATTTTTGTGTACATCAGGTGGACGGGTGTACCTCAAAAAATAGTGATTCTATAGACGTGAAAGCAATGTTCTAGCAATGTGACGAATGTGCGTAAAATTTCAAGCAATGTGCTCTTATAAAACTAGAGTTATTTCAAAAAGTTAGTGAGCCGCCAGCCTGATATCAGAATGACGGGTGTACTTTTAATCTGAACTAAATACTTACTATCTATGTATGAAAACATTAGCGTAGCAATGTGCCGGCAATGTGCTCGAACGTATTAAAAGCATAATCAGATGGGACAAAAGGTTTCCAAGTAATTTCGAAACTGAAATTTAAAAATTTAAGCGCCTGCATGTTTTATACTGGCTATCACGACGAAATGTATAGAGTAACATTTACATCACAGAGGCTTCCTGCAAATGACACAACTAATACTATTTCCATTTCATTATTTTCTCGATGACAGTTCTAATTTGATAGTTGTAGTGTTGTGACCATATAAGTAATGATATCGATCGCATATATATTTTTTACTAGCTTCCGCCCGCGACGTTTTCAATTCGCGAGACAATGCATGTCTAGAGACCTAGAGAGCAGATGCAATTATCTATCAGTGAACGTCTCCGACTCGCGAGACAATGCGTGACGTTCACGATCAGCAGTCACTCGCGGATAATATTTTTCACTGGTCTCTAGAGACCTGGATGTAGATGCGTAAATACGCTGAGAACGCAGACGTGCTTCGCGATCCGAAGAGGTTTCCACGGAGCGAGTTGCGGCCTGATGTTCTCGAACAGCATCAAGTCTCTCCTGACGCTCTTCGGTACATTCTTGGGATCTCATGATTCTCAAGGCGTATTAAATTTATTCGAAAAAATAAAAGGAGTTTTGGCCAGTAAAGTCAAATTTTTATTGATTCATCGAATTTTCATCGAAAATTTGTCCTAAACTGTCACTGGCACCCACTGGAGTACGGCATGAAGAGACAGAAGAAGAGCACAACGAACGTTTGAATTCTGATCGACTTCGACATCAGACGTTTCAGATCTTCGATTTTGACGACCCCGTTGTCGCTGCCATGAGCAACATGATCCGCGTACGAAGTCGCGGGCGGGAGCTAGTAAAAAATATATATGCGATCGATATCATTACTTATATGGTCACAACACTACAACTATCAAATTAGAACTGTCATCGAGAAATTAATGAAATGGAAATAGTATAGTTGTGTCATTTGCAGGAAGCCCCTGTGATGTAAATGTTACTCTATACATTTCGTCGTGATAGCCAGTATAAAACAAGCAGGCGCTTAAATTTTTAAATTTCAGTTTCGAAATTACTTGGAAACCTTTTGTCCCATCTGATTATGCTTTTAATACGTTCGAGCACATTGCCGGCACATTGCTACGCTAATGTTTTCATACATAGATAGTAAGTATTTAGTTCAGATTAAAAGTACACCCGTCATTCTGATATCAGGCTGGCGGCTCACTAACTTTTTGAAATAACTCTAGTTTTATAAGAGCACATTGCTTGAAATTTTACGCACATTCGTCACATTGCTAGAACATTGCTTTCACGTCTATAGAATCACTATTTATTAAGGTACACCCGTCCACCTGATGTACACGTATTTTTGTTTTAGGGTATCACGAATTTTGAAATGTTGTCAATTGGCTCGTTACATCACCAACAGCTAGCGTCAACACGATCACTCTCGCCAACGGCGCACACCCCCTATGCATACTAATCACTGGCTCACTATCACATACAATGTGCAGGAGCACTTCCAACTTCAACCAGAGAAACTGTGTGACTCCTGTTGACAGCTAACCCCACCACTGACATTTATGAGACAATGGTATATCCAACTTTTCAAATATAACTAACACTATATCAACCAAATAAATAGAGATTGCACCAGTTTTTTTGTGCACACATTTATGCACTAAAATATTCCCTTCGACTTTGACCGTCGTGGCCTAAATCGGACCGAAGATCTATATCTAGATACAATGCAATACAAAACAAGAGCTTTTGAAACATTCTCAAACATTTAATTTCAAACCAAAACAGCTATTAAAATGAGTTATAAACACAATCATCAAACTATGGTATTATAATACCACGAATACACCCCAATAAATTTTATTAGACAATGCAATTTGTAGATAAAATAGTTTAGTGCACATAAAATCTAGCATTATTACTTGTTTGGCTGAAACTGAAACTGCGGACTGTTAAAATATTGTTTTATTGGGACAGGTAATATCTATTTCAGTTTTGGTGAAAACTGTGGGTAAGAACGTAATTAAGACGTGTCTTTTGTAAATACGCGCTAAGTTACTATTTTATTTTTACTAGCTGCCGCGCGCGGTTTCCCCCGCGTTACATAATATCCTTCCTCAATAAATGGGGTATCTAACACTAAAATAATTGTCAAATCGGTCCAGGAATTCCTTCGATTAGCGCGTTCAAACAAACAAACTCTTAAGCTACATTTATTAGCACAGTACCATTTCAAAAGTAAATATTAATATTATTCAGATTTCGTGCAAAAATTGGGTCTAACAAAACTATAGTGTTACCCTCGTATTTTAACTTTAAACCGTTTTAGCGTCCAGGAATGGATACAGATGGAGCACCCTCAAAAAAGCCGCGGACAATTTAAAAGCGTTAAATTCACGAATTTAAACTTATTCCAGACCATAGCAATAATTTGTAAATCACATAAATAAAAAATAACCAGTAGGCAAGGGATTCGAACGCAAACAAATACAGAAAAGGAACAAGTACGTATGCAACGATCGTACCTGTACGACTATATCAAATATACTTAATTATTTGTAAATTATAAATAGCCACGATAGAGTTTACTTGTCCAAAGATATGTCTAAAGATTTTATAAACTACAGTCTGCATAAACATAAATCTATTAAAAATACTCATGTCTAAAATAATCAGATAATCTCTCAGTCATAAACTAATCAGTTTAAAAATTAAATAAGTAAAATTAAACGTCGTTTACGTTTAAGAAACAAATAAAAATAGCAATTAAAGCAATATGAACCGCCATTACTTGAACCTACTTATAAGATTAATGAACTTATTAGTTTATGATAAAAAATGAATAATTTCAATATTTGAAACCAATCCGTATAACACATGACTAGAGCCCTGATTCATTCTGACGGTTGTGACGAACCGCCTTCTTCAAGGCAGGACGGGAAGGCATCCTCAGTAACTGACAAGAGGAAGCACAAGATGGATAGACATTTAAGGAATGGAGATAACTATTTGCCCATGCATGGGGCAGTAATCGCAAATTATCAAAAATAAAAAAATCTATTGTAAACTTGAAATTTAGCCGGTTCTATTCCCTACATCTCATTGAATCATTTTTAAGAACTTCATTAAAATGAAATCATATCACAACTACATATTATTATAAAGCATATACCTAGTTTCAGAGAAGTTAGATTTATCCTTTCTTCAGTCCAAAAACGAGTCCTACAATACGAATAAATTTTATCATTATATAGATATGTATACCTCATGGAATATTTATATGAAAACCAATTAGCTAGTAGAATATTTCATACACATATAACATTAAAATATCATGAAATTAGAAACTCGTCGTTACTAGATTACAGTAAATTAACATAAAAAGTATTTTTATTAATCAGAGCTGGAAAATACTGAAACTAAATATCATTTATTTTATTTTTATTATGATTTAGGTAGGTTTAGTAACTTATTTTTAAAAGTATGGTGGGTGTATGCCGTAAAATACTTAATACCATTAAAAAAAATATTTCAAAGGTTTTTTGACTTCAACCAGATTTTTTTTTTATTTTTTTTTATTTGCGGAATAATTATTTTAATTAAACTCCTACAATTTGACAATAAAATGTATGCACCTTTGCCCATATTGCAACTCTATTTATTATCATACTATTCCAATAGGTAGGTACTATATTACCGTATCCAATTTAAACTAATGTTCTATAACGTAATACTATACTTATACTTATATACCCAATCTCTCGACAAATTAAAAAACTAATCTCATAGTCAAGCCTAATAAAAAAATCTGGCAGCCCACACATAATACATTAAACTTCACATATTAGTTCCTAATGAATGTTTCATGAAGAAACCGTTTATTACTTTCCGATATCAACTATGTTCTTAAACCGACCGCTATAAACAACGGTTATCTCAAGATCTATCGTGATTAAAAGATTAATTTTATTGGTAGCATAGAAGGTATGCTGTATATATTATATGTCTATGCATAAAATATTTTCAATTGGTACAATTACTAAAAAAGTAATAATTAACGCATGGAGGCGGTGCTCTAGAATTAAACATTTTTTTAATAACTCTCTAGCTCTCGGCACCTGAAAATTGATTGAGCGATGTATGTATGCGTTATATTTACAACTTTATACCACAGTAAAACTTGTGACGTAAATCTATGCGGTAATTTTCGCGACAGTAAAAAAATATTGAATGTAATAAAGTTTAATTAACTGTAATTCATAATTAATTAAGTAATTAGTTTTGAATTTTCGCATTAAAAGTTCGAGAAATAAACTTTTAATAAGATGGTTTTTCGCAAAACTGCTGCCAGCAATGCTAGTAAAAACTTTATAGCGAAGAATATTGCGTTAGTTATTTATCATCCAGGATAATGTTTTAATCATAATCATAAACTTATATTAAGGACATTCCACACAACAATCCTAATATAAATATCAACACACACCTCTCATAATATTTCGATCTAATTACAACTACCACATCAAGCACTTACTTACTAAAAAATATTAAAAAAGTTTTAATAATCATATGAAAATTAAAAATAAACGATAACCAACCAAAAACTCCGGAACAAAAAATCCAAATAAAACAGTGCACAAAATAAAAATCACTTCACACCATTAAAATGTTTCGGCACACCGGTACGGCACACAAATAAATAAATATTCTTAAAAAGCTCGGAAAGTTATCTAAACACTGTTAAAGACACCAACACAAAACTTTACCGTTTATCGCCAACTCCTCCAAATTTTTCTATTACAGTTTTGAAAAAAAATGTCCGAACATATGAAAAATATTTCGCAAATTCGATTCGAACTTTCGCGTCGCGTTGCCGCGCGTGTCTCCGGGAATATGGAATTTTCGGCTATGATGGGGAAGATGCTCGCATAGCTGTGGCTTAGATCAGACTGTGGTGTGGCTCCGCGTCGCTCCAACTGTGTAGCCAAAGCCGACTTTCGCCCCGACCGGTCGCCCTACAGCTTTGACGACCGGTGACGCATCCAGGAACTCTGTTAATTTATTATATTTAACACCATGACTATTTTTTCTAAGGACTAATAATTCATACATTTTAATTACATCTACGACATGATAGAAAATAAATGAAATAAGTGTAACATGCAAAGTATTTAAACAAATAAGTGGTAAAAAACGCTAATAATATAATTTATGAATGAAAACATCAATTAAATTAATTTACACGTGTATTATCTTGCATGTTTGTATTTATTCAGCACTTTTATTTATAGGATTTACCTGTACAAAGGAAGTGCTGTGTCATTGCAAAAAATTGATGTGTTACTACTTGTTGAAATATTTATGATTGACAATTCTTAGTACTTTGTGTTTAAATTACTAAGACACCACAAACTGAAAATATGATAGAAATGCCAGATGCATTATTCATTGTGTTAAAACCTAATTTAGATGAAACTGGGTCAGTTATTTTACGACTAAAATAATTCTCATGAAACAACATCAAATTACTGGGTAGCGAGAAAAACAATTAAGACTATTTTAATAGTGGTTAGAATGACGAATGACAAAACCGCAAGCCTCACTGCTTATAGTGCGGTAAAATCAAAGGTCTGCAAAGAGATGAGTAGGTACTTCATTTATTAAAATTACTCATATTACAATCCTAGCCTTTTTAGGATTTTTTTTTGTTTAGATCTTTACTTTGGTACTTTATTGTCTAAACAATACCTAAGTATTTCTGAATCAATTGAATAATTATTTACTAAGTTTTATATATTTCACGGGTGTCCGAAGGTGAATTAAATATGGCATACTTAAAGTAGAGATGTGAAGATGTACACAAACTATTATTTTTTATATATAAGTTTTGTGTGCGGATTATAAAAGTTACAGCAATGACACTCACACTCACTTACCTGTGTTATATGAACCTATACTTTTTATTTATGAGTTTTGGACAGTAAAAAGTAAAATAAAATCAATGAATTATACCATCATGGATTTTTTTTACTTCGTGACTACTACGTAATTCATATTAATTAAACATTCGTTCGTAATTGTTATTTTTGTACGTATAATGTCTCAGCCAAACCACCGCATTATATACGGCTAGCCTTTTCAAACAGGGCCGTTTTGAAATGCAGCGATTCAATAATAATTAGCAGTTTGAATGCGACTGAATGAAAAGCCATACGTTTTTCAACACGGCTAGCCGTAATGTAACACAGCAAGTAAATAGCCGCGTCGAACACCATGGGTTTAGGTTCAGGTTTAGGTTATTTCTTTTTACTATCCAATAAATCCGGCGTTATAAAAAACGGCTATCCGTATGTAATGCGGCGGATAGTACGATCTGACCGCAACGTAGATATACCATGTATTCCTGAGGAAGCTGTCAAAGCTAAAACAAATCTCGGGTATGTCTAATTATCTTTTAGTTATAAAACAGTGAAGTGCCAATTTAAACATACATATTAGTAAGGCAGTACATGTTATAATACCTATTTTATTCTACCAACGAAATCGTGGTTGATGAAACACTTTTATATTTAAATCGATATCACTTCATGCTATTGTTTAACTAGTATAGCACGAAGGACGAATTTCCCCAAGTGGAGCAACATAATTGTTTCCACAGAAAGAAAACTAGGTAGGTAGGTAACATAACAGCTATAAGCACGTATAAAACAAAATAAATATGCTTATTGCTTTAACATAAATTCGCAGAAAACCAACAATAACATACAACAAATTATATACATAAACGCTATCTATTCTATACAATAAATAAATTATCTTGCATTTACTAGTAACCCACTTTATACAATGCGAAGTTGTACAAGGATTGCAGGAACCACAGGAAGTGTCAGGACGCGGTATCCGACTGCAAGTCAAACTAAGCTCGGAGTTTACAACAGTTGCACAGTTGTTTCTATTTATGATCCCTTAGTATTGTCATTTCTGCATTCAGACCGTTCACTGAAGATATGTTTTGAAAATTATATCACATAGGTATTTTGAGATCGAAATTTTCAATAGAGTTTGAGTATCGCTTACGTAGGTATGTGTCGTAACATTATGGTTGGCCTTTATTAAAAACATAATAAATACAACAATAGTTTATGAATAAAAACAAAAAGAAAATAAAATGAAGTTTATGATTAAGCTTAATTATTGTCAAACACTTTTTGGTCCTTTCTTTATATTATGTATACCAAAAGTACTATACTTCTCTTAAGCTTTAGCCAAAAACTTTATAGCTACATTTTATTAACTAAACCACTTAACGAAACAAGAAGTAGCACCAGTCAAAGATAGTTTTACCCGTTTGCAGTGGTAATAACTAGTTTTATTTTGTCAAAACTAAGTTTGAATATTAAAACGAAAGCTACACACACAGGAACTCAGTTAACTCTCGAGAACAATTTGTACCTATATATGGCTTAGGGGTGAGATGGGTGTGTTATTAATTTAAGGAACAAGACCACTGCTTTCTCCCGCGCGGAGTTAATCCTTGGTGGTTGAGAAAGTTAAAGAGATTTGCTAGTTATTTGAAGATCGGGGAGCTTGCTCTGAGGAGTTCAGTAGTAATTCAATCATCCCCTGGTGCCTTATAGTTTTCAATTGCTCGAGAGGCGTCCTGACTTCACCCTGTTTGACATCCGAAATGTCATCACAGTTAGGTCTCGTCGGCTGTGTGATCCGTAATGAAACGTATTGAAACTTAATTTCACAGAGTATCTCGATGTTTGAGATGACGGTTCTACCAGCCTTAGTATTCAACTATGTCAGAGACGATCTACCAAGTGAGATCGTCTCTACCGTGCTGAGCAAATACTTTAGAACCTGTATTGTGCTCGAATGGTGCCTCGACAGCACGGGTGTTGTAGCGCCAAAGGTCTTTTTCGTATAAACGTTTTTCGGTTTAAGGCCTGCCTAACTGACGAAGAATGTAGCCGAAATTTCTCGTCTTATTTTCATTCGTTCGAAAGTCTCTGTTTAGACGCCTTCAATAAACACGTCTTGTATCGTTTTGACTACAGTGTCTCGTCAATTTTACCGCAGGTGTCCAAAATGTCGAACAGGTTGTTTAGTTCCAACTGGAACTTTTCGAAATTCAAGACTATTTGGGGTGAAGCAGTCTGAGAGTAGACTCGATCATTGGGATTCTCTCAAGATTAACCTGGGCCTTTTTAAGAATGAGTTCATCAGTAAAAGTCTCTGTGACTCGAACTTCAATTCACTTTTCCTTTCTAAGATTCCACACCGAAGGGTCCTATTTTCGTTTCGCCGTATTCTTTTACTCCCATTTTGGCATTAAGATCTCCCATAACAAAGTTGAAGTGAGCTTTGACGGTAGGTACCGTTTATTGCCTCAGCAATATCTTCGTACTCTTCTGGTCTCAGATATCTGGTCAGAGTATATTGATGTCGGCGCTATATACCTGCACTACCATCAGAAAATACTTATAGGTAATCTTAATTATACCCGTGGGTATGTACTGCTGACTTCCACAACGCTGTTAGTTAGATCCTTATTGATGCAAAACCGACACCATCCTGAGAATGCCGATCGATAGGTCGCTTGAATCAAGGGTTATCGTGTCCTTTCCCTGTCTTTGGACTTAATATAGTCCCAATATATGCCATTTTGATACCCAGTTCCACCTGCATCGGTGAAGTGTTGGTCGACCATTATACGTAGTTAAGTTTGTGGTATGCTTCCGTTGCCTGAAGATTCTTAGCAATCCGTGATCCTCCGTTACCATGACTCCTATCGTAACCGGTGTAGAGGGACTACCGGGAACTGGGAGCTTTGTGCTTGGCGTACCATTATTTGAGAAGATTCTGCCTGGCCAGAAAACAACAGAAGATGCTAAGAGCAACTTCTACAATATTGTTTTTAAAAGTATCCGATGAAGTCGGAATCCTTACTTACCCTTTATAAATTTGATGTTATGAATTTTTTTTTGAGACAAAACACAAATATCTAGTAATTTCAAAATGTCAAACCCAAATGACAATGTTTTAACCATCACTAATAGTATAAAACAAAGTCGCTTCCCGTTGTCTATCTGTCGTTATGTATGCTTAGAGTTTCAAAACTACGCAACAGATTTTGATGCGTTTTTTTAATAAATAGATTTATATGTATAATATAAATAGCATCAGCATTGCATCCGTACGAAGCCGGGGCGGATCACTAGTGTACTTATATTTACGGATGATGTATGTCGTCCACTTGATCAATGTTGGCCAACTTTAATCGGTCATTTGTAGAGAAGGCTAATAAAATCTAACCGCTTGGTTAGATTATATTTAGCTGCACAAAGTAAAAGATATACATATAAATTATACATTAAAACATAATTTACAGTACTTCAGCCTAAACTAATGTAATTTGCATATTTTGTATCGAATAAAACTAAATTAAACAAAATAACGGTTTACATATATTGATAAAATCTATGAACTTAAGTTGTTTTCGTTAGGTTTAAATGAGGTTAGACTTTTAAATTAGGGATTTTAATTAAAAGTTACTTTGACATGGAGATATAAAACGTACTGTTGTACGATTGGTCACGTCTCGATACATTTCTGTTTTTTTTTTTTTTTTTTTTTCGGACGGACATATGTGAAGGTGAGCAGAGCTCCAGCCTAGATAAATGGTTTAAACACTACAAACTAAGCAACCTGCGCAAGAGGGCGTCCCCTGTGGGACTTGGACCTCGGCTCAGGGCGGTCGCTGACGGGGAGATTGAGGAATTATGGCTTTTAGTTTATTTAGGGGAGTTTTGTGCAACTGTCGCTCTACTTTACAGTTCGCGGGCCTCTCGGACTTCGAGTTCTTAGCAAACTAAGGGTCGGGAGGGCGAGGGGGGACGCGTCGCGTTCGCGGGCGCACTCTTCAGTGATACTTTTCTGTGATTAACTAGAGACAAACGTACTAAATGTGTAATACGTTTATTAAGCATTCAGTTAGATGCTGCCCTTTAAACATGTTGAAAGGTATACAAAAATAACATTAACTTTTATGATTCTTGGAACATTATTCATAAAATAATGTTTTATGTATGTCACTACTGCCCGAACAAACATTGAAAATAACATTATAAAGTTTTAAAAATATTATTTGGTGCTAAGTTTTATAACGGTCGCTGATGCATTTATGTACGTGATCGAAGTTTAAAAATGGCTTCATGTATTTAACACAATAATTACAAAACCAACCACCCAAAAGCGGCTGTATGTGTGTATGCTTCAAGTGTTTCCAATTAAGTACCTTTTATAATATATTTTAATGTAACATAGTTACTCCAGTACCTCACCTTCAGTAGCTATTGTCTGTACTAATATTATAAAGAAGAAAGATTTACTGATTGTTTGCATTGTTTCAATAAGCTCCGGAACTACGGGGCCGATTTCAAAAAATCTTTTATTATTACAAAGCTACGTTATCTGTTTCCACGAGAACAGGAGCTAGGTGAGTGAATCCGTGCTCGGGATACTAGTTATTAATAAAAAAACACATTATATGCCTAAGAATTGCTCTAGCTGCAACACAAAGATTTTCCTAAGGCAAGAATTGTCTTCTATTAAGTTCTTCTTTTTTTATGACCCCACTTTAATATTATTAGTGATTTTTGTTATGAAAGGGACATTACATTAGTGTCAACCATAATTTGTATATAAAAATAAATGTATCTATAATATGTATTAAATAAACTGTAAGTGATTATGCGTTACAAAGACCTAAGCAATTGGATTTATTCATGGTTGAGAGATAGCTAATGCGCGCTCCACGTTGATGTTTTATTAAACTCCGCGATAATCTGGACACTAATCCAACTGATAATGAATAACTCTTATCATAATAATAAATAGCAGCTTCCCTTTTCTAATAAATAACATCGATAGCTTCCATTGTTAGTTAGTATGTTTTGTATTGCATACCTTTTTACAAGAGATGTTTGAACTATACATTATTTTCCTGTAATAAAAAAAAGATTTAAAACAAAATATTGCCGGCGTTAGCTAACCAAAGAAGCATTAATGTCATCCAAATAGAATTTATATACAAATTCAACTCAATGGGTTGAAGATAACTGCTTTAAAATGTAATTGCAAGATTTAACCCGAACAGACATTCAAATATTGCAAGTAAAGCTTTTGGGAAATTATAATACCTACCAAACAGTCTAGAAGCTTATACAAAAAAATCTAAAAGGATATATACGAAAAAAAAGATACTTGATCACTTGAACTATTTGTGTTTGTAAAACCCGAAATGCAATCGTTTTGATATCCTGAAATGTTGACACGACTATGACGCGACGCTCAACTTAACATTCCTTCCAATACATGTCTCACATCCTTGCCATTGTGATGAGGTAGGATCAAATAAATATCAACTAAATAGTATTTTAAACAAAGTCAATTTTTACGTAAGTTCTCAATAGACAGCGAGATAAAAAAGAAAAGCAATTGAAAACCGGAGAAAAATTACTGTTTTGCTACCAAAACCGATCACCACTACTTCACGTAGTCACATCACGTATATTAATCTTAAGAACTAATTGAGACTTTTATACCGAATAAGGAAAATACCTATAAATTAACTCGTTAAAATAACTGCATTTACTTTGGAGCAATTCTTTAGTTGTGCAATGGAAAAACGCAATTACGATAATGATTTGAAAGTGCGAATAAAACTATTAATTAAAAGTAATAAGTTACATAAATGTCACTTTAAAATTAATCAGCTTATTATAGATAGAAACTGGGAAGTAAATAACTTTATAATAGTATAAAATCTTAAACCTATGTAAGGTGCTTCCAAGATACATGCCATCTCTTAACTATAGATGATATTTATGATGTGTGCTAATTACGTTATTGAACAAATTATACATTTTTTTTAACCAAAAAAATACGCAATACTACTGCGCACACTAATTATTTAGGGAAAAGAATAGAATTGCATACTATTTATTGTACACACATAAGCAAACAGGTCAATGAAAACATAATAGACATAGTACAACGACGAAGTAGGGGATGACTTTATTTAAAATATATATATATCCTAATAAACAAAAAATAATTTATATTGTAATAAAAATGTATTTATTGCATGGAAAAATAAAATTAATTACATAGGGAGATATAACACTTTCTTTTAATTGTTTTCTTGATTAATCACTATATGTGACAAAGGGGAACCTGTTGTACCTTGAAACGCTTTGTACCTAGAGCCACTTATTTTTTTGAAATGTTCGCGCCTTATTTTCATCTCTTTGTCTATGGTATAGTAAACTTTGACAAGACTAACATGAAATTACTTGCAGGCGACCATTACATCGAGTTTGCATGGGAGATCACTTTAACGTTTTCGCTGCAAAAAAGTTAGATATTTAATATTTTTCATTTCTTTCATTACTTCTGTTATTTACTTCATAAATTTTTAAAGCCATTTGATTTAAACAAGTACTTTGGCCAAGTTTAGAATGTAGTATGCTTATTTGAGTTAATCATAATCTCCATATTTACATGTGCGAATAAACATAAAAGGGTAGGGGTGTTGCATATAAATAGTTGTATATGGTCATGGTACCTACATTCAAGAAAAGGATTTCGAAAAGGCAGACAGAAAGGAAATTCAAGGATACTAACTGATACTCCGAAAAAAAAATGAAATAGAAAGAATAAAGGCAGCAAAACAAAATAAAAAACTTAAAATAGATAAGAAGGTACAGAAACTAAAAGAAGTAAAGAAAAAGATTTTATTTACTTTGTTGGCCTAATAGTATCTGTCAGTGAAGAGGGTGCTCTTATAAAATCCATGTAGAAGTCGCTAAAAACTGGAAACGGTCAGAAAAAGAAGATGTCAACTTATACAATTGGTTAGATATTAAGGAAAAAATAAAAAGTCCTAAAAGTCATATAAATTCTGTTAATTGATATGTCATAGATATTAGATAAGCTTATAAAGATATTTATAGGCGTGTTGAAGCTGGAAATAAGAAAAATATTTGCTATTTGTCGAGAAATATGGATTTTATTTGATGAGTTCTAACTATGATCAAGGTACAACATAGGCGGATCTAGGTACATCAACGCTGTTGTACCTTGATCAACATTCCAAACTTTTTTAATTTTATGTAAACCTGTAAAAAGGATGATCTATGCTTTTGTATAATTTATATTATGAAAAATATTAGTTCGTCTAACAGCTAAAATGTGTTTAATCGCAATAGGTATAACCGAGTTTTTTTTTTCAAAAAATCGTTTAATGAAAAAGTGATCAAGGTACAACAGGTACTGTTAAAGATCCGGCATATATTTTGGGAACTCCTTATATATTTAACACGAAGAATACTTGTGTAGATTGTTATTCATTACACTTTCTCTCGAGTTTGTCGACGCCCTTTGACTGTTATCAATGGATCCTAACGAATAGACTTTAAAATGTACGCCTCAATTGATTGTCTCTTCCAAGAAATCATCACAGGAATTGAACATGAAACTTTAACTCACGTCTCTTCATTTGTTTGTTTAGTCTGGAAATCTTTGCATACTTATTGAATGTTTACGAATGCTAAAATATCCGAGTTTGTAATCGTATACCTTGAAAGCAAAACGCTTACATTGCAAAATAACTTGGTATTGTTTTGGTCTGTATAAATGATTGCAAACGTTTATGATATTAAAATATGAAATATTATTGAACATAAAATGAGTAGTTAAAACATGAGCGTATCAAACCGGCACCTTGAGTATTAGTAAAATGATAATCGTTAAGGGAAGGTACCAGTTTGATGACAGGCGTAAGTTGAAAATTATTCGTTATCGTACATCTATCTTGATCTCGCAGACAACTCACTCGCGGGGGCAGCTTCTGCAGAGCTACCGACTGCAGTAATAAACAGAAATCCGATATTCTTGCCTACAACAGCTATTCAAACTACCAGATCTGCGATAAGATGATCATTCCGTTTATTATTTACAACCTGAACAACATCGTCCATTACGCCAAAAATGACAAGTTTTTTTATTTATAGAGTATAACTGCCTATTGATGCACCGATAACAATTCGAATCCATCTAGCCTCGAGTGACACCGTGCATTAAAATTATTCTATAAAATCGCATTGCCAAATTTTAACACGGTAACAGCTGCAGTTTAAACTACAAATTCTAAGGCCACGTATTAATTTATTCATTTACCCTTCACGCCCTAAATCCCTCGGTGGTGATGAATAAAAGGGGTCGATGCGCGCCGCGTGCGCCGGGCCATCCATCACGTGCGCGATGCGAAGCAAATCGATTTCTAAACAGCCGTGATTGGTTATTTCATTATCGATAATTTGTTATACTGCTTCGCTAACAGAAGCTGCCGATCCTGATTTCCATCTAAGATATACCTCAAACTTGACTACCACAATTATGCCGATATCCTCTTTATTGGCATATTTTATTGCAAATAAATGTTGTTGACATATGTAAGTTTTATATCGAAAACTTGCTTTATTAAAACGCTTTTACATGTAAGTATGTATTACACGTACGACTCACCACGTAATTACTTGAACAAGATGGTATCGCTGTTTTTAATTAATTGCAGATATCGATCTGTTTCATATAATATCATCTAAATGAAAAAAAAAAGCTTATAAATATGAATATATTTAATGGTAGACCTTCTTAACAAGCTACCTGTTTGTAGATGCGGAATTTTAAATATTGTACGATGACCATACATCATAATTAAAGAAAGATAATGTTGTTACAAGTGCGGATATCTTCAGAACCGGTACTAATAATGTAAGATTTAACAGTCGAGGTGATTAAACATCTTAATATTAATTTATGTGCGTTGTTAGAATTATATTTTATTTTATTTATAGAAAAATACTCAAAATAATGTTACAAAGAAAAAAGGGTACTGATTTAGGAAATCTAAATTAGTTTGGACCTCAATATAGAAAGTTGAAATTCACAATTCAAAGCAGTAGGTAGTGAAAAAATTGACTGAGTAAACTTAAGATCGGGATACTTGTGTCCTCTTCTTGGGTACTTAACTATAATATTTTGAACATACAAAAAGTAGTATAAAAGTAGTTAAATAAAAGTAGTTCAGTAGTATAAATCTTTAAATCTTGCCGTACCTACGTGTGAAGTTCCATTCACATTGGTTATTAAATGAGAATGAGATGTAATTATGTTTTATATAGCAGTATCACTTCTTATAGCCCTAATTAAGCTGTTGCGAAGGTAACTATAAACTATATTCTCCAATAGATCACAACAAAACAATTGCGGTTCATACGGAAGCCATGGGGTGGAATAGGAAGTGATACCGGTTTTTATTTCCGTCCCCTCACTATGCATCGATTCCCCGCCGTCACCGCAACAGGGTGTTACTTTTGAATTCATTTGATTGATGTACTACCCTGTATTGTTGCTTAACATTGAAAAGAGTATTGATTTGAATCTCACAAACAAATAAAACCAGAGAGATTTTTTTATTATTTATTTTTCGTTTTTATTTTAATAAGCTATTTAAATCCTTCAGGGTTTTTAAGTATGACGAGATGATCCAATGCAGGTGTGTCGATATTAACATGTTTAGCTAAATCGATTTATTGGTGGGTCTGATTTGCTACCGTGTTATTTTAAGATATCTGATTATCTTATTTTACAATATTATTAATAAACGTTATTTGTCGTTTGTGTTATTATCCTTGTTTTGTAAAAGTTTTTAAAGTAATGGTTGTAAAGTTGTTGTAAAGTTTTCAAATTTATGTTTACATCGTTTCATTAAACGATGTAAACATAAATTTGAAATAAAGTGCCTATTTGAGGATGGGTCGTGATCGTGACCTCCCCAAAATTTTCTTATTGCTAAAATATATTGTAATCGTAAATACACATTTATTATAAGATTATATGGTCCGATATGAAAAATCTATTTCAGTGTCAGATAGTCCATTTATCGAGGAAGGCTATAGGCTAAATTTAACTATGAAGTATTTACGGAAACCGGAGTTACACGGGTGAAACCGCGCACGAAAGCTAGCAGTTATACAGCAACTTGACAATAGATGTTTCTGTAATGTCTTTTTCCGAATATATACATACAACTAACAAAATGCGCCAAGAAAATAAATATATCCTTTTATATGCAAAAATCGTACCAATTATGCTTAGTCGGAATGATTTTTGCATTACAAAGGCTTCTTTTTAATTTGTCGCCTTTTTTTTAGATCAATATATTTTATTCTGAGACTCAATAAATCTAAGCTAACTTCAGAGTTATATTGTGGCGACTTACTAGTCAGAATGGCTTTAAATAAAGTATAAAAACTAATAAGTTGAAACAGCGACATGAAAGAAGAAGAATGATATTTAGTTGCAACTTTCTCTTGCCAAATAAATCTTTACAATTCAAAAACGATTGTTATTTCATAGTTTCCTACATTTAAATTAGCAGAACATTATTATGCAAACAAACTATATTGAGGTACAATACAGAATGAAGATGTAAAACCTATGGGTGTCGTATGCCAAACCGGTATATTCTAAGCCATAGCTTTATTATACAGCTATTGTTAACATTTTAATTGGCATTAACATATATATATTAGCATAACGGAGAGGGTTATAACTCCCTGAATTCAATCTATTTTGGTAATAAAACTATTGTAAAAATAATGTGTGATTAGAAACAGTAACCAAAAAAGAAATAATAAAAAGGTTTTGTCGTACTTTAAATTATGAGAAATCAATGTTAATAATATTTTGTGTGTAAGTAAAATACGTACGTATAAAATTAGATAATTATATTATAAATTACTCACAAAACACTGTCTTTTTTAATTGCTAGATAATGCCCGAAAATTACTTAAAGAAAATTTTGCTCTACTTTTACATTTTACATTGTTGTTAAAGTACAAGTAGTTGTTAGTACCTTTAGTAACCTTATTATAGTTACTAAAGGTAAAATGGTTCTCCCTAAATACTTTTTACTTTATCTTTAAAGTCAGGGATGGCAACATTGGGTGCATGACCCTTCTAAATTAAACTGGGTCTTAAACTGAATTAATATTTTATAGCAATATACGAAATTCAAGTTGATCAACTTATGTGCTACTCATATTGTTAAATTTAGTAGCCAGTTTCAGTGTAGTATTTTCTTAATTATTATGACACCTTACCTAACCAAGCAAAGCTATGCTATTGCTGTAACAAATAAAAAAAACTTCGACTTCAATAAGTCCTGTTGAACTCCAGTGGTTTAGATCTAGGTAATTTTTTTTACCACCCTAAATCTCGTTAGTCTTAAAACTAACTAGGAAGTTAAACAACTTACGATTCTTATTATTTTACAGGTAAGTAGTCTTGTGTTGTAACAACACTAACAACACAGCTAAAGCTGTGTTGTATGCAATAATAAATTAATCCTACCCCACACGAAGCTCAACAACAATTAAATACGAAGAACTAAGCCAAATCAGATATTTTATTAAAAATATGTAAAATTAATCGATATCGATCTCTGAAATGGTCATATCAGCTTATCTGTTCGCGTAGATGGAATAATAAACAGATATTATTATTATTTTAAAATTAATTGTATTTTGTACTATGTCAAGATGACACAGTTCCCGATATCCCATACATAAATTTATGATATCTGTATCATTATAAATTTGCCTTTTCTTATATATTTTCCTTATAATGTTAATCGATTCTTTTTATTCGTTAGTTTTATGACTGGCAGATCCACTTAAATTTTGTTATGTACTTATTAATAAAAGTAACAAAAGGTGTAGACTTGCACTTTATGTCTGCTGTCACAATGATGATTATATTCGTATACGTCATATTACGAAAATACATACAAAGATGTAGTTGATTTCAAAAGTATTGTACTTCCAGCAAATCTACGTCAGAATCTATTTATATATCGTCGGTGATACTGCAATACCGCGTAAGTGACACTTGCTAATAAGGTGCAATTTTATATGTCACGAAATAATTTCGCTATATGTTTTAAAGGGCAAAACATCAATTTGCTACATTTGATCTTCAGTCTTATTAGCTATTTTTACTTACGCAGTATTAGAGTATCACCGACGATATTCCTTTTTTAATGAATAAGATTTATATACCGATAACGAGATTTAACGGATTCTAAATCTGAAAACACCCGATCTCAGTAAATTACTATTTATAAATTACGATCTATTTAAATTAACGCTTGATAAAATATACAAAATGTGGGTGTTACCCGTTAATTTGATTTCTTTATCGTCTCAATAAAATATAAGTAAGTATATCAATACCTACGCCCATTTTCCTTCGAAACAATAATATAATTTAGTATGTTAATATATTTGAAAATGGTCATATTTCAAATTTATTAGAATAACTTTTTCTTAGTATAACTATTACTTAAATTTGTCACATGTAATCTTATACGTGGAAATTCGATCACTAACCTAAGTCGGCTGATATAAAAAATAACAACTTTTCTTTCAGCATTAATCTGCATATGCTTGCCCGACTTCTGAGTTTATTTCGTTTTTATGTTAAAAGAAAAACGTTTTTAAATAACGACCGACTACTCGAGCAGTAACACAGTAGCATTGGTAAGATAAGTTACATAAACATATATTAGCAGTATTTGTGTTTTCACTAACTCCCAATTCATTATGCAAAACACAATAAAATCGTATCTAATCAGTCTTTAATTTCATATTCAACAAAATCAAATTAATAAAACGAAGCGTCGTGGGATATAAATTTTTAACGCAACGCAATAAAATGAATGATATAGCGTATTAGTGGCAGGGCAATAAATAAATATTTATGGCATATTAAACATCAGTAAAATCTCAATAAACGGATGAGCTGTAACACTGTAGAATGTATTGTGAAACTACACATGATTAACAATAGAAAAACTACTTGCTGGTAAACGATAAATATAATCTAAAACGATTTTTAACTCAACATAAATGTTACCGACTCATAAAAATAATATTTGGGAAAACTACTGTAGTTTTTTATGGTCTGTGAGTTCAGGGTAATTTGTAATGGACGGTAGGGGACAGGAAGGTATGTGAGTAGTAAAAAATATTTTATAAGGTTATCAATTACTAATAAATAAACTAGATGAGTATTCTCACAACATTCATGCACCGTTATTTTCACATCGACAAAATAGGTTAAAGGTAGGCCACTCGTAAGAACGCAATAACACGAAGTGATAAAATTGAACACTTACTACGACCTTTGGTTCCTTCTGAAAGCCGCTCCGTACTATATCAAATTACAGCTTTTATTATCAAGTTTAAGATCCTTGCAGCTGGATAATGAGTTTAAATACAAATCAAGTATTTTAATTTTTGAGTTAGTATTACATTAATTTTGCACTAAGGAGTTAAAGGAATATGAGTACTAATTATACCGAGACAAGTCAAAACTGTAAGATGATGCAACAATAAAATAAATTGGCCGTTGACCCACACGCCACGCTGACAGTTGCACCGCAAGCAGCCGTAATTGGTATTGTGTCGTTTTCATCATCATCATCCTCTCGTACAACGTCCACTGCTGAACATGGGCTTCCTCCCGGGGAGGGTATTTGCCATAGTCACCACGCTTGGCAGGCGGGTTTTTGTCGCAGTATTAATTACAACATATACTGAAGTTAACGCTGCTGCCCGTTACCTGGTATACGATTGGCATAATACTACTAAAAGTTCGTATTTACTAACAACAAATTGGCACTAAATACTTACTTAGTTCTCTTTTGCATTCGGTAGGTATTCGCAGCTACTGATTCCAAATAATACCGCCGTAGCAACCGTAGCAAATTCGTAGAACAAAAGATCTACAAATAAATATATTTTCCTCTCACTGTTCCGACTGTCCGCTTGAAAATATTAAGGTATACCCTCGAATTCAATTAGTGTAGAACTGTACTATTTATCATAAGATCATGAAATATCAACATGATAAAAACTAATGTGTCAAATCGATCATGTTTTTTTACAAGTTATGCGCTTACATACATTTTAGCGATATTTTTATCCATTAAGTCTCCTAATATTTAAGTTTCGGTTTAAAAAGAGTACTATACGACAAAAGTAGATACCTTAATACAATCCGAGACCACTAGTCTTAAACAACTCTCACAATACTTAAGTAATTATCATATTATCTTGAGCATATTTATGATATTATTAGTGGCAGTGTGACATGCGCATGGACCATTATCATTTGATAAAACAGTACAACACCGTGGGATATAAAACAGCGTGTTTCGTCATAAAATGACCTCACTAGCTATAGGAGCCATAACCTAAACTCACGAGCTTTCATATCAATAAAACAATATAAAATCTTATTGACAATAATTTATTCGAGATACTCTTATATAAGGTGGTATGAAAATATAAGCCATCCTTTCAACACTAGATGTACGAAGAAATTTCACATTAGTAAAAAAAATCTTTAAAGTAGTAACTATATTTAACTCTTATTCTATTAAATAGCTTTAAAATATAGTATAAACGCGGGATGAGACTCCTCTCACACAACTTTAACAAAATATAAAACTGGAGAGTTTGTTTACTTGAACGCGAATCTTAGGAACTTAAATACCTAAGGGTATATACCCTTATTAGCTCTATAAAAGCTTAAGTTTGTGAATTATAGGGAATGTTAAAAACAGTCCAATTCCCACTACAGAAAAGTATGTCAGTATTCTGCTAACAGCATAATACACTACACTAGTACAAAATTATAATTAGTAAGTAATTACAATTTGTAGTATTTACAAGTGTATTCCGGATATTCCAAGCTAAAGCAGTTTAATCAACAATGCGTGTCCTACTTTGTCAATCCTTCTGATAGAGCAACAATGTCAATGTCTTATATTATTTAGGTATATGGATGTTAGCTAATCTGCTCATTTTAAACATAACATTTTTATACCATCTATACAAGCTAGTATAAAACAAAGTTACCTACTTTTCCCTGCATTTGGTTGTCCGTACACTTCGAACTTCTTAACTAGTAACAGATTCATTCCATAATCACACCTTTTCTTTCGCGTTTTCATTCCCGAAATTTCATAAGTAGATTACATAGATCGTACCTATTCATTAGCCCGACTCTCTCGTTCTCGTTCCGACTCATTTATTAACATAAAACGATAGATATTTAGGAGAATTTAGTTGTAGCTCTAATCGACAAGAACTGAAATTGTACTTACACATACCTAATAAAATATCGCGCCTATTGTAGCTAATAAACAAAAGCTAACCTTATCCCGTGAGGCCCCAATCTTGTCAAAACATTACAACAGTGATATCAATAAACGCATACCACATTTCCAACCTAATTTGCTCGAAAACGTAAAATGTATTCATGCATTTTGTTCTGACAATATTTTATCGAGTGTGTATAACAAGTAAGGTGTATTGCACTTAATCTGGGATTATATCTTTTGAAGTCCGAGCCATATCTGTTGAAATTAATTTATCTCCGGCTCGTAAAACTTCAAATTCACAAAACGGAATTCTTTAGATAAAATAACATTGACCATATTCAACACTTAGATCGTGTAATATTTTTATTGTTGTGATCGGACTAAGCACGCTAAATGCATTGAAGATAAATATATAATCTGATATGTTAAAACCTATTTTATGGTACGGTTTACTAATTACCTCTTCTAAAGTCCTCGCTTAGTGTAGTAGCAGCTTTTGTGACTTAGTGTGCGTCTTCATTGCAGGGTAAAGGCGATCGTGAAACGCGCCTTGGCGTCCATACTGCAGTGACTAAGTCAAAAGCTTAGCGCGACAGGATTGAGCGAAACGGCATGCGTAGCTTTCAACGTTCCTAACCGCGCGTTCTGGTCATACTACGGGACTAGACAGAAAGCGTCTTATGCGCGGAAGGCGGTGGTAATAAACCAGCTGTTGTCTTATCGCTCGGCTTATGCGTCTCTATTTTGTTAGTCGTAAAATTGCGGTAAAAACTGAATTGTTTATAAGAGTTATTTAATGGAAAACACGTAAATGGCAAATGAAACATCCTCATCGCTTGCCGCGCCAGTCTCAGTCATCTCGCATTCAGCGTGGACGCACACAAAGTATCGATCGCCACTCTGAACAATTATTTGTGTATTACATCCACCAGGGACAAATAATTTGTAAATACTATCAGGCATTCTTTGGTGAAACTGGTGTACGTAATACAATTTTACACAACTAAAATCACCGCTGTCCTCTCGCATTGCCTCTACATAACCATTGACTAAAACAGACGATAATCAAAATGAAGTAGTATTAAAACTCCTCAATTTAGCTATAAATGACAAATATATTTATCGCTGATAATATTGTTCGAGTGCTTACATTATTATTTATTGTCAGGGCTGGAAACATGGGTCGTGCATTGTGCCGGCGCTCGCGCCAGTCAACGTCCCTTCAAGTGTTGACAGTCGATTGTTTATTCAACTTCTCAAATTTATATTACAATTCCAGCCACAAATTATTAAAAACTGTTTTTGTAAAGTTTTGCAATAAAATTTAACGT
Source organism: Nycteola revayana (assembly GCA_947037095.2). NCBI lineage: Eukaryota > Metazoa > Arthropoda > Insecta > Lepidoptera > Nolidae > Nycteola > Nycteola revayana. Next base: position 17,354,495 of record OX344860.2, on the reverse strand, counting down.
TTATGAGACATAAAAATGTTGAAAAGCGATACTGTCGTACAAAAATAGATTTGATTGAGAGATAGTAATATAACTTTTCTAATTGTAAAACTGCTGTTGATTTTACACCTCTTTTTTATGCCTCTTGTTTGTCTGACTTTTGGGAAAGAACTCAGTAGTTATTTAGCACAATTATGAACAAATAAAAACCAAACCAATAATAAAAAGTAGACTTAAAAATGTACTTACTTATAGCGTCACAGCTACATTTTTTGAGTGACTTAGTAATCAAGCACAATCCAAAAATGTCATACATCAGATTTTTCTATAAATATATCTCCTCAATGTCTACTTAAGATACTATACCTATATTTTTCCTCCCTGAGTTCAAAGAGCTCTCACTCAATGATGAAAGTAATCTTTGCAACTTTTACTATTCACCGTTCAACGCAAGAGTACAAATTACGTCTTTTTAAGTCATAGCACAAAAGTACCTCTACTTAGTCTACTCCCCGAAACCTTGATCATGAGATTGTTACGTTTTCGTACGCCACCATAATGTGTTTGCCAAGTTGAGGCAGTTGAGCGACTAGCCACTCGTAAGTTGGCAGAGCCACAATCCGTAGTCGTAAACCTATATGCCGATGGCAGGATTATGTCCTGTAGGCGAATGTTTCATGTGGGAGCACGTGCCAATTGTGGATTATATAAGAAATATCTATCACAATTTTCATACATTTTTAGATGCAGAAATAATATGTATATGGCTTGTATTTGAAATTTTGTATGTTACTGTATATATTGAAGTTGTTTTTTCTAAGGGGATTCACATGTTTAGGCGCATGGTTATTATGGTTAAGCGAACGGTTGATCTTTTAGATAATGTAGTAAATTATGTAAGTGTTTTCATTTGTTTTAAAACCAATTGATTACACATAAAATCAATTACCTATATAAAAATAGACTATAGAAAATAAATAGGCACAAATGTAGGTAATTTATTTATGTCCATGTTATATTAGGTATATTGTCTCTGTTACTTTGTGTATCCTACCAACATGTTAGGAAAATGACACATATTTATGTTCAATCAGTACCTTGCTTCGTGTTATTCCCTTCCTTATAAAGTTCACTATAGGAGTTTCAGCAGCTGGTCTTGAATACCGGAGTAATATGCTCTTTATGTAATTTACTTTTGGAAGCTCGTCACTTTTTCTTATCGCAAAGACACACACGCGCAAATCACATTTATTTTTGTAGAACATTTTTGAATGTTACCGTTAATATGATATCTTAGAATATCTTCATATTCACATGTATATGTACTTATATTCCATGTTCAAGGTGAATATTTATGTTTTTATTGTACACGAAGATAGCCAGTCATTTACGTTCAACCTTGACACCCCGAAACAATATTTTGATGGTGACAACAAATAAACGCAAAATTAAATTGTTTGTATTTATTTAACTTATTACTTGGCTTATTTTCTGTAAGACAAGGTAAGCAGACAGGACAACGTTTTTTTCCATTTAAATTTATTTATTTTGAAGTCTGGTACTTTAAATTTTATATATATATATATATATATAGATATACCCATTCGGCAAATGTTGATCAGACGGGTTGTAGCATCAGTTAATTGTTGATCAGTTAGCAATTGTTGATCAAAACAGCTTTTGTTGATCTAATGTATGATTCGGCATACAAATGTGGCTCCAATTTGATCAACAATTGCTGACCCTCTAGCGACACAAATAAGAACTGTTCACTGCATTATTTATACAAATCCGCTCCATCTATTGTTGATCTGATTCAAATGGACCAATCAGAGGTCACCTTTGCCATGATTCGTTGGTTTTGTTATGCGCTGTTGCCACTTCGTTTCGCAATCTATACGCTATGATTAAAGCAAGACAGTGTTAAGTTAGGGCGTGTAGAGTAGGACTTAGGAGCTTGGTTCTCCATAAGATTCGACAACTTTTTTTTATGACAACCTTTTATTTATTTCTTTCACCTGTCCCATTGTCTGTAATCAAATCTTGCAAGTTAAATTTGACACACTTTACGGTTTCCGATTGAGTAAAAATTTTGCACGCATGCAAAATTTGCGTATATCGCGCGACAATGCAATATTATGATGACATGGAGCTGATCTAATGGTGGAGCTGGAAGGTGGCCATAGGAACTCCGTTATAATACGACATAACCCTATCGAGTTTGGGCTCGTATGATTCGTCTCGATGAGTACTTTGTCTGTAGATGGTATCAAGGGTCTGATGATGGAGCTGGAAGGTGGCCATAGGAAGTCCGTAATTAAACGACACACACCCACCGAGTTTGGGCTCGTTTGATTAGTCTTGACGAGTACTTTGGTCCTAAATGGTATCCAGGGTCTGATGATGGAGCTGGAAGGTGGCCATAGGAAGTCCGTAATAAAACGACACAACCCCATCTAGTTTGGGCTCGTTTGATTAGTCTTGACGAGTACTTTGGTCCTAAATGGTATCCAGGGTCTGATGATGGAGCTGGAAGGTTGCCATAGGAAGTCCGTAATAAAACGACACAACCCCATCGAGTTTGGGCTCGTTTGATTAGTCTTGACGAGTAATTTGGTCCTAAATGGTATCCAGGGTCTGATGATGGAGCTGGAAGGTGGACGTAGGAAGCCCGTAATAAAACGACACAATCCCATCGAGTTTGGGCTCGTTTGATTAGTCTTGACGAGTACTTTGGTCCTAAATGGTATCCAGGATCTGATGATGGAGCTGGAAGGTGGCCATAGGAAGTCCGTAATAAAACGACACAACCCCATCGAGTTTGGGCTCGTTTGATTAGTCTTGACGAGTAATTTGGTCCTAAATGGTATCCAGGGTCTGATGATGGAGCTGGAAGGTGGCCGTAGGAAGCCCGTAATAAAACGACACAATCCCATCGATTTTGGGATCGTTTGATTAGTCTTGACGAGTACTTTGGTCCTAAATGGTATCCAAGGTCTGATGATGAAGCTGGAAGGTGGCCATAGGAAGTCCGTAATAAAACAACACAACCCCATGTATAAACATGTCATAATATCACTAATGTTGCGCCTCAGGGTACCAGGGCGAACCCTCTTTCCCCTACAATGGACCTCTGGGGGGAACTACGCCGTAGAAAATCCCGAATCATAAATACTTAAAAGTAAAGAAACAAAATATATATTTTTTTAAATTAGAAAGAAAGAACGAAAGAAAGAAAAACATTCAATGAACACACAAAACGAATACAAAATAGTAATTACAGTCATATCAAAATAAAAATTAATAAAAGAAGTACATAGGTAAGGACAGCACTTGAGGCCCGGACGCCATACATATAAAACACAAACATTGATAGAGACAGAGAAAAAAAAATACAATAAAACATACACAATAAACATTAACAACAGTAGTAGGCAGCGAGGTGCGGGGTGGAGCGCGAACGAGAGTCATTATAACATCGTATATTATATTATATCATATCAAAACGCAGACCGCTCGCGCGCCGGCCGTAGGTTCGCCAGAAGTGCTATTTACCTAAATTAGCTTTTATTACTTGTTCATAAAAGTAACTAAAAGGTTAAAAATAATTAAATTCTGATGATAAATACGAGTATTATATTTTATAGATACATTATAATCAAATTTATTTTTTAATAGAAGCGTGTTATATAGGTTGTTTGACGGCAAGAGAAATAATAAAGAAGGTGTAGCGTCGCGATCTAGCGTCTATCTCATCTCTCGTCTATCTTTTGTTTCGCTTGCGATGTTGCCGCTCCGCAGCATTGGTGTACATTTCCGCGGCATTTGTTGATCTCCCAACGTTTATATTGATCAACAAAGTCACACAAAGTGTAAAATAAATGGCGGTTATAAAATCAACAATTGCCGTGTGAGTTGGTGACGAGCTAGAGTGTTTGCGGCGTAGTTAGGCTCTGGGTCGCAATGAGGGGAATTCTTATATTCGAAGTATGGCACGATATTATCAAAATTATCGAAGCTACAAGCCTCTAAAGGTGGATCAACATTTATTGCATATTTCGGCCTGATCAACATTTGCCGTAAAGCGGACAATATATATATATATATATATATATATATATATATATATATATATTTTTACTACATATAGGCTTACGTTTGACCATAATCTCGCTTGATGGAAGGCGAAGATAAGGCCTAAGATGATACACGCTTGCCTAGAAAGTGTCTGTTTACTTTAGCCTTAAAGATGTCCAGATTATAGCGTTCCGGAAAAACTGACGCCGGCAGAGAATTCCACTCCTTAGCCGTCCGCATTATGAAAGAAGAAGCAAATCGCTTCGTGCGTATTGAAGGAATGTCTACAACAAAAGGGTGAAACCGCTCGCCGCGCCTAGTCGTCCGGTGATGGAAGGGTGAAGAGGGTATCAGGTTATGTAGAACCTCCGCACACTCCCCGAAATGCAACCGATAAAAAACTGATAGGCAGGCCACTCGTTTACGGTGTTCGAGGCTCTGAAGACTTGCCTCCACCAGTGAGTTATTGCCTATGACTCTCTTCGCTCGGCGCTCCAATGAGTCCAGAGCATCCAGCTGATATCCAGCAGACCCATCCCAAAGATGAGAACAGTATTCCATTGAGGAGCGAACTTGAGCTCTGTAAAGACTTAAGAGCTGCTCCGATGTGAATTACCGCCTCACCTTGGAGAGAATGCCAAGTTTTTTGGCTGCAGTGTTTGCAATGGACTCGATGTAGTGACCGAAGTTTAGATTAGAAGAGAGGTCAAGCCCTAGGAGCTCAAGATGGTCGCTGATCGGAACGGAGACATTCTGGAAAGTCGGAGTCAGTAGGAATGGACTCCGTTTCGCCGAAAAAAGACACGCCTGTGTTTTTGAGGGGTTAAACCCAACCAGGTTGGCATCACCCCATAAGGAAACAGCCTCCAAGATCGAGTTCACCCCCTCAATCATCGACTCCCTGAACGACTGGACCATTGACCCCGACTTCGCATCAGACAAGTATCTCACCGAGACTGTGCTGTCGTCTGCATACCCAAAGGTACCGGGAGTAACTAGCAGGTCGTTTATGTGCAGCAAAAAAAGAGTCGCGGAGAGAACAGATCCCTGAGGGACACCGGCATTAATACCAAGAAGATCGGACGAGGTGCCATCAATGACAACTCGAATCGACCTTCCCCTCAAGAAATCCTGAATCCAGGTACAAAGTACGGGAGCAATACCGTAAACCGGAAGCTTACCAATGAGATTTGCGTGCCAAACCCTGTCAAAAGCCTTAGAGATATCAAGAGACACGGCAAGAGCCTCACCGTGTCTCTCAATGGCTTCGCTCCAGAAGTGAGTAGCATATACAAGAAGATCCCCAGTAGACCGGCCTCGACGGAATCCGAATTGACGGTCACTGAGGAGGTCGTTGTCTTCCAGGTATGCCAGGAAACGGTTGTTTAAAACACGCTCCATAACCTTACAGAGTATGGAGGTGATTGCGATTGGTCGGTAGTTGGCAGGGTCGGCACGACTACCTTTCTTGGGGATCGGTTGAACATTGGCAATCTTCCAGGATGCTGGAACTAGACCAGTCTTCAGGGATAAACGATAGAGGCGAGTCAAAACAGGAGACAACTCAGCGCACATGACCGCAAGACAATGGCAGGAATGCCGTCAGGCCCACTAGCCTTATTCACATCTAGAGTGCTGAGAATTTTAAGTACCACTTTTTGCCGAATGTGCACCTCAGGCATAGTGGAAGTGCAATGTGGTAGCCTGGGTGGACTTTTACCAGCAGCATCTAGTTGTGAATTCTTCGCAAATAGAGACGCAAACAAGTCTGCTTTCTCTTTGGCGGTGTGAGCTAATGAACCGTTCGGCTTCTACAGTGGCGGCAAAGAGGACCGACAGAAATTGGCTTCGACCGATTTGGCAAGAGACCAAAAAGCTTTACTCCCAGATGGGTAAGATGCTAGTCTGGCTCCAATGCGGCCAATATGGTCAAAGCGGGCCTTGCGTAGGGCACGTTTGCAAGACTTGGCAGCACTATTGTAAGCTTTCTTCAGTTTCCGAATATTTGGCGCTTTGCGGGCTCGAGCATCCGCCCACGCTTGGTAAGCAGAGTGCTTATGTGCTTCAGCACTATCACACTCAGCGTTGAACCATGGACGGGCTTTGTCTTGGAGTGAGATGTCAGAAAATGGAATGAAATATTCCATAGCCTGACATATCACCCCAGAAACAGCCTCCGCGCAGCAAGTCGGGTCGTCTGAAGAGAAGCATAAGCGCAGCCAAGGGTAAGACGCGAAGAAATGCCGCATCTCATCCCAATCTGCTGACTTGTATCGCCATACTCGCCTAGTCCCCTTGAGATCGGGATCGGGTGGCGAGTAGACGGACACAGATTTCGCCAGACAGTGGTCGGAGCTACCCAACGGTGAGGAAACCGCGACTTGATATCGGTCTGGATCGGTTGTCAGCAGAAGGTCTAAGCAATTGGCCGTATGGCCATCAATGTCAGGCACCCGTGTCGGCCCAGTCACCAGTTGGGAGAGACCAAGCGTCAGTGCAGATGCATACGCTAATCTCCCAGCATGGTCAGTGTTCTGGTATGGGTACAGCCACTCCTGGTGGTGGGCATTGAAGTCCCCCAGAAAAACTAGCTGTGCCGATGGGTACCTGAGCTGAGTTAATTCAGCCGAGTCCGAAAGGTACTGAACTGAACTGAACAACCTGGTTGTCTCCATGTTGTCGGTGTGCGACCGATAGACACTGGCATAGAGTATCTGCTCCAAGCCAGTGTCCACCAGAACCCATAATATGGAGAAACTGGAATCCTCAATGATACGGAGACGTCGAAAACAGATGTCATCGCGAGCATACACGCAGGTGCCAGCGCGTGGCTTAAAATTGTGCTCCAGGGTGTACCCTGGGTAGCGCAAGTATGCTGCGTCAGCTGGACATCTGATTTGCGACTCCGTGAGGAACAGCAGATGTGGTTTTTCGGTCTCAAGGTGGTGATGGACCGGGATGAGATTGGAGTGCAGACCTCGGATGTTAGAGAGGTGCACTTTTAGTGCGAGGGAGTGCAACCGCTGTTTTACCAGTTTCCTATTTTTTGTGTTCATTTATTTTTTGATGGCGAACAGACAAGCAGGAAAGGGACAGTTGGGCGAGGTATGGCAAGAGCGAGTACTACGCAATACATTAGTAATGCTGCACTGACGGGAGACTGATCTGGAGCGCGCGGGGACGCCCTAACCCCCCCCAGAGATGTTCACCGGGCCCTCGCATCCAGTCGCCAACCGGCACGGTGACGCATCCTGGGATTTTTCGCTAGTTGGCGGGGCAGCCTTTCATAGGTGGCTTTCCTACTAATTGGGCCCCCTACTACCTGCGGTCGGCCAGCGGAAGACCGTGCTTAGGATCCCGCTACCCTCCGCGAACAGTCACCCAGCACAGACACCACGCAGCACCGGAACCGGTTCGCAATACCACACAACTGCCCAGACTCCCCTTCCACGATGGCTACTCAAGGCAACATGCCGGAACGCGTCAAAAATCACTTGGCGGCATGGCTTTGCCTTGAGGGTGCCTTTGCCTACCACCAGATGTGCTGTTCATTTGGCGCTACCCAGGGGACACGTGTGGGTGACTAGAGCTAAAGCCCACGGACGCGAACAGCATTATACCTATTTTATGGGCATATGTAACCTAATGGGGATAAATACGCAGTGAATGATTACTATGTGTGTTGGTTTTAAATCCGAGGACCTGAATGAACTATCTTTAGACAAAGAACGAACGAGAACAAAAGTGCTTTCTTGAAGAACACGTCCTACTTATTTCATTAAAAATATATTTTTACATAGTTATGAATTTTGGTAAAAAGATAAATTGGAGACAGGAGAAGGACCTACGGTAGTTTAACTCACGACACAAGAAAAAAATAACTCGACACGGTTAAAAACCGCAATTATTTATCACGAATAGCAATTGCTTTATAAGTATCACACTATATAACAGTAATAGAGTACTCCTACGTGAAAGTTGTTAATTTATCATAAATTCTACGAATATTAAGATATCCCATTACAATATCTAATCCCATCATATTAACTTCACGTTTGCAACTCTATCCTACCGACAATATATCTACAAGCAAACAGTGTTTGCGTCAATGACCAAACCGTAGACATTTAATGAATGTTAGGATCTATCATACATTTTAGTATCATCTTCAAGGAATTAGTCAATTAGTAACCGATACCTACTCAGTGCAGCCAGTGAGAGTGTTGTGTTGAATTGTTTCACTTGAATCTTTCCAGTCTAATGCAAAACTGACGCAATCAAGTACTGTGATTGACATCTGGATTAATGCTCAGTGGCGGTTAAATTGCCCTGCGCTCATATGGATTAAACTCAACAATACATCAGAGTTTAAGCATCCATATTTTATCATAAAAAAATTATAAATGGTGGCTATATTTAAAGTTTTAGAATTAACGATAGATTTGAATTGTTAAATGAAATCATAGCACCTAAAATAAATGATAAGCGCGCGAGACCTGTCATTTTTTTACAACAATCGCAACATATTTAGAGCTAGCAAAAAGCTGGGCTAGCAAAAATACTAGGTATAGTATAAAAACAAACATATGATGACATTTCAGGCGCAGGTATCCGCATAATCAACCAAGACCCTGATGTTATGGTGTACCTAAACAGAACGATGAATGACTTATTCTAGGAATCTTGATAAGGAAAATTAAAAATATATTATTTATTTGAACACTGTTTTATTATTTGTACATACTTAACATAGGAAATCCTTCACAAAAGATGACGCGGACACGACGCTACTGTTTTATGTCGCGTATATATAAACAATTACCATACATCCGCGAAACCAATATAGATCCATAAACTCGATAACCAATAAAGTGTAATTAAGGGAAAGTCGACTAAATTGTACGCTACCGTACTGCTTGTCGCCTCTAATTGGGATCAAGTTTCGTAATCACGGAAGGAAAAATACATACGGACATATTTATTAATTTGACATGCTTGTCATAAATTGGTAGCTATTAGGATGCAATTGATAAGTTACCTAAACCAAAATTCGGTCTCCGGCCATAATGATTATTATATATCACAAAGTTGATCCACAAAACGTTCATAGTGAATAAGGCTTCAAAAAGTACTGAATTGGTTTAAGTATATTTTGAAACCATATTCACTACGAGCTCAACATGTAAATATTTCTAGAATCTAAATACTAAATCAATATAAAATACCACTTACCTTCCTTACAACGATTACTGGCTGTTACAAATTGTATTTGTAGGACAAACTTTTTGTGAAAAAGTATCTCATTAAAGTATGCAGGCCTAAAATGTTATCATGTGATCGGTCTAGATATCTACTTATAATTTAGTAATAAAAGGTGAAAAAATTTTATAAATATAAATATTACTGTAATTTTATTGTACTATAATATTATTCAACAATAATTTTGGGAGAGACAGGTTGAAAAATCAATAAATAATAATAGTTTCATAAATCAAATAAATTCTTAATACAAAAAAACTTATGAAACGATACTGAATAACATCTGCAAAAAAAATGTGTATAGGTTTGCTTATTATGTTTTGTTACTATCCAGTTCTCTTGACCTACAACCGCATACAATAGTCCTCACATCTTGCTAATTTCGCCTCACAAATACATCCAAACAGGAAAACAGATTAGAGAAAAAAAATACAATAGTTGAGTAGCTTAACCGTCAGTTGCTGGCCATTAAATGTCTAGTGCTTCGTAGTGGCAAATCTTATTATGTCTGAAAACATGTTGTATGAGAGCACTTGTGATTCGCGAGTCACGCACTTGCCTCGATAGGCTGTAGAATATTTATTGAAGTAACTGTGTGCACGTCTTTTCCTGCTTAAACATCGATTGTATTTGCATCAATATCTCTACTAAATGTGCGCTATCCGATTCAATGATTTTGACCTATTTGTTGCACATCCGGGAATCTAAGTGTACCTATCTGTTTTCGTTTCCATGTATAATATAAGAAAAATATATAATAGGCGTGACGACAGTATCAAAAAATTAAAGATTTAATGATTTTAGGGGAAAGTACATATAAAAAGAAATTATTACACTTATTTATTTTTATATATAACCTTGAGATTAATGTGATTTTTAATAAAATAAAATATTAAAATACTGCAATCGGCCATTTTGACTGAAACACCAAACACGGCGCATGACGTCACGATATTGTAACCATCAAAGAGAATTTAACCACTACGTTAGGTTTGGCGGACTCAATGACATTTTTTACAATAAATAAATAAATAAATAAATAAATAAAAATCATTTTTATTTACGTAAACCAATTACAGGCACTTGTAAATAGTCAAACATTAATTAGAAAAATTTAATTAATTATATTTGTTATTTATTTATATCTATAAAATTAATAATTTTTATATTATCATATATTTATATGTTATTATTATAATTTATTTATTTATATTGTTCTTAGCGACACAAAATGCTTGTTCTGTCTATATTATGTCAAAACAATTGTCATTATTTGGGTGGACCATGAGCATATAACGACGGACGCGCTTTAATGCTACCACCGGATCCAATGCGCCCCAACTGAGAAGATCCGGCGAAACAAACTCAGTGGGTTACTTTACTACCGGTTTCAACACGGCCCACATGAGACGGTCCGGCGAAACATACTCAAATGGACAAATACGCGGGGTTTTGGTCCAATTATTATCATTTATTTTTAGTAGGCATACACATTTATTGCCCAAACGGTTGTCTTGTTATAATTTATTTTAGTTTTACTCAATAAGATTAAATGATATTGAGACAGAACTAGCGGTATTTATAATTAAAGTACACCATGTATGAAATCAATTACAGACAGTTCACAGAATAAGATACAGTTCTAATTACAAATACTGTACTTGGCTGTATGGTCCTCAGGGAGGTAGGTGCAAGATGGTTCCGATAGCCAAACGTCTTTATCTTCAATATAATCCTGAATACTATAGTAACCTTTCGATATGAGAACAGTTTTAACATGTGTTTTAAATCTAGTATCAGGCAAGTCTGTGACATAACTAGGGAGTTTATTATAGAACCTAATACCATTTCCCATAAATGTCTTATTAGTTTTGCTAACTCTAAATCCTGGAACAGCAAGTTTGTGCTTATTTCTTGTGTTAATATTATGAATGTCACTTTTTTTACTATATTTATCAATATTTTTTCTAATAAAAATTATATTTTGGTAAATATATTCAGAGGGCACGGTAAGTATATTTATATTTTTAAAAAGGTTACGTAGGGAGTCGCGACTACCTAATCCATATATGGCCCTGACCGCTCGTTTTTGTAATACGAATATAGTATTTACATCGGCGGCTGACCCCCACAGCAGAATTCCATAAGACATAATGCTATGAAAGTACGCGAAATACACTAGCTTAGCCGTGGCTTCATCGGACAACTGTCTAATTTTCCACACAGCATACGAAGCTGAACTTAATCTACCAGCGAGTTTTTCAATATGAGGGCCCCATTGTAGTTTAAAATCTAAGGTAAATCCTAAAAATACGGTGGACGTGACTAATTCTAATGTTTCTCCATTTAATGAAACTTTAGGCGTAGAATTGATGACATTAGGTAGTACAAATTTAACACATTTGGTTTTTCCCGCATTTAGTAAAAGATTATTTGCGGAAAACCAGTTTGCAATTAAACCGAGTGTTCTATTATGGTCAGTTAAATCGGTAACTTTTCTTTTAACTCTAAAAATCAATGAAGTGTCATCGGCAAACAGAACAATGTCTGATAGTTCATTAATTAGGTATGGGAGATCATTTATATAAACAAGAAACAGGAAAGGACCTAAGATTGATCCCTGGGGCACCCCCATTTTAACAAAATGTCCCTCAGAATTCACGCCGTCTATAGATACTATCTGTTTCCTATCTGATAAATAGGATACTACAAGATCAAGTGATTTATCACAAATACCATAATATTTTAACTTTAGCAAAAGCGTTTCATGATCTACACAATCGAATGCCTTGGAGAGGTCACAGAAGACTCCTAGGGCATCCTGCGATCCCTCCCAAGCCTCCAATATTGACTTAATCAAAACGCATCCCGCATCTTGAGTTGAACGACCCTTTGTGAATCCGAACTGCTTGTCGTGCAATATCCCATTCGTATTAAAATGAGCTAACATTTGGCCGAGCATAATTTTTTCAAAGATTTTGCTCAAAGTTGGTAGTATAGAAATAGGCCTATAATTAGTCGCGTTATTAGAGCTACCCGATTTAAATATAGGAACAATTTTACTTAATTTCATAAGGTCAGGAAAAACTCCATCAGTTATAGACTTATTGAAGATAGCCGCTAGAATTGGAGCAATATTTTGTATAACTGTGTCTATAGCTTTTACTGAGAGTCCCCATAAGTCTTCAGTACCCTTCATTTTAATTGTCCGAAACGCCTTTATGATGTCTATATCATTAACTTGTTGATAACTGAATTTGGAAATTTTTAAACTAATATTTGTTCTAAGAAGATTTTCAGCATCCTTCGGTGATGATGAAAGATACTTGGTAGTATCTATAGGAATGTCAGTAAAAAAATTAGCGAGGAAATTGGCAACCGTATGCTTATCTGAAACCAGATTATCGTTAATATCTAGCGTTATTGATCTATCTCTAATTTTATTTTTACCAGTTTCAGTATTTATCATTTGCCACGTAGACTTTATTTTATTATCCGATTTTTGTATTTTATCTCTTATATATAGTGACTTAGCCTGTATACATACTTCTTTAAAAATACTTGAATATTTCCTTACATAGTTTGGAAAGTTTTCATCAAGTGTAAAGGACCTTATGTCATATAGTTCATATAAAACATCTCTACTCCGCTTTATGCCTTTAGTCGCCCAAGTATTAAATTTCAACTTATTTGGGTCAATCTCTATATGTTTAATTTTGCAAACCCTCTCAAATTCCTCAAGTATACATTGGAATAAGGTATTATACATAATATTACAGCTACTTGAATCTAAAGTAATATTGCATAGTCTTAATTTTAAATTTTTGCTAAACTGGTCTAGATTTTTCTTTGATACTGATCTGAAACGAATTATAGACTTCTCTAATGTAATTTTATTATTTAATTTAACAATTTGACATTTGTGGTCAGAACGTACACCAGATACCAAGCATTTATCAATTACTTCAAAGTTTGTGACTATGTTATCGATGCAGGTAGCTGTTGTCGATGTGACTCTAGTGGGCTCAGAATATAAACAGCTAAGATTAAAAGACCTAAACAGACACAGAAGATTATTTTTATCCTGTGAATCAGATAGTAAATTGATATTAAAATCGCCACATATAATGACTTTTTTATTGCTTTTAACTAACTTTTTAAGAATATCTTCCATACTTTTAATAAATAACTGAAAATCTGATGATGGAGGTCTATATACACATATAATATAATAAGACTGTATTTCAGTACAGGCTACCTCGCAAATTCGTTCCACAGATAAATTACTAATATCTTTCCGTTCCTTAAATTTTATACTGTTCCGCATTAGAATGAGTGCACCCCCACCCTCAGCCGAAACTCTATTATAAAAGCTAGCAACTGTATAACCATTTACACTAAAAGCCATTTTGTGTGCCTTCAACCAAGTTTCAGTAAAACATAAAATATCATTATTAAATTTTTCACTAAAAAGTTCTATATCTAGTATTTTGCCAGAGAAGCGGTTAATGTTCTGGTGAGATAAGACCAAAAAATTTTCACACTTCTCCATTGTCTCACTTAATGGTTTAAATTACTATCTAAATTAATTTTAGTAACATTACTAAAATATTGTAAAAAAAATGGCTTTGTCATACTATGTATGACTGTGTTAATATGGGTTGCTAATAAAGTAGCAATTACATTTAATGACTTTTTCAGGACATACAATGTATTCCTGGTCACCTTACAACTAATCCTAAAACTATTTATATCAAAAAATATAAATTTGTCACTATAATGACTGACCAAAAATTGTATATGGTTATTCAACATATGAATATAACTATTGGTACTGTCAGTCATATTATTTATATAAGGGAAGGCACACAATATAATCTTACTACAACTTAAATCTAACATTCTTGTAAAACTGTCTGTAATATCCTTCTTTGTGAGGTTTTTGCAATTTCCTACTAACAATGTAACGCAGCCACCAAAATAGCGTGACGTCATAGCCGACGCCATGACACTTAAGGCCTTTTTTCGCGCGCTATTTAAAATTTAATAGAAATATGGCTAAAACTTCGTTAAATTTAAATTTATTACCGAAATATTGTGTTTTTCGTACTTAGAAAATGTCTACCCACGTAGCGCAAGAGGATTTCAAAATCTTGCCTCATGCCTATTATTTATAATATAGCGCTAATATTAGAAACATATACTATGAAGAGTTCTTAAAGCTGGGAATTAGATGAACGCAACTAACCTAAAATCCGCTACCAAAAATAGTTTCTACAAATCATGACAACCTCCGTAGCGTGCAGTATTTGGCTCGCTTTAATTCTCGGAGGTCATGGGTTCGATCCCCACTCCGGACAAGAAATCCGGGTCTAGATGGTTGGGGGACACGTTAAGCCGTTGGTCCGGATCGTTCTAACCTCATCTATAACAATCGTATGCCAGGGAACGGGCAGCAGCGTCCCCTTGTGTGTTACAACATAACACTGCGCCACCAATCCGCCTGCCAAGGGTGGTGACTAAGGCAAAAACGCTCCCTCGGGAGGAAGCCCATGTTAACAGTGGACATTGTACGGGCTGATGATGATGATGAATAATGTTTAGATACGTTTGTGGTTCTTTTTTTTAGTTAATCCTAAGAGTTCTGCAATTGTACTCTTCCAAATGTATTGAAACATAACATCATTTTTCAAAATATATATTAGACGTGGCTCGAAATTTAATAATGCCGTTCAACAAGGCGAAACCTGTACCGTTAGACGACGAAGGACAATTATTATTAATAGTATTGCGTAATATAGGATGCTACTACATGTTGGTACTTTTAGTTATGTAATAGCATGATTGATGTGTACCAACAAATACTTTTACCTTTGAAATTATTACAATGCATATTTATTTTCCAATTAGCTCTCAGAAATTTGCATCAGTAATTAAGTACATACATATTCAGTATCATAAGTAAGTATGGTGTAAATGTATAGTTTATTTAAATGTATTCAGCATTTAATATACATACTAAGGGATAACTTTTCTATACTCAAATAAAAAAGAATAAATATTAAATTTGATAGATTTTGTATTCACATTCTGTCAAAATTATTCCTCTGATAATTTTTTTTTTTTTTTAAAAGACAACTCCCGCACTAGGGAAATGAATCCCTGTGTCGCGGGGGACTTTACAAACATTCATTTCACGGACACACAGAACACCCAGACTCAGAACAACTATTTGTGGTTCACACAAATAATTGTCCCGGGTGGGAATCGAACCCAGAACACCAGGTCTCAGACGCAACTATCGTAACCACTGAGCCACCGGTGCAGTCATATGACGGTTATTTAGCCCTGATCGACTTTAAGAATAGGTAACGACCGCAAAATTGAAAGCAGGCCTATTCGTTTTCCCTTTTATTTTATATATTTTGTACTGAGGGTTAATTCACTTCGCTTCTTCTCTGTCGCTGCAGGATGTCGGAGCTTGTTTTTCAGTCAAATAGGTTAATCCAGCTTTTAATCTATCTATCTACACTATCCGCATGCAAACTTTCATTAAAATCCATTCAGTAGTTTTTTCGTGAAAGAGTAACAAACTTACATTCTTACAAACTTACTAGGATTTTTCTCTGGTATATGTAAGGAAATATCAAATATTTAAAAAATGCGAAAAATTCTTGCGGTGTTAGAGATAGCCTATTTATCGAGGAAGGAGAAAGAAGGCTTTATTTAATTATAAATTCTAATTGGAACGTGAATGAATCCGCGCGCTACAAACTGCACGTACGTATAAATATAATTCTCAGCTTCTGAATGTTATGATATTTTCTCTGGTTTTAGAAGTTTGTGAATAGAATGAGTTTGTTTTTTACGTAATTCTCAACTAGCCTTGATTGTTTTACATAAATGATTTTATTCCTTCTTTACGGACATGAAAAGGAAAAAACATCATAAGGATATCCGTTGGTAGTTACACCTTGATATTTTTATTTTATAACTAAGAACTTTTTTCAATGCAGGAAGTCTTAGTGAATATGCTGACGGGTTGACTTGGGTAGTACTAGTAGATACCAGTTTCAATAACTGCTATCTATAGTTAGTTTGACTATATAGAAAATGATAAGCCATGTGCTTAAGTCAAATAAAACGACTAAGGGACAAACAGCTGATAGATGAGCAGCAGCATTTAAAGGACATAAAGGCGAGCAAAGTGATCATCATTTAATAATGGTAGAGACCTTTATTTTGTAGGGGAGTTTTGTACAACTTACGCTCTACTTTAAAGTTCGCGGGGGTCTCGGACTTCGGGTCCACGAGGGCATTGGCATGTTTAGAAGTAGACGGAAACTGACTGTTAAAGAAGTGAATTGTATACTATAAATTGAAAATGAAAATGAAAATGAAGACGTTTATTGATAATGTAGACGAATCGGTCGTACTTATTATAAGTCAAATACAATGATAATGAAAAAAAAAAAAAAATCTTAACTAATAAATTAGTTTACATTCCAACAATAATGTTATTAAATTTATTAATATTGTTATGGCATGTTTGTAATTAATCGCTTATTATAAAATATAATTAAGATCAACCAGCGCGGGCTGGGATCGGGTCTGAAGCATAGAACGCGTCGCGAGCCTCGCCTTGCGAGGACGACCGGACCCTATCCTAGCTTCCTACGAGTCTTTCTCTATCTACCTACGGTGTGACACCCGGAGAAGAAATTGAGAATGTATTAATATAGAATTCAGGTTCCCGAGTAAGACGCCTCTAACCAAGGATTTAAATAAAAACATATACCTAGTAAATATTTCGATCGCAATCAGCAAATTCCTACACACTTCGATGTTAAAGAATCGAACATTCTAAGGCATTCTAAGGCGCCTTTATATCTGATAAAGTAGCAACAACTTTGTGGCTTAAGATTTATGTCCGTCCAAAAAAATCACATAGAATAAAGTCTTGTAATAAGACGTCTATTTTATATTAACGCGTACTAAGAACTAACTGCTTTTACATAAGGGCCTATGCACACTACGTCTTTTTTACGCGCCGTCGACGCGCGTTTTAGAAACGCGCGTCGACGGCGCGCTTTTATCCTACAGAGCAGTTTGTTGTCGTTTGTATCGATACACACGCGCGTTAGCAATTTGGTGGCTTTTGCATCGCGTCTGTATTGATACACACGCGCGTTTGTATCGATTCATAAGCGTGCAGGTGTGCAAAGGTCTGCTGGCTGCGTCTGACTCGCGTGCGTATCGCGCGTTAAAAAGACGTAGTGTGCATAGGCTCTAACATGTTTCAAAATATGCTGGTATGATTAACCAATCGATCGCTATTTATCTTTTCTTACAAATACTTCATTTGTAAGATATGTAGATAATAATTATTGCATTTAGTTCAAGTGGCTCTTCAATGACCTAATTATACAATATTTGCTGAGGTATTTCCCTTAGAACGCTATCGTTTAATTAGTATACGAAGCCGTTATCTATGAAATTAATTAAGCATAGTATTCACTAGTTCTTGTATAAACCAGCAGTTCCCGAATGTTGTTCCGCGGAGCCATGGGGTTCCGTAAAAGGCTCTCAGGGGTGCCATGAAAATCGGCTCAAGGCTGTGATTTCACGATAAAAAACAATATAAAAGTTACCTCTTACTTAAGCTAGGGTTTCTGCCAAAAAGGATGGAACAAAAAGGGTTCCGCAGTCAAAACAATTTAGGAACCGCTGACGTAAACATTAGGTTATTTTAAAAGTAACTGTAAAAAAATAAAACGAACCAGTCTTAAAGTTGTCTTTTTTTCGGACGGACTTACATAGTTAGCCACGAGGCTTTTGCTTAAAGATTACGATGTAATTAAGTGTTTTTATGTAATATTAAATGAAACAAATTACTTTGCTAGAATGGCTGTGTGAGATCAGAACTGATTCGGATACGCCCCAAGATTTTTCAATTTCACGTCTGTCACAATTTTTGGATATCTGTAAAGCTGATAAATTTTCAAGAACTACTTTTATAGTTGTACAAGCTTCCCGCGCGCGGTTCCACCCGCGTAACTCCCGGTCCCGTGATAGCTGAAACACTGAAATAATTTTTCAAATCGTTCCAGTAGTTTGTGAGATTAGCGCATTAAAGAAAACAAACAAACAAACAAAAAGCTCTTTAGATTTATATTTTAGTATAAGATTACTTATACCTCTATAGCGTGTTGTTGTTGCAGTTATAAGGTTTAAAAATTGATCATGAAGAAAAATTTTAAATAAAATTTAAAACTATGTGTGTGATCTCAGCCTTAATAATAAGCAAATGTTCCGTTTTGAATTTATCTATGCTCAAAGTGCGGCGTTTTAAATACAAGTAGGTACTAGGTTGAATGTTGATTGTTGACATTATTATAGTTTAATATCAATGTTTACAATATTATCTAGTGAAATAGGTGTGTCTATTATGGTTATATAATCTACATAATATGTAGGCATGCAAAATGCACCTAACCCGTTCCAATGGAATAATAAACATAATGGCTAAAAAAAAATATTTTAATAAAATGATAGTAATAAAGTAAATTATAGTATCATATCTAAATAGAAAACAAAAAATATCAAGTGTTAATTCCGCTCAAAATTGTCTCTCATCGGAAAATAATTCGAATCCTAAGTTGATCAACTTCCGTGCCATTCATATTGTTAAATTTAGTTTCCAGTTTCAGTGAACGCGCATAATTATTATTTTATTTACTTGATTGTTATGACACTTGACCTAACCTAACCAAACGAGACTATGCTACTGTTGTAACAAAACAAAAAAACTTCAACTACAATTAGTCCTGTTGAACCCCTAAACCTAAACTAATGTTTAGGTTTTTTTAACCACCCGAAACCCCGTTACTTTATCAACTAACTAGTAAGTTGATCAAGTTACGATTCTTATTATTATCCGGTGACATTTCTAAATGCTTTGACACATGTTTAACTTTTTATTTTTATAATTGGAACTCATATATCGAACTTAAATAGACATCTACCCACTATCAAACATTTTTGACAATAATTTTTCACGTGACATTACCGTTTTAATATACATATATTATATATAAACAGATGTATTATCTGTGCTCCACGGTTTTACCCGCGTTACTCTGCTCCAGTGGGTCGGAGCGTGATTTTTTGTAGCCTATATGTTAATCGAGCTGATTAACTATCCCCGTGCAAACGTGAAAGAGTAACAAACATCCATCCATACTTACAAACTTTCGCGTTTATAATATTAGTACAATTAGGTAAGCTGCTTTTTTTTATAAGTACTGTATGAAGACATGTTGCATAAGTAAATAATATAGTTAGGTTATTTTAGCAGACCATTTACATCTACTGCTGAATATGGGCCTCCACTTTAACAGATCTTAGCTAGCCCGGGTCGTTGAGGGGCCTTAATCACCACGCTTGGCAGGCGGATTGGTAAAGCCCGGGTCGTTGAGGGGCCTTAATCACCACGCTTGGCAGGCGGATTGGTAATCGCATAAGACGGGTGTTCCTTCGAACTGATAGATGCTGCTGTCCATCCATCAGCTGTATGTCCCTTGTCCTTGTCCCTTGGTAATTGAGTATTAAACAGCAGGGATTTATTTGAGTTGTGTGAAAAACACTATTATCATGGACGCCATAAAAACAAATTATAGTTTTACATACTGTTGAAATCTGCTAATGTTATTATGTTGGCTATTATGGGTTGTGTTTCTCGTTAATATGTGTATCGCCTTGAACTAAATTTTAAAGAATATTATAAAACTTATTTATTTCTGTAGTTTTAACGCCAGGCAATCTATTTATATACGCCTAGTGCATCTATTTTTTATTAATAATGTTTTCCTATTCTTAATTGAATTAAGTCTTTGTTTTCTGAAGAGAATCAGGGTCAAAACAAAGATAAGTTGTTTGGAATTTATATTTGTTACTAAAAAAAGTATAATTCTTTGCATAAAAAAGGTGCTTTCACAACCTCCGTAGCCTCGGAGGACGTGAATTCAATCCCAACCCGGGGCAAAAAATATTTGGGTATATTCTAAGTTCCTTTCCGGGTCTAATTAGTTGAGGAACTACCCTCCGTGCCTTGGAAAGCACGTTCAAAACAACATCCATAACCAGCGCTTCTCTGTATATTACAGCATAATATAGCGGTCACCAACCCGCCTGCCAGGCGTAGTGACTATGGCAAAACCCTCCCTCGGGCTGGGGCCTATATTCAGCAGTAGACGTTATACGGTTGATGATGATAAGTTGCTTCCAAAATACATACCACGCCTTTAAAAGTAGTTAGTACCATATAACATAAGCGATTAAATTTTTTGAATATTTAATTTATTTACAACCCATAAACGTATATTATTATATTATTATTACGTACATACACCGAGATGACTTTATTCGAAATCATCATCAGCCCGTATAACGTCCACTGCTGAACACGGGCCTCCTCGCGAGAGAGGCCATAGTCACCACGCTTGGCAGGCAGGTTGGTGACCGCTATATTATGCTGTAATATACAGAGAAAAGCTGGTTATAGATGTTGTTTTGAACGTGCTTTCCAAGGCACGGAGGGTAGTTCCTCAACTAATTAGACCCGGATTATTCGAAATAAATATGTATTTTAAAATTATTTTATTTTTGTGATATTAGTGACTGCATCCTTGGTAAAGGTCCTAAGCCGGGAGTTACGATTGAACATATTAGAGAGACTCTAAGAATAATATGTTCAATCGTAATTCCCGTATCGAGTGAATAATATTACTAGAAATATTCTACTTAGAAAAATCTAAGTACCAGCCCGGAGTCTAAAATTTTGAGGTGTTTCACTCGTTACTCGGACAACACGTTGAGCTCTCGGTCTTCCGCCTGATCTCATACCGATCGTGTCGGTAGAACCGTCCCATTGGATTATATGACTAAAGAAATAGAGTGTATTTGCGCACATACGTAGATGGTTAATCTCCTTTAAAATTGGCAAATGTTACCGGAGTCGGTCGAGAGTTCTGTTTTTAATTACGAACTTGTAATTGTGCAGTTAGCAGTTAGTTTCAAGAAATTTTAAAAAAGATACATTTAATGTCAGTATTTACGATGTTTAATATAGAGTATTCAATCAATTTTCATTATAAATATCTTCAAAACTATAATATTAATTCGGGAAGCATTACTTTACAATAAAACCACAATATTACATAAGGTAAAATTAAATTATACAGTCTAGACTAAAACGTGACCATAAATTTGAAAAAGTTATATAAATTTGTATAAAAAGAACACGCAAAGCTAGGTATTTTATAACAGTGATTAGGTACCTACCTACTAATTATGTTCGACCTAGAAACTGGGGTTACGTAACTACCACACGATTAAAACGAGCTTTATACAACGGTACATACATATTTAAGCGAAAAAACTAATTGACATGATGTTGTTAAAATCAATTAAAATCTTTGAACCTCTTGTTTCACTGGTGTGTAGGTAGTAACGACAGTTTCAGATTGACGTACGTATTAAGCCACGAGGCTTTTGCTACTTTACCGGGCATAAAGGTGAGCAGAGATCTAGACTAAATAAATGGTTTAAAAACTACAAACTAAGCAACCTGCGCAAGGGGGATCCAAGGGGCTTGGACCTCGGCCCAGGCTGGCGTTGAGAGGGATTATGACTTTTTTTTTTGGGGAGATTTGCGAAATTAACGCTCTAATTTACAGTACATCGGCTCTACGAGGGCATTAGAAGATGTAACGACAGTTGTGACCACTGAGCAAATAAATTTTGTTCGTAGTCTGAAGCAATGCATTTCGTGGAACTATAAATAAATGACAATCGATGCGACAGTCAGTTTTTAACGCTACCTATTTTAGCTATCTAGCAATGAAAGTCCCGTCTTAAACGGTACTACCGTTTTGGAGATTGGATATACAGGGACCAAAAAAACAAACAATATAAAAAGTGTCTTAAACTATAAAAGTAATAAAAATATTTCTAGGCGGAGAACGAACCGTGATCGAGCTTATAGCACGGATCCTCCCTAAATTGTCTATTGCCGCTACCTTCAGCCTACAAAGCTGAAGCTTCGGTCTTACACTATTGCCACACATGATATCATATTATTAAGTGTTAAAGGCGATGGCATATACCTTGGTAGCACCTAATGTTATTTTCAAAAATAAATTCTTTATACTAATACATATAAAAGCTGAGGATTTTGTTTGTTTGTTTAAACGCATTGATCTCAAGAACTTTTGGTTCAATTCAAAAAAATCTTTGCCCATTAGAAAGCTTCATTATCCAGTAGTAATATAAACTATATTTAATTATGGAGTTCCTACAAAAACGGGAGTTATGAGGGTGAAACCGCGCGCAAGAAGCTAGTTCGCTAAATAGATATGAACCCATAAATTGTTACGTCAAATTATTAAAGAAAAGATTATTAAAACAATTTCTTTTAATGCGTGTCCTAATTTCGGCTTCATTTACAGTTTTCCCACCTACTTAAATACCCAACATAAAATAATAAAGACAATGTGCGTAACATTATACGTATCTACATAATAACTTTATTTTGCTCACGTTTCTATTTGCGTCCACTGTGGTCCGTTTTATGGCCGTTTCAACAGATGATGAGCAGAGTTTGAATATTAAATAGCGGAATTTAACGTGATAATCAAGGCTCGACGTAGAGTAGTTAAGGTGCGTTTTCATTGAAGTACCTATTTTTTTTTCGGACGGACATTTTCACATATATATAAATAGTTACAAACTATAATTGCAGACATAGAAGAATTATGACTTTTATATTTTAAGGGGAATTTTGTGCAACTGTTGCTCTACTTTCGAATTCTACGGGCTTCTAGGTTCGGGTCTACAAGTTGCATCAAAACGAACTTTGCAAAGTAAAAGTTGAAACTTGGAAGGACGCATCTATTAAACTTTAAAAAAAAAAGGAAGGATTAGGAAGCACGCTTCGCGTTCGCGGGCACACTCTATCCCGGCAGGACTTATGAAGCGGTCTCTGTGAAGAGATGTTGGTTTATTCATGGTTTCATGCAGTACTGTACCTACTTGTCATTGAAATGGAACGGAGTTGAGCGGAGCGGCATTTAGGCAAATAGTTCCACTGCTGTCTTGTCTATAAACGACATCGGTAGTGCAATGGGTGAGGATCGAACCGGCGACCACAAGATTACAAGTCGACGCTCCTAGCCATTGGGCTACAGCCGCTACGTCTTATCTGAAAAGTCCATAGGCTTTATTTACTCCATTTGAGTTTGCTTCAATTTACACAGCAAAGCGGAAATTTCGAGCATAATTCAATGTGTTGCTTGTGAAATCGTCCGCGCAGATTTTAATTACTCCATACAAACTTTTTCATACTTAGATGGAATTTTTAAGAATACATATTTTCTTATCGGCCTAACACTTTCAGAGATTTGGTGACGAGTTTCTCACAGCATTTCGCTTTTATAATGTATAAAGTGCTTACAAAAAATATGCAACCCTTTTAACATGAGATGGTGTCATATAGACTGAATCTTTGTTTTTTACTTTGAAAGATTTTTTTACAAACGTATAATAAAAAAAACTATTTTGAGAATGAAAGTGAAATATAAGTACATTAATTTAAATTTCACTTTACACGTTGCTATTTAAATGGATCCATTGATCTCAGCTTCGCTTTAGTAAAAACGCACCTTTAGCCAGTCGGCAATTGCTTTTTATTGCCATAAAGTTTCAAAGTAATGATAAGAGTACTTAAAAATGGTACTTCTGTATGTTAGTATAAAAACACAAAGTTGCGCCGGAAGTCCAATTATTACCAATATAATATTCCGCATTAATATATGAATGATTCCACTGATAGTAAAACCACGGTATGAGTACATAAATTTACATTATAATTAAATCATTCTTATACTGTGGTTTGTATCTAACCACAAATTGTAGCACAGCTGAACGCCAAAATAGGTTAAACACCAATACATAATTAATTTAACAAAATATATCAACTATTAGTGATAATATATTAGGTGGGGGACCTAAATCGATTTACCTACATCATCGGTATTCATCAATTGCATTCATCACTCCCAAACACCCTACCCGTGAAATGACCAACTGTATCACCCCAAAATAACATAAATAGGAAACGAATAATTCACGGCCAAATTGCTCTATTTCCGTACCAAATCGACGAGTCAATTGGTCACGGAGTGGACAATACGGCCGATTGATAAGTGATATAAATTCGACCATATTTCAAAAATACAGAGTCGTGTTTTAATTGGATTGAGTGAATTGAACATCTGAAACGGTAATTCAAATATATAGAAACTAAGGTTACAGGCTTAATATAAGTTCATACAGGCTTTATCATTTATCCGTCTAATGGGTAGTGCAATATAGTTGCCACCATATTTTGAAATATTATATGTACTTATCGTAGAGTTCTAACCATCCCTACTACCCGTTGAAGGGATATCGCGTATTGCATCAAAACAAATATTCATCATCATCAGCCCGTATAACGTCCACTGCTGAACATGGGCCTCCTCCCGAGGGAGGGTATTTGCCATAGTCACCACGCTTGGCAGGCGGGTTGGTGACCGCAGTATTATGTTGTGCCACACAAGGAAACGCTGCTGCCCGTTCCTTGATATACGATTTTTATAAATAGATGATGTTATAATAATCGGGACCAACGGCTTAACGTGCTTTCCGAGGCACGGAGGGGAGTCCCTTAACCAACCAGACCCGGAACGAAATCTTAGAATCTACACAAAGATTTCCTGTCCGGCATGGGAATCGAACCCACGACCTCCGAGATTTAAAGCGAGCCAAATACCGCTACGCTACGGAGGTTGTCTAATATAATAATATATAATAATAATAATATATAATATTTATAATGAAAGGATTATATTTGTCACTACAAAAATAGTTTACATCAATTTGAAAAATTATCTCATATTCATTTTAATGTAGAAAAGAATAAATCAAGTTAACATAATTTATCATAAATTAAAACCAAAAATTTTGAAAAAAAAAATTGAAATTACTACATAATTTATGTATCATGAAAGGGATTCTCTGCACTAATGATTCTGCCACCAGTTGCCACCTATGAAAGGAATACCAATAAATTGACAGCTGTTCGGGGAGGTTCAAAAGAAGAATATTTTTGTCACGTGTCCTTTTATATAAAAGCTTAATAATAATAGCATTAATCTTATTATAGTATTCACAATAGGTGTCAAATAGGCGATAATTATTTCATTGTGGTCAATCGGATGCTACTATTCCACTATTGGGGAATCTTCCGAATCATTTCATTGTAATTTAGAGGGGTTTCTAAAGCATTGTACATTTAAGTAAGTGAATTATTTGTGCCAGTCAAAATATTATGGATTTATCAAAAGAAACATTTGGTTGAAGTAAATATTATTAATCCAACATCAAATGAAAGGTTTGACAAGGTAAATATTCTATGAAAATATATTTTTTGACATCACTGTTACTCATTAAGTATGTAAACGGAGACGACGCACATTATTTAAGTGTCTCCATTAGTAAAAGTACAGTAGGCAATTGAAAATGTTATATTTTTATGTCAATTACCTACGTGTCAGTTTAGACACCCACTCACGCCGACATACTTATCGATTAATTAGCTATGGACATCATCGGTTAACTCTAGTTGTATAAATGAATTCAAACCAAAGAAAACCGACCGAGCTTTGTCCGTCAATTCAACCATGCAATATTGCTTTTTTTTGTATAGAATAATGGTTATTGCATCTGTCTATTATTTGTTCATCTTACGAAATACTTATCAAATTCTGCATCTGCTCACTATATTTGACCAGTGTATAGTGGTTTCCTTAGTGAAATGTGTTCTTAATTAAAACGTAAATTAATTTTACCTGCCGCCGCTGAGGTAAATTACGTCTTATCTTCAGTTATTCAAATGTGAAAATGGCTGGATAGTATTTGGTATTTGTTAATATACTTGTAGTGTCAACCACTGGTTCATAGATATTGGTGATAATATAAAATTATCAAAAAGTTCTGAATTAGTTAAAACCTTATCTAAATCAAACGACATTTCAAAACGTTAAAACTAATTAAGCACAATCACCGAGACGACCTCAAATTGTACCAGAAATCGTATACATCTGTCGCGACAATATCAGGTAAGGTACCTACGACCTTTTTTGTGCAGCACTTCACGAAACAACAGTGACTTATTACCCGATTAGCAAGAACAATCAGAATAAAAAGGTAGTATAAAAACTGTCACGTCTACCTAACGAGTCTTCTTAGCGAGAACCAGGTGGGTCCATTTTTTGCATAATTTTCTTGACACAAAAATATTTGAAAACAGTCCTGTCACGTTAATAATTAACAGTTTTATTCGTGGTGCATGTCTGTCACGTTTTCGGCCCATTGTCACATTAAATTATGATGTTCAGGCCCGTTGAAACAAAAACTTCAACATAATGGTAGAGTAATCAATCCGCCAGACAGCGTGCCGCTTGTGTTGCTAACTAATCTAGGCGACACGCGACGCGGAGCTACGAAAGATCTAAGCAAAGAACAATTTAAACACCGCATATTTTTGAGGAAAGGAGAATTTATCAATACCTATTTAACAACTTTATTTAGTTTAGGTATGTGGTATCTACCCGAACGTTTTAGAACATAAGAAACATAAAAATTATAGATGATGTTTCCTATCCAGTTTCGCAAAAAATGTCTTGTTGTAGAAATATAAATCAATAATAGTGACAAAGTTTCTTTTTAATTATGATATAGGTGAATGGACATTCAACCTTCAATTTACCATTGAGATATCAAAGTTTAACAATCAACTTTCATCAAGTACCAACCAGCTAATGGTGTTGTCCATCAAATCGCTAATAGACACTGACTGGCTAATCGCGTGATAACAATTTATGTATCTAACCAAAGTTTTCTAAGATTTATTTGCTGCTAATGTTCACATCAAACAACCTGTGTTGCATACTTATTAGATACCCGAATCAAAATAATTGCAAATTGTTACAAATCCTTGAATCGCCTTAGTAACCTAAACTTGTTTCCTCATTTTGTCGCCAATCGAAATTTAAATCTGCTCCATCTAATTGAATTATAGTTCCATGTCAACAAAGAACATCTGGCCAACTCAAGGTCTAGGAATTGAGGAAACCAAACCGAATTATAAAAAATGGTGCACCATTATCAACAATCATTAAATATCATCAAGGGGATAAATGATATACAAATAAGGCATCTAAAAAACTTATAGACAAAAACCAATAACTGGTCAAGCTAACCCAACTTCCTTGACAGCCGACAGTTACTCTAATAGATTTATTGCTTGTTTACGGGTAATAAAACTGTATGCATATGATTAGGATTCTAGTTCATATAATTATCTCATTGCTGATAGAGTTGATTGGTAGTACAGTCGGTCAGCATTACAATCGGCGATGCCGTTAGTAACCTCGATAACTTAATTGTTTAAAATCGTGTAATGGATATTTTAGGTACGCAATATACAATGCCGGTATTTTTTGCGTATGTCATTTTTTAAATAAATAAAACTGTAGGTAAGTATTGGCATTCATTCGCACGCTAGTAGTTAATGTTGTTACTATATTTTGTCAAGATAGATGCTTGACCAGTAGTTAACATCTGTGATACGGTTCGATCAGAAAGTAGACTATAGGATTTCCTTGGTGACCCAAAATAAAACAATTTTAAGTCAGTATAAAATATCAGTAGATAAACATATTACCCACAAGTTATTCCATCATAATCAAGCCACATGGTCGTCGGAAAATTTTGCAAACTCATTGAGATTTCTTTTTATTAAAGTATATTTTGATATTCATCAATTATAGTAATATAGAACTTCATAAATTAATAATGTCGTAATAAAATCAATAATGAGAAAAATAAATTCGCACTCCTAATAGATTTCTACATAGTTTTATGGTATCAATAAATTATGCATGTAATCTTTAAATCTAAAAGCTCTTAAGATTTTCATTTCGTTATCTAAAACGAAATTCAATTTAAATATAAATAGCAATTTAGATGATGTTTAATTAATTTCCACGTCAAAATAATAGTAAAAGGTGACCAATAAATCTATAAATATTTATTCAACGTATATTCAAAATACTTATTAGGTACCTACGTATACTTGTCTCCCTACTTAGTCTATAAACATTTTATACAAAATACAATAAGATAAAACATGTTAATAATAAATAAATAGCGGAATGATGAACGTAAACTAAGTATTCCACATCATAAATAATTGCATCATAAACGAACAATAATAATGCAAATTCTTTTATAGCACTTTAAAAAATACACTTTATTGTAAACACGAGGATCATCAAAATCCATTTACTATTCGTTGTAGTGTATAAAACATATATACATGTCCATTAACTAAGTCTTTATTCAATTCTTTCAATCGTTTGTGGTTCACAAACGATTTCATTTGAATTTCCTATTGTGAGCGCTTTACAAAGCGTACACGAAAATGTAACTTAAAAAGACATTTACACAAAAACATTTGGGAAAACACAAAGAAAAAATACGAGTAACGCTTGTAAAAATCTTAAATAATTGAGAAAATATTCATAAGCAGTCTTTCCATTTTAACCGTGCGAGATATAACCACCTACGGTACAAAGTGAAATTCAAATAAATTTTATTAGTATACGAGCATGTCAAAAAGCAAAGATCAATGTTCGATATAATATCAATAAAGATATAATGATGATATTATTATACATAATGAACAAACATTTGCACATGAATTCTATCGCTCTCACATAAATCAATATCTATAGCTTTCTTTATCTGTCAAGAATTTGACAACTTACTTTGAAAAAAGTTAGGCGACAATTTTTTATGGAGGCATAAAAACTCATCTTCGTCACTAATATAAATACTGGCTGATTGATTAAAACATTCACAAACTTTGAGTAAAATGTCAAAGTACTTTGACATTTTAGTCAAAGTTAGGTAGGTAGGTACGGTACCTAGCAATCCTAGGAGTCTCGTAGTATATTTCCTTACGTAGTTTATTCAAAACTAGCTTCCCGCGCGCTTTTTACCTGCATAGCTACCGTTCCCATGGTAACTTAAATAACAATAAAATATAACTTATAGCCTTCTTCGATAAATAGGCTATCCGACATACAAATTATAATAATAATAAATAATTAATTTTATAGATATAAATAAAGAACTAATATAATTAATAAATTTTCTAATTAATGTTTGAGTATTTACAAGTGCCTGTAATTCGTTTACATAAATAAAAATTATTTTTATTTTATTTATTTTTATTTCAACATATTTTATTTAAATCGGTCCATTAACTCCTGAATTTTGCGCAGTCGAGTAAACAAACAAAAAAAAAAAGTTGTATTTATTAAAATAGATATTTATCCATAACTTCCTTTAGACAGAAACGCACACTTAAAGAATTTTAAAGACTAGCTTACTCCAATAATTACTCCAATAATTACTCGAATAATTACTCACAATATCAACTATCTCCAGTCCTAGTGAAATTCCCATAAAGAAGATGTATATTTCGTAGGATGACGAAGTTCCAATACTTATAAAAAGTGAAAACGTACGCTCTGTGCTCGTTTTTACCATACATAGCTCTTATTCCCATGAGATCAAGATCACGACATATAGTAAATTACTAAATAACATAGCATTCAATTATAGTGAAATAGTGTCTTAAATCGGTCCTGCAGTTTTCAATTTAATTCGTTACAAACAAAGATACAAAACTATTTTTATAATAATAATAATAGGTATAAATTTTAATGCCTTCTATTCGCAGTATTACGTGTAGTAAAAGTACTTTATAATGTTCTAAATCTTGTTTATAACGAGGTTATTGAATCGTTTAGAGCAACTACTCACAAACATTATTCATGTATAACTAACTTTAAATATCGTAGCGTATATTTCATTAGCTCCCCCAAGTAAAGAATTCAAATTGATTGATTGGTGACATCAAAATTTAACGTCTCGTTCAACTAGTCGAGCGGCCTCAAACGACATTTCGTCGGCTGTCTTTTACTAAATATAACTCCGATACTGTGTGTAAAGGTGGTCACCTTTACTTATTTAAGCAATGGTGAAATTTCGTTCTATACTTTAGTGGCCTTTTATCAGGTTGTCTTTCCTTCAAATATAAATAATAATTATATTAGAGCCAAGATCAACCCGTAGGTACATTAAAAACGAACAAATTATGCCAAAGTGCTTTAAAGTTCCTAAAATATTGAAAACAGTTTTATAGTATCGAGTTTTTTATTTTATTTAATTGAACAAACGTCACTCTCACAAGGTGACTTAAGGCGCTGTACTTAGTCAAAATAGGCTTCAAAAAACAGTTTTTTAGCCAAATGTTTACATTTTAGAGCAGCTAAAAAAATATATGTTAATCTTGATCATATTTATGGGGGGACCATTGTGTTCAAAACACGTTTTCGGTAAATTTTCTCGATAAAAAAAACTATAAAATAACCATTTAAATTGAAATTGTAGCAATTGTAACTTATTTATAAACAAATCTTGATAATATTAATAACAGTGATGTAATATATAATAATAAAGGGAACTGTTGTTTTTATTTATCGATTGCAATAAGATATTTGCAAGGATTAATGTATTAAATAATTTGAACGAGTCGAACGAAACGTTGCGCCATCGCGGCGTCTCTTCGCTTCTCTTTCATTTCTACGCGGAGCAACAGTGACAAAACTAATACGTAAAAGTCGTCTATTCACCGCGCCTTAAGTCGCATTAAATTGAGCTATGACAATGTTAACTTGCATTCTATAGTTTTGTATCCATACCTCATGAGAGTGAAATCCAAGGACGCGTACGTTTTGTTACTTAGCCTGATTAGTTGTGAATGTGGCAATATCGTTGGATATTGCCGTAGTCACAACGCTAGGCAGGAAGATTGGTGATCACAGTAAAATGGGAGACTCTTTTAACTGATAGATACTGCTGATACTGCTCATCCATCGGGTGTATGTCCCTGAGTCACGTCTTACGACACCATACGTGGTGATCGATTCTAATCCGAAAACTACACAGCGGATGTCGCGAGTCGCTTATTCTCTATGCCACTGTATGAGAAAAAGGAGGTATTAGTATGAATAATGTAACTAAATAATGCAAAGACAAAACAAAAACTGCGCTAATTTAATTATAATCTTACTTAATTTTTCTAACAATACCTTCTTACAAATTTAAATTAAATATTTGCAAAATATCTAATGCTTTTGTTGTTGGTCGTAAAAAATATAAATCACTCATTAAATAACATAGTGCCTCTAGTTCACGCAAAGATAAAATGCATAATAAGCTCAAAAAGGAAAGCGGTGCCACAAATATTATAGACTATCTACAAATAACATAAGCTCCATCTTAACATATTTTCTCAAGAAGTATAATATCGAGTATCGATTTAATAAAATTGTCGTTAATATAATAGTGTTTCAATGAATAACAATGAATCTATAATAAGTATCGATAGACATTTTAATCGATAGCGTCATAATAACCTCTTTATGGGATTTCATGAATATCATTAAAATAAATATTTACGGAAACCATAGTTTCTACACTGTTAACCTTATAAATATAGGTTATGAATACGTTTAATGTAATAATTTAATGAAATTTGACAATATATGAGTGATGTTATGTTTAGAAATCATAACAAGGGCCCAAGGATGAAGATAATCTTATTAATGTCATTAATACCAAACTTTATAGTCTGAATTGATTTTACGATTTGTTTTTGGAAATCCCAAATGGATTAACACTAATACAGTAGAGAGTTGAGCAATATATATAAAACTAGCCACTGCCCGTGACTTCGTCCGCTTAAAATAAAAATGTTATATATATAGTTATTTTATAATAAAAATCCCGACTAAATCGGTACTATTGTTATACGGAATACACATACAAACAATTAGACAGACAATGTAAATGTCTAAGTCGAAGCCTATATTATACCTTGTAAAATTAGGTACCTATCTACATGTGAAAGTCACGTCAAAATCGGTTTAGCCGTTACTGCGAGGACGAACTGACATACAGACAGAGAGACAGACAAATTTATTTTTGTTTTTGTTATTAGTACCCTATAAGATATACAATAATGCTTTTAGTAAAACCTGTAATTTTTCAATTACAAACAGACATTTCAATTTTATTTATTTGTATAGATATATATTGATATTGATTTCGTAACATCATCTGGTGTAGACATGTCCGTGTCAAAAGCTTTCGAATTTAACACATATAAAATGATAAGTAAATGGTTTTACTATAGTAGTCTATTAACGGATAGTAGCACGTATGTATGTTCTTTTTTCTGTACAATATGTATTTAAAGTGATCCATAGCTATATAACCTTAAAAAGTAATATAGTTTATAATATATTACTAATGTATAGTTTCAAAGTATGACACCATTCGAAAAATTACTACGCAATGACACAATATATTGAAACCTTATGAACGTTGATGAAGAAATAAAACAAACTATTATCCAAATGATGATGATGATGATCTTTAAACTGAATACAATTACTATTAATAAGCGGCCGTAGCCCAAGGGTTAGGGGCATCGGACTTGTGATCCTGAATAGGCTGGTGCTTTATGATTGCCCAAAAATGTCTTGACTAGTCGAACAAAGCTTAGCCATGCATCAGATTCAATTTGTGGCATATACAGTGTCTTTTATAAGAGTACGAATTTGCGGTTCATCGGAGATGTCTGCTTTTAATTTTTCCATACTCTGAGCTGGAAGTTTTTGTTTTTTTGGCATATTTAAAACAGTTACCAGTCTTATCAAGGGCTTTGATAAACTGTTTCATTAGCCCAAGCTTAATGTGAAGATGTGCAAGCAAAATATGTTGATTCATTACTTGTGTTTTCTTTATCTCAAGAACCTGATTCAATCCAAAAAAAGTAAATGCGAATGTGTCATAGACAAATGTTTACAAAAAATACATTAAAAAAATTAATGTCACAGATTTTTGTTCCGCGCAGTGCCATTATTACATTGATTCGTAAAGAGATTTGCCGCATGCTTCCTCAAATTCATACATCTAGCAGGTAAACAACCTTTTCATCCCACCATCTCGGAAAGAGTATTTTTAATCTTCAATATCTGAGTGGAAAAGCCGTTTTTATTCTCTAGAGGATAAAGTAAATTGAATTTAGAACATCGTGTGAACTAAGTTTGTGAATTAAAAAAAACATTAAACCTATTTACTGCTACCTCTATGGTGCCGAATATATCATACAACTTTTTTTTAATTTGTTAAAATCTCAGACTCGGAACCTTCTTGGTGTTCTTTTTTCAATTTGCTTTGTACGCGGTTCTTTACGCGGCATTTTTTCACGTCATTGTTAAACCTTATATTAAAAACAAAAAACTTGAAAACAAGTGAAAAAACTAAAATGAGTGATTCTAGCGACGAGGAAGTTTGTTTGACGCCAACAGAATTGACTGAAACTGTTAATAATGCGCATTTCCTCGCTGAGGTGGAATGAAAAGTTACGTGTTGCACTCGAGTGCAAAGATTTTTCACCTCGTGCTCTTTTGATTCCCTCGCTAACGCTCAAGGTTCTAATTTTGAATCACTCGCTGCGCTCGTGATTCAATTTTAGAATCCTTCGCTTGCTCGGTCATCAAAATTGAACACGCAGTTAAAAAGCAACTTTGCACTCTTGTATAACAAATAACTATTAGATACCTAGGTATCTAAAGGTTGTTTACCTGCTAGATAATGTGTCAAAGTTGGCTATTTACGTTCAAAATATTGTAGGTCCCAGGTACCACTTCGACCGTCAGCGTCTTCTTACGTGACATATACGAGTAGTTCTGCAAAGTTTCAGAATTTACTCACCTGCGACAAACAACGGAAAATGGATGGATTTAGTTACGTTTAAATAATATCTTATGTAACATGTAAAAGTAGATTACTTTCCAAGAAAGTATAAGTACAATTAGAAGGCACACATAGACACAACGTAATGAAAACTATCTACTTAAACTATTTTCATAAGATTTTTTATTTTATTTAGGTAGGTAGTTGAATTTATTTCACAAATATTCAGTATTCGAAGAAGGTAGAAAATACTTAGTCATACTTAAAAAATAAATGAGTGATTAATTACTAAACGTAAACCATCCATCATAAAGTTTTCACAAAAACACCGCTACGCGACAAATATCGCTACTCTTCTGCAGTTGCTACAAAACAAATCAGATTATGAACCGTGTCATTCGATTTTCAAATTTTCACCTTTATTTTTGTGTTACCCTCAAAATTCCTGTTTTTTTCAAATTTGCGTATTCCGTTTGTTTTCTGCATCTATTTTTTATGCTTTTGGTCGTAGACATACATCGTATAGATGGATTTATATTTTAAAGCTCGCTTTTATTTTTGCCGTCCATTTTTATAAGGTGATACATTGCTTTTATTC
Organism: Nycteola revayana; assembly: GCA_947037095.2. Lineage (NCBI taxonomy): Eukaryota > Metazoa > Arthropoda > Insecta > Lepidoptera > Nolidae > Nycteola > Nycteola revayana. The sequence continues at coordinate 17,319,583 of OX344860.2, read as the reverse complement.
ATATATTGAAGGTAGATCGAGATGGGATAACCTGAATGGAGGAGAGAAACAAGACGTGTATATTTTATATCTAAATTATATACGGGTATTTTTCGGCCCTAAGTAAAACATACCTTTGTTATCTAAATAAAGATAATACTAATTGCAACTCTTTTCTTCATTTGCAATAGATTTCAAAATGCAACTATTTCATGGTGACAGCATTGACGCTCTATTCTTTTTTTTACTTAGAATAATTTAAAGTCAGCCGGACTACATACCTTGAAGGATGTTCTCGTGACTCCTAAATTAAACTGATAATAGATGAATCAATTATTTGGTTGTAAATGTAAAAACACAGTACTTGTACCAACTTTAATATTATTTCATAACCACTTATTACATATTAATACTGCCGACGTATACACTTATGTGTTGTCTACATTACCTGCCACACGCCGAACGCAAATATTTTCAGAACCACTTTCAATAATAAAACTTCCATTCGCGTACTTAAACAAAAATAGTATCGTCAGCTTTCGTAAATTAACATCGCAATACTCAAAATATAAACGATACAAATTCCGAGTAGCCGGCATAAATTGATTTCTGAACCGATGAGCCTGAAAACTAGTGTACCAAATCTAAATCCCGGGTTTTCAATCCCGGGTAATGGGATTCGAAATTTGCTCCGAGTATCGATTATTATAAGTGTTTTTATACTCCTTTTCTTTATGTAGCACACTTATTCAAGTACATGGTATACAATTTATTACTTACACATTCCGAATCATAAGTAACTGAAGATATATTATAGAAATAAAATAGTTTGAAGTAAATAAAAAACATTAAAATAATTCATTATTATCTTTAATAATTATATTATAAACGTAACTAAAGTTTATTTACTATTATCGATTATGAATTAAATGAAATGAAAACGTTTATTGATAATGTAGACGAATCGATCGTACTTATTATAAGTTAAATACAATGATAAAAATATACAAAGAAAAAAAATCTTGACTAATTAATTAGTATACATTTCAACAGTAATGTTATTAAATAGAATTTAAATCTACCAATGTGGCATGTGGTAGTCTAGTATTTAACATATAATTAGAATCAACCAGCGCGGGCTGGGATTAGGTCAGAAGCATAGAACACGTTGCGAGCCTCGCCTTGCAAGGACGACCGGACCCTATCCTAGCTTCCTACGAGTCTTTCTCTATCTACCTACGTTGTGACACCCGGAGAAGAAACGACTTATATATACTAAAAGACTATAAGAAACTCCGAGATCATTCTTTTTCTCATCTTTTAAAGTCTTTGATTAATCATTTGTACATCTATTGAAAACGCAGCAGGAAATTGTAATGGAAACAATAAAAGTTTCAACTAAGTATCGAGTATAGAAAGCGCTCCTCCAGATTTACATATTTTTTTTACAATTGACACATACCTACAGTCTGATCAGTTGTCTTTAGTGAAATATATAGATTAAGATTAACTATACTTAAATAAAAAAAACATATTCTTAAGTTAAATCCCGGGATTGATCTGTAATTCCTAAAGGTAATTCTCTAATTCAGACGGTTCATTTACTAACTGGGTCTTATACAATTAAATTGCTTCATTTCAATGTATTTTCGTTAAACAGCAGTTTTCTCCAATGAAATTTTCATAAGCAATCTTTTAATTAAATCTTTGCTCGTATTGTTTCTATAAAATTCAGCCAGCTCTTGAATTCATTAAAGTTGTATTGGATTAATTAAGAAAATATAGTTTGTTAGTATCTGCATACCTTTGATCGTTTTTTTTATTTTATTACGTTTATATATTTGCGTCTAAATAACAATGTATAAAGATGCAATGATGTTGCTTTTATCGCAGACTGGATGTTGAATTTAAGCAATGCATCATTTTGATTTTCTCACTCAACACTTAATTTTAAGTCGTACCTAATAACTATTTGGAAGCATTTATTCATAGTTACTCCCCTTTTTTCCCCTGTAACAATGCTCTGGTACATCTAACGGCTTAACGGTTGTATGGAAGAGATCAGAGTCAGAGTGTATCTATTGTAAGATTGGTGTAATAAAACGTACTCTATATCATTCTACCTTACAAAAGCGTTGCATTATGTGTTTATTTTCTAAATAATGTAACTCTTGGCCGAGACTGCACATAAAACTTAAAGACAGAATTGAAGATGCCGAATGTCGTCTATTTTCAATGTTTCAAATTGCAGCACAAAACTCAAGCCAAAAGTAAATTCATGAATGAACAACCCACAAAACAGCCTACGTCAATTTCCTTGGCTACGCGCCAAAAGAAAAGCGTGGGCTTCTCGCTAACGTTAGAAGAAATTAAATATCTACGGATCTAGAATAGCAGGTTTAGTGGAAACCATTTGCAGTAAAAAGGTGAGATAAGAGAAGGTATCTTGTGTACGGAAAATAAGTTGAACGAGTAAATTCTTGGTTTAAGTGTTAAGTGTAAATTCATGTGTTTATTTGATTTTTATTTTCTTTACAATTTGTTTCTAGGGCACCTTTCACAAATATTTTTTTTACTAAATATAGGCTTACGTTTGACCATAATCTCGCTTGATGGAAGGCGAAGATAAGGCCATGTATCCATCTGGTACATCAAAATATTCAGGGGATGATAGGAAAGGAGTTAGAATTGGAACTGTTTTTGAACTGTAACAATATTGACATTTTATGTATAACTGAATCTTGGCTCAAAAGTCACCAGGTCATTTTCAGTTCCAATAACCACCATATTGTGAGCTCTTTCAATAGGGACCGATTTATCAGAGGTGGCTCTTTAATAATTATTAAGAATTGTCTAAAATCTAAAGAAAGGAATGATATAGTGAGCCTCTCTATTGAAAGAGTATTAGAGATAGCATGCGTTGAACTGGAGCAAGTCATAGTTATGAGTGTTTACAAGCCTCCATGTGCGCCTAATGAGGCTTTTTTTAAAATTATGGCGGATGCCTTATTTAAAGTAACCAATAGCCATAAAACAGTTGTCATTTGTGGAGACTTCAATGTAAATATACTAGAGAATAATTCAGTGTCACTTAACTTTTTAAATCTATTTAAATCATTTAACTTATATAATGTTTTCTGTGAACCTACGAGGATTACTGCTTCTACTGCAACTTGCATTGACAATATTTTTACTAACATAATACCAAGTCATAAGTCAGTAATCAATAGTCTACCCTCTGACCATTGTGGCCAGTTAATCTCATTTCCTAAGAGAGACAATAAGGCTCAGAGAAAACATATAAGTTTTATTCCTATTAGTAAGCATCGGATTGATGAATTTAAAATAAGTTTGTTTCGCAAACTATCGGAGTTGCCCCCTCACAATGATCCAGATCAACTTTATAATTCTCTTTTTAACACAATTATAACTGAGCATAATAGGATATTTAAACTCAAAACTAAGATGATCAGTGAAGGTTTTAGTTTCAGTGAATGGGCAACTACTGGTATCTACAAAAGTCGCAATAAACTGTTTGTATTGTATTATGAAAAGACATATAATCATTGTCCGACTTTTAAAAATCATGTAAGTAAATATTCAAAAGTTTTTAAACAAACCTGTTATGCTGCTAAAGCTTTGTATTTGAAAAATAAGATAAAAAACTCAACAAACAAAATTAAAGAAATATGGAACATAATTAATAATGAAACAGGTAGGGCTAAAAATGTTATTAAAGAATTCAATTTAAATATTAATAATGTAGATATTAAAGCTGATATGGATGTCGCGACTGAGTTTGAATATTTTTTTACAAAAATACCTTTAGTAATAACTGAACTTCTCAACTCGTCTTCCATAGAAGCTGAATTACTTTTGAAAGAAAATGTTTGTAAATGTGATACTGACTTTACTTTTACTTTTATTAACTATATAGATATAATAAAAACTTTTAAAACTATGGAGATGAAAAAATCAAAAGATTTGTGGGGGCATTCAGTAAAATTCATAGCTAATATTGTAGAAATAATTGCACCCACCCTAGCAAATATATTTAATAGTTGTGTAAGTAGTGGAGTATTTCCTGACTTAATGAAGCATAGTAAAGTTATTCCATTGTTTAAGTCAGGTGATACTTCTGATCCCTCGAATTTCCGACCTGTCTCTATTTTGCCCACACTGAGTAAAATCTTTGAAAAAGTTATTCTTAGTCAACTGCTTAGGCATTTTACAAAACATAAACTCCTTCACACCAAACAGTTCGGATTTACGAGGGGTTGCTCAACCGTAGACGCTGGAATCGAATTATTGAAGAACATATTCGCGGCCTGGGAGGAATCACAGGATGCTTTGGGTATATTCTGTGATTTATCTAAGGCATTTGATTGTGTACACCATGATACGCTAGTCAGGAAATTACACCACTACGGTATTAGGAACACGGCTCTCGATCTTCTGAGTTCATATTTGGGTAATAGAACTCAGAGGGTCGGTATAAACGGTAAAATATCTCCAGGGTCCGTTGTTAATATAGGCGTACCACAGGGTTCTATCCTGGGACCGTTCCTGTTTCTTGTATATTTAAACGACTTGCCTTACCACATAGGGAATGACCATGAGATTGTATTGTTTGCCGATGATACTTCTTTGACATTTAAAATTAGTAGAAAATTACTTAACTATGACGACGTAAACAATGCCCTCTCGAAGGTCGTGCATTGGTTTAATGTAAACAATCTCGTTCTAAATGAGAAAAAAACCAAGCTTATCAAATTTTCTACCCCTAATGTCAAACAGGTCGCCACCAACTTACTAATTAACGGAACGAGATTGGAGCCTGTGGAGTCAACAGTTTTTTTTGGTATAACTGTCGACTCCAAATTGCAATGGGGACCACAAATTAAAAATCTATCTGGTAAACTTAGTTCTGCGGCATACGCAGTTAAGACAATAAGACGGCTTACTGATGTAGACACGGCCAGACTAGTATATTTTAGTTATTTTCATAGCATTATGTCCTATGGAATTCTTCTATGGGGAAACTGTGCGGACATTGATACTATATTTGTGCTGCAGAAACGCGCTGTAAGAGCCATATACAAACTTGGACCGCGGGTTTCCCTACGGGAGAAGTTCAAAGACATTAAAATTCTTACTCTAGCTTCGCAATATGTTTATGAAAATTTGTTATACGTACATAAGAATATAGATAAGTTTCAGAAAAAAAGTGATATACATAATATGAATACTAGACATAAGCATGACTTAGTAGTACTTGCAACTCGTCTCCATAGAATAAGCAACTCTTTTATGGGGCAATGTATTCGCTTCTATAACAAACTCCCAAATAATATTAGAGAATTATCTGTTAATAAATTTAAAGCCACTGTCAAAGCTAAACTATGTAAAAAGGCATATTATAAAATATCAGATTATGTAAATGACAGAATGGCTTGGGAGTAACTTGCTCTGGAATGACACTGCTGCTTAACAATATTGTAAAGTAAAATGATGATTTGATTATTTAAAAAAGGATTCCTCTGAGTTTCTTGCCAGTTCTTCTCAGAGTTGCCACGTCTTTGAACTGGTGGTAGGAAAAGAAATGGACGCATCATAAGAACATGATTTAATTATTTTTGAATTGTGTCTATATGAATAAAGATATTATTGACTTTGACTTTGACTTTGGCCAAAGATGATACACGCTTGCCTAGAAAGTGTCTATTCACTTTAGCCGGAAAAACCGACCCCGGCAGAGAATTCCACTCCTTAGCCGTCCGCATTATGAAAGAAGAAGCAAATCGCTTCGTGCGTATTGAAGGAATGTCTACAACAAAAGGGTGAAACCGCTCGCCGCGCCTAGTCGTCCGGTGATGGAAGGGTGAATGGGGTATCAGGTTATGTAGAACCTCCGCACACTTCCCGAAATGTAACCGATAAAAAACCGATAGGCAGGCTACTCGTCTACGGTGTTCGAGGCTCTGAAGACTTGCCTCCACCAATGACTTATTGCCTATGACTCTCTTCGCTCGGCGCTCCAATGAGTCCAGAGCATCCAGCTGATATCTAGCAGACCCATCCCAAAGATGAGAACAGTATTCCATTGAGGAGCGAACTTGAGCTCTGTAAAGACTTAAGAGCTGCTCCGATGTAAAGTACCGCCTCACCTTGGAGAGAATGCCAAGTTTTTTGGCTGCAGTGTTTGCAATGGACTCGATGTAGTGACCGAAGTTTATATAACTAATTGAATCAGACCCTGTGCAAACCACTGTGTTCTTGGGTATCACTATTGACTCCAAACTGTAATGGGGACCACACATTGAGAAATTGTCAGGAAAATTAAGTACTGCAGCATATGCTGTAAAAACAATTAGACGGCACACTGATGTTGATACGGCTAGAATAGTTTATTTCAGTTACTTTCACAGTGTTATGTCGTACGGGATTCTTCTTTGGGGTAGCTCCGCGGATATTAACAGCATTTTTATTTTGCAAAAGAGAGCCGTGAGGGCTATTTATAAGCTTGGTCCCCGTGAGAGCTTGAAAGAAAAATTTAAAGAAATAAATATTCTAACCGTTGCATCGCAATATATTTTCGAAAATTTATTATATGTACATAAAAATATTGATTTATTTAGTAAAAAAAGTGATACACACAACATTAATACTAGATATAATAATAATCTTGTGGTACATGCTAGTCGTCTCCGCAAAATAAGTAACTCTTTTATGGGGCAGTGTATACGGTTCTAACTACAACAAACTTCCTCATAATATAAGAGAAAGAATATTGTCAATAAATAAATTTAAAACAACTATAAAAGCCAAATTGTGTAGCAGGGCTTACTATAAAATGTCTGATTATACAGGGTGTCCCAAAAGGTTAAGTAGCTGGGAAAGGGGGTGACAGGGGTGGACACAATGGTCACTAGAAAAATAAAAATAAAATCTGCTCTGGGTATTTAAAAAAAAATGGCATTTTTTTAAAAACTTAAAATTTTACACCTTGTTATTTTTGATGTTGATGTTGATGACCTTGTTGTTATTGAAGATTACATAACAGCATTTTTTTTAAATACAGCCATATTTGTAGGTACAGTTAGCACAAGGCGTAAAATTTTTAGTCATGCCATTTATTTTTTTAAACACCCAGAGGGAATTTTTTATATTTTTCTGGTGACCCTTGTGACCATCCCTATCACCCCCCTTCCCAGCTACGTAATCTTTTGGGACACCCTGTATAAGTGGCAAAAATGCTTGGGATTGACTCGCTCCAATTACAATGTAAAATAAAAAATAATGTATAAATTTAATAAAATATTGTAAAATATTATTATAAAAAAGAGGGTTTTACTGAGTTTTTTGGCAGTGTTTCTCAGTAGTCTCCACGTCACGCACTGCACGGTAGGGAAAAATATGACGATTCCAAATAAATGTAACCATTTTTACGGAATAAATGATTTGACTTTGAGACGTTAATTTGCGGAAATCCATAGAAATGTAGACACACATTTTTTATTTTATTTAATAAAATAAAAAATTCTTCTCACATTGCAATTAGAAAAATGTAACGGAATTCAGAATTAAATTCTTATTCCATTTTAATCAATCTCTCTCAAATTTCGACAGCTTTATGGTGTCATCAACTACCTGATCATCTGAACCAGTTTTATATAAATAAGACATTTTGAAAAATCGACGATACTATTATATATGTTACGGCTAATAGCTGAAATGCGGCTACACCTACACGGCTACACCGGTTACTTCTAGGTGCAGCAGACCACATGCGGTTAAACTTAGATCAGCCTCAATAAGGTTTAGGTTATTTTTTTTTTAAACTCCCTATCACTTTTTTGTGCCGTGCATAGTTATTGTTTAATTTAATTAAAACCTAGTTCTAACCGAAGAAAAGTAGGATACGTCTAAGTTTAACCGCATCTGGTCGGCTGCAATTAGTTGTAGCCGGCTAAAACTAGGTGTAGCCGCACTTCGGCTATTAGCCGTAACATATACATACATATAACGATATTATTTTGTTTTTGATCTTCATTATATTTTTTATTTTTCTATTCTGTTTATTTAAAAATAAAATTCAGACTCTAGGATTCTACTAGATAGTATCGAAGGAGTAAAAGGAACTATTTTTGACAGAACAGGGAAAATTACACATTACTTTACCCACTGTACGACATTGTTCGGAAAATAAATATTCGCAACAAAATAAAATAAAAGTATGTGCTTGTTACATTTTATTACTGAAATCTACAATAAACATAAGCCAAGTAAATATCATACAAAGTCGGAGTATCTGAAACGGTGCATTTACGGCGCGCTTACCTACAAGCATTGAAATCTTGTAAAATTCTGACAAAGCACTTTGCAGTTAGGTTATTAAAGATAGAACAAAGAAAATGATCAAGTTTTTCAAGTAATACTAAGCCAGATATTTTCTTACTTTTACAGTGTTTTGTTTGATATACTATTTAAGAAAGTAATTACTAATACCTATATAAATTTATTTTGTATTTGTTTTTTCTATACCATACAATATTGTATGTATGACTGAAAATGTTTACACGGCTTTTTATAATAATACCTACAATACTTTTTGAAATATTACAGTTTTAATGTTATTTTATTTATAACGAAATTTTATATCGACGTCTCAAACACAATTCAAATAATAAAATATAAATCAATGCTTACGCAAATCGCCAAAAAACTTTAAATTAATTGAGCCGTAGTTCAATAAAAAGCAATTGGTATATCTTGAGATCTAAACTGCTTGGAGGTGTCGATGAGTGGGAAATTGCCACTCCGACAATTAATAAATGAGTTATACGTCATACCAAACCATCGTCCCACTTTTCCAATAACCACAATGACTAACGGACTGCGTATTTAAGATTCGTTCTTATGATAACGTGCATAGATTTTAATGTCGTTATAGGTGGTAGTGGTCTGTTGGACGTTAGAGAAGCGGGATGGGATGGGAGATTAATTACGCTCCAATATCGCGAATCGGATGTCTTAATTTTAATGATACGGGTGTTCGGGCGGACCCTTATATATTTTTACACCTGTTAAATTAATTGCTAACCATTATTTTAAATTCAAAGGCGGTAATTTTTCTAATTAGTTTATATGTGTCACTTGATGTCTCAATTATCAATACTGAAGGCTGTAAATTTAAATTATCTGTCATAAATTTATTATTTTTTACCGCTGAACTCAGAGCTTGTTTATTGTTTTTATACTGCTGTGGCCATGTCACGTTATCATCATAACAACTAATCCTAACACCAACCAAAGCAAAGCTTCTACTGTTGACTCGCGAAAGAAAATGGTAGCTAGTAGTAGTCCCGGATTGCCACAGTGTACCCGGGCCCCTCACCAACGGCGGATGGAGGAGTACCCGGGGTTTTTTAGTGATGGAGGGTCGTCCTCTTCTTGTCGTATGATCAGCATCAGCAGGACGAGTCCCACATACCCCTTCGCCGGCGCGGGAACTCTGTAGCGGCGGAGGGGATGTGTAAAGACATTTCCCCCCGGACAAACAAAAGGTACATAAATTCTCTCTAATAAAAAAAATGCTTTAGTTCTTCAATCACGCCTGAAAATTTATAAACGATCTTGCCTTTAAATAAATCCTGATAACACTCCCAAACTAAAGAAAGGATACTCTAAACATTGTTCCGCTCATTCCTAGTAAACGTTTGGCGAACATCCAACATCCATCTATTGGGGATGGCAATCTTCTAAAGGTTAAAGGTGAACAAAATAATGTTACGAACTAGTTTTTTGGAATAAGTAGTCGTATTATCAAAGTCCCACATATCATTCTGATGGCATGTGGGTGTTAATGTGCAATGGAGCGCTGCGGATGTCCTATATCATATAGCTGTAGAACCAATTTAGCTAGCTTGGCGTTTTTTATCTCGGCCCGGCGACAACCATCCGCCATACTACCATATCTCGTAGATTTTCTGGAATTGTCTTTCATACAAAATGATGTCTCCATAATTACAAATACAATAACGAAATATTTAGCCAATTTGGCTGGATTGTTACTTAAATCACGCTTACTACCACAGGCCACAGAAAACCATAAAGAATTAAACAAACGTAGCTAACTCGATAAGTTTAAAAGGAATACATAACACATTGTTTATCATGTACAAAATGTAACCATTCACCATACCAGAAGTAGGTAACGTAAGTCTGTCACAAACTCACAGCACTACGCATTTCCACCACAACTCCCAATTCCAATCACTTACAAAGCGAGCAACTAACAGGAATTAGAACATAAATCTACTACATTGTTTACGATTTACTAGAGCACGTACTACGCGAAAACAGACACTAAAATGTTTATTGTATCAACTATAACTTGTCAAAGAGACCATTTCATTAATAAAGTTACCTACTCGTATAGTATGACAACGTACAGAGATTTATATTCTTGAGGATAGTAAAAATTGTAGCTGCGTGTGAGGGTGGATTAACTTTCGCTTTAATGAGGCGAAGGAGACGATGGCTGTGTGCACAAAAGTCTAACTTTTAAATCAATACTATGTGTTAAGATGGATTAACTTCAATTCAATTTTGATATTTGTTTGATTCTTTTTTTTTTGGTCTAATAAGGGGAAGAAGACGATGGTTGTGTGCACAAAGATCTAACTTATAAACAAATACTATGTGTTGTGATGGGTTCACTGCATTCAATTTTGATATTTGTTTGATTCATTTATTTTTATTATCTAATAAGTCGTATGTGACGATGGTTGTAAGCACAATAGTGTAACTTTTAAAACAATACAATGTTGTAGGTATAATTGATAAATTTTGATATTTGTATTTATATTTCAGTTATGCTCTCGTATAACAAAAGTACAGAATAGAAAATATAATATTATGTGTAATTCTGAGTATTTTTCTTACGGTAAGCTTTACACAATGACACGGCTTTTACACAATGGCAACGGGACACACAAAGAGCCTGTTCCCTGATATACGATTGTTATAGACGATGACATAACAATCGGGGCCGATGGCTTAACTTGCTTTCCGAAGCACGGAGGGTAGTCCCTCAATCAACCAGACCCGGAAAGGAAACTTAGAATTCTCAGAAACATTTCTTGTTCGGTGTGTGATCAAACCCTACCATAGAGTTTGATATATGCGTAAGCCTCGAACAAATGAATTCTTTAATTTCACGGCCATATTCTATTATGACCGAAAATAATCAATACGACCGTAGTCTTTTAAAATACAGTAAAATTTTATGACACCGAAAACTAGTAATCACTATAAATCACTCTACAATATTATACGAATTGCAACAAAAAATGGATGCCGAAAAGTCATCAATTGGAGCATGAGTCGTAGCAAATACGTAGCAGCTTTGTAGTAAATTCCTCGTAGCATTTTTCCTGCAAATTGGCAATTTTAAATTGACAATTACTTTATGGGATGATGTGGGTCAATAGAACTCATGCTTCTAAAGCAGAACCCATATTGGGAATGCGCTTTCCTCGAGCGTGTGGCACATGTGGACAACGGCGGGGGTAGCGGGTGATGGGGTCGGGAGCCCGGCGCTAGCGACGTTCGCCTTGTTCACGCGCTCGAAGAATACGCGCGCCCAACGTGAGGTCAGTCTAAGTGTAACGGCTCATATTTAAATGCTAGAACCAGTTGAATGATCTTCAGGTAACGCGTTGACTTACTACAATCCGTATTGAACAAAATGTACTCCCGTCCTGACACTGGTCAGATGCTAATAAATCATCGTTTAAATTAAACATTTTATTATCTTGTCTTAACTTAGATCATGTCAAGAAACTTTGCAGTAAGATCATTCATTATCAAGGCTCCCCTTTATCACCCCAATCCTAATACCGTGATGTTTGTTATTTTTCCCAAGTTGCTAGTGTCCTAACTCCTACGTTCGTCCCGCTGAAATAGCGGAGCAGTGTGACGTCACAAGGCCGACCGGCGCCTCCGTAGTGACTAAGCTAAATTAATGTACTATACTGTGTTTGCCCGACTTCGCCTACGCGTGCCGCGTGGGAGTCCTACTATGATTTACATTGTGTTCTAGTTTCTTCTCTGTGCCAAAATACATGAAAACTGAAGGAAAAGTCGCCTATGGAAGCCTCTATTTAAGTGTATTTGTATGTTTAATAAAAATATATTAAGGTGCGTCTTATCAATTAATTAGGCTACATATAGTGGTACATAAAATACCTGAAATAAATTAACTACACACAATAGCCCATACTATAGCAAATTTGTTATATGGATCCGCGAACTAGCCCGCGCGGTTAGACTATGACACTCACAAATAATACAGTTTTCTGTTGGTAAAAGAATTTTCAAAATCGGTTCAGTAAATCCAGACATTACCCCCTACAATACCCAAACATATTAGACATACTTATTGCAAAGTTGTTGAGCCTTCTTGGTCTACAAGTGTCTTGAAGCACCAACATTGAACTATTTGATACTTGCCTTATAGGTTGACTAAAATTGTTACAAAATTACTAACTAGTGGATACATAAAAGCAGTAATTTTCATGGATTCTTCAAAATATCATCAATGTTTAAACGAATAGATAAGTGAAAATCTGTGCTAAGTAAAGTAATTACACGGGCGCAATTTGCCGAGACATCCTTTTAAAAGCACCCGTTCAAGTAAACACTTCATTTTACGAAACTTAAAGCTAGAATGTTCTACTTCAACATACTGTGTATAAGCGTGGCGTCGCGGTGGCTCGCTTGCCGACACACTTTCCATTGACGGGGATGAACACCCCCTACCCCTAGCTATTTTGGAACAAATTTATACTAATGACACGTGTATTATGTAACAATAGACGCTGTTTACTATTTCTAGAAACAATATTTCATTATTCACGATTATGGACTTGGAAAATAAAGTTTTAAATAAATGTTTTTAGGTGGAGTAGGTAGAAACATTTTATAATGGCAATGTGACTGTTTCGAGCTTTTCTTATATTAAATTTCTGTTTTGAAAAACTTTTCCTTTCCTTCCTTTTTTATAACTAGGTATGTACCAACTTGCTGAGGAGAAAACTAGTCACATAAGATTGCCGTACTGCTTTTATTGCTTTTTGTGTAGTGATCCTGGTTTTGAAGATGGTATAGGTCTTAAAACAGCAATTTCTTATGTAATATTAGGTTGGGAAAAAGTCTTTTCGCATTTTAGTATGTATGAACTTGTAATAGAATCTCTTTGGCTATACTATTTGTATCTGGCTGGTTTTGGTATCATTGAAAGTTTAAATTTTAAAGAACATATTCCAAATTCAAATTAGGAAAATGTGTGATTATCATTTGTTTTTCGTACTGTCAAGATGAGTGAATCTAATGAAGAAATTCGATACATTTTAAAATTTTACAACAAAAAAGGTAAAACTGCAAAGCAAGCCGCGAAAAAAAATTGCGATGTTTATGGACCTAGTGCAGTGTCAGTGAGAGTAGCACAAATTTGATTTAAGCGTTTTCAATCCGGAAATTTTGATGTCAAAGATGCACGTCGCTCTGGCCACCCTATTACGGATAAAATGGATGCCATTTTTGAAAAAGTAAAGAACTGGGAATTGACCACAAAACAGTTTTGGCGCATTTGAAAAAACTGGGTACACAAAAAAGCTCGATATTTGGGTACCTCACGAGCTCACTGAAGGAAACCTCATGAACTCATTTGTGATTCTTTATTACGACGTAATGAAACCGAACCATTTTTGAAGAAGCTGGTGATGAAAAGTGGATCACGTACGACAAGAACGTGCGAAAAAGGTCGTGGTCAAAGGCCGGTCAGGCTTCACAGACTGTGGCGAAACCCGGGTTAACTCGCAACAAGGTGATGCTGTGTGTGTCGTGAGATTTGAAGGGCATTATTCATTATGAGCTGTTATCATCAGGCAGGACCACCGATTTTGAACTTTACTGCGAACAAGTGATGAGATTAAAGCAAGAAGTTGAGAGAAAGCGGCCGGAATTAATCAACAGTAGGGGTGTGGTTTTTCATCATGATAGAGCGCACACATATTTAGCCACACAGCAAAAATTAAGAGAGTTTGGCTGGGAGGTGTTAATGCATCCGCCGTATAGTCCTGAACTTGCACCATCATATTTCCACCTGTTTCGGTCTCTTTAGAATTCTTTAGGCAGTGTCAGGTTTACATCACGAGAGGACTGCCAAAACCACTTGTCGCGATATTTTGATCAGAAGTCTCAAAATTTCTATAGCAATGGGATCATGTCCCTACCTACAAGATGGCAAAAAGTTATTGAACAAAATGTTACCTACATACTTTAGTTAAATGTAAATAAACTTTATTAAAAAATGTTTTAAATTTTCTTAAAAAATGCGAATAAACTATTTCCCCGACCTATTATATATTTACTCACATTATCCGCCTGTTTACGTCCACTGTTGAACATGGGCCTCCTCTTCAACAGACCTTGGTAAGTCAGGGTCGTTGAGGGATATAGCCGTAATCCCCTCGTTTGGTAGGCGGATTGGTGATCGCATTTAAATGGGAGTATCTTTGAGCTGATGGATGCTGCTGCCCATCCATCACGTATATGTCCCTTAGTCGCCTCTTAAGACACCCATGAGGACATATGAGGTGGTTAATTCTTATCCGGAAACTACACGACGAAGAAAAAGATTATGCAACAGCTATATTTTTCTGTTGCTATTACAAAGTCGAAAATATTCGGTCGTCAAACTTAAGGTACAAGTTGGTAGCGGGCGACATGAGGCAGCAGCAGACGACGTGTCGCAGCGACACTACTGGTTTCTATGTATTTCTATAAAATAACGTCAAGCTTCGTGTCGCTAACTACGGAGGTAATTTCTTAATTCACTTATTTGAACAAAGTCAGTAAATAATTCACACACTAATACTTGTATAGTTGGATAATCGCGTAGTAATCGAAATTCAAGTTTACATTATCTGAAAGAGTCACTAACATAAATACAATTTGGCACTTTTGCGTTGCGTTGGTTTTGTAATATGTTCTTTTTTTATACATTACAAAAACTACATACCTTCCTACTGTTCTCGCTATTTGACACCATAATAGTTAAAAACTAATTTATTTTATATGAAAGTTTATCAAATAGAGAACGCTTCGGTACAATAATTTGAAAAGTAATTTAATTAAAGAAATGGCTTCATTTTCCAGCTAATAGAAAAATTATGCTAAACGCCAGTAGTTGAACAAGCAGTTCTCACAGTAACATTTAAAATAATAATTGAAAATATGCATTTTAGTTCAACTCTCATTTTCACACGCATAATCGATATTTTGGGACCATATGAAATGAAACCTGTGAGTTACCGACAAAGACTTAATATAAGATCATAAGATTAGTTAAATTAGATGAATTCCTTTTTGAATAATATGTATAAAAGTGTATTATGTTGAACGGCAATACTTTGTACCTACCTACATCAAAAGGGCCGCGAGTATTTTGTTAATATGAAACTAAACGCTAAAACTGATTTGTTAGTCACGCCCGAACTCGTCGCAAGAGTATGAATAAAATATTGATGAGCCAATAAAATAAATCTTTACGATTTTTCCGATTCGAAATCAGTTTCGAACGGGATTAGAACATTGATAAGATTTTTAAATTCTAATCACAAATTGACAGTTATTCTGCTTTCGACGTAGTTTTGTGCTTTCAACTTACTTGATACCTAGTAGGTATGTCGTTACTATTGTGTATAAGGTTGTGAATCTTCCAACTTTTAAGTGCAATAAGTAGTGACGTGTGATTCCAGTAAAACTGAGAGGTAACCTTAAAGCAATTTCTCAGTCAATATGAAATGAAATGAAATGAAATAGTTTATTAGTAACGTAGACGAATAATTCGCGCTTGTTATACGTCATTTACAAAGCATACACATTAAAGTACATTTTTTGATACTTAATTAAGAACAATAATTTTATATGGTCACTAATGTTATACTACTATTATAATCTCATTTTAAAGATTAATAAAATATATATAGATATTTATAAATAAAATAAAATGAAAAATTGAAAAATTGTCGCGAGCAAAACGAGTGTACACAAAATTATAATTATAAGTCGCGTGGTTTAAGAAATTAGATCAACCAGCGCGGGCTGGGATCAGGTCTAAAGCCAAGCCAAGAACGCGTCGCGAACCTCGCCTCGCGAGGACCACCGTCCCTATCCTAGCTTCCTACGAGTCTTTCTCGATATACCTACGGTGTGACATCCGGAGAAGAAAGACTAGGTATAAGAAACTCCGGAATTTTTCTTTTAGTCATCTTTTAAAAATTGCGTTTTACAATATTTATGAATTACAAATTCATTACATTTTACATCTAGGACAGTGCCTCCCAAAAGCTAATTTGTTGATAATTTCAGTAATTAAAACAAACAAAAAACAAAACTAGCTTTTAATACTTTAAATTAAGTTACTAAAAAAATCTATACTACTTAATATTAAAGCTAAAAAGTTTGTTTGTTTAAAGAGGATCATCTTAGCTTCTGATCAAATTTGAAAAAATATTTTAGTGTAAGGTGGTAGCCCATTTATCGAGAAAGCCTAAAGGCGGAGAAAAGAAGAAGAAGGAATATTAGAGTTTTTGTAGGAACGCGAGTTCCGCGGGTGAAACCCCGCGCGGAAAACTACTGTCGTAATAATTCATAATTCATTCATAATTTTAAATAACAATTCCAGACAGGACTTATCCTTTAAAAATTATTTGTCCCATTTTTATTAATAACTTAGCATTACACAATACAAAAGTCTTCTAGTTAAGTACATACAACCTAACCAAACACACGCCATACCTTGCCACATCTACCGTTAGGCCGTTTTTTCGCACCTCACATACAAATCCCTTAGGACGCTTTGTTGATCGCAAACGTGTCTACTTGTGAGGGATTACTGTCATTGACGTCACGCGACATTCGCAAGTGTGCACGAGGCTTAACATCAACATGAATGGGACGGATGAGAAAAATGACCATTGAGGTTTTTGTTTGAATATTAAAATTTAAAGGGTGGTCAGTGTAGTTCGCACCGAATTAGATTTAGAACGGTACTGCCGGCTTCTTTTGTAGACGGCACATTTTACATTGTTAAATACTATGAGTATATTGTAACAAGATGGTCATTTAGTCACTTTGTTATGCATATTCAAATGGAACGGGAAGTACTTAATATGCCAAATTAAGGTGATTCTTTTGTACCTACTTCTTATAAAGGTAACAATTTAGAATATGTAAGGTAAAATGCAAGTTATATATATAGCATATTATTATATAACGTTTGTTTCAATGGCACGAAATAAAAATACTTATAATAAAATACACAATTAAAAAAAGGTTAATCTGTCTGTTTGTTTGTTTGGATAGACCGATTTTGACTGACGGGTATTTAGCAGTGCTAAATTACTAGTGAGTAAATAGCTAATTTAATAAGGTACTAGCTTTCCGCATACAGTTTCACCTCCCGTCCCCGTAGGAAGTTCATAATTAAATATATCCTTTGTTAAGCCTGGATTGTGTAGCTTATAAATGGCGATATAATCCCGGTCCTGCGAAAAATTTAACTGACTTGGGATCCGGAACGAATTTAATCAGTAAGAGATTAAAAGGATTGGAGGAGAGCAGTGAAAACACAAGTATTTTTTACACTATAGGTATAGAATGAACCTGCCTGCGTCGACGCCTCAGTGGTGACATAGGTACTTAATTCAGTAGCTAATTTTTGGGACCTGGCATTCAAAGTTCGATTAAACCCCCGTGACACAAATATATATCGATCCGTTGCGGGAGTCGTCTTGTCTAAATTAAAAAAATATAACTTGACCTTATAGCAGTAAAACGCATTGGTATGTTCAAAAAAGGCATAAAAGATATAAAATTAGTATTGAATAAACATTTATTCATTTCTGAACAAGCTTAACATTTGGTCTACAACAACACAACATACTATTCGAATGCCATTGCTGAATAGGCGTGACGACAGTATCAAAAAATTAAAGATTTAATGCTTTTAGGGGAAAGTACATATAAAAAGAAATTATTACACATATTTATTTTTATATATAACCTTGAGATTAATGTGATTTTTAATAAAATAAAAGATTAAAATACTGCAATCGGCCATTGTGACTGAAACACCAATCACGGCGCATGACGTCACGATATTGTAACCATCAAAGAGAATTTAACCACTACGTAAGATTTGGCGGACTCAATGACATTTTTTACAATAGCGTGACGTCATAGCCGACGCCATGACACTTGAGGCCTTTTTTCGCGTGCTATTTAAAATTTAATAGAAATATGGCTTAAACTTCGTTAAATTTAAATTTATTACCGAAATATTGTGTTTTTCGTACTTAGAAAATGACTACCCACGTTGCGCAAGAGGATTTCAAAATCTTGCCTCATGCCTATTATTAAAATCTCGTTAAACAGAAAACATGTTAGCAAGATTTTCTGATAAAATATCAGCATGTATAACGATAATCTGAATGATAAAAAAGTAATAATGGACGTGTAAAACATACTTTCTCCTTTAAGAGTGTATAAAAATACAAATTCATTGGTAATACACGCGTCTACACTAAGTAGGGGCAATTTAAAGTGATAAATAGAAATAATACAATAACGTAGTCGGCTCGGTAGAACAAACTGGGGTCGTGTTTGAGTTTACAATTTCACATTCTCGGAAGGAGTGCGTTCAGGTAGTTTTTTTTTTTCTTTTCACCTGTGGCTGGACGTCGCTGGCCGCCACCTCTTTAAATAACACTTTTTGACTTCATTTTTGTATTTGTGCTGGCACATAGGCTTAGTAACAGTTCGTTGGGTTGTCGAGAAAGTAGGTTTTCGAAAATAACTATCGGGTAATTATTTTGACTCCATAGTAGGTACTAACGAATGTTCAATACATCATTCAAAATTAATTCTTAATCTAAGGTGTCATATCAATACTTATAGAAAGAACTGAAGAATTTGTTTATTTGTTTGCTTGAACGCGCTTAACTCAGGAACTACTGGTCCGATTAGAAATTAAAAAGAGTTTTAGATAGCACATTTATCGAGGAAGGCTTTAGGTTATAATTTGTTAAGAAATATACATGAGAGCTGGAGCTACGCGAGTGAAACCGCGCGCGGAATGCAAATATTTAAATAATGTGTGGAGAAACCTTTTCCAAATATTAATAATTACAATCCACAAATTTTAAACGGATTTAACTACAAACATTCTCCAGACAACCAAGACTTGATGGACAACAAACTACCGTGTTATCAAATTATTGCTTTAATTTACAATTTGACATTTATAGCCCGATTAATAGATGCCTTGACATGTCAAACTCTTCAACATAATATTTCACAAAATTATAATAATATATTTTATTTTATTCCATAGATTTACTACCTACCGTGTATATTTATAATATCTGTGAATGATATAAAATACCTACGAAGCACGTTAATCCTGATTAGTTACACTTCTTGCTAATAATGTGATATTAAAATCCTTAAATAGCAACTCATAAGGAAACGAAATTAATGTTGTTAAATAGGTTTTACTTCATAAATTAGCTCATCATATTAATTTAGTTCTAGATTAGCATGTCCTTGACGAAATATGATTAAAATATGACGTAAATTTTATTTTTATAAATACATTATTAACATGCTGGAGAATTTGTGTGATGTTGTACTCTTTGCTGATGACACTTCACTTGTTTTTAAAGTGAAACGTAATATTGACGATTTTGACTTTATTAATTGTGCACTCACACAGATAACCCATTGGTTTACTGTAAATAATTTGGTCCTAAACGCGAATAAAACCAAATGTATTAAATTTACTACACCCAATGTGAAAAATATTGGGCCTAATTTAATGATTAATAATGAAGTGCTGGATACTGTCAACTCCACAGTGTTCTTAGGAATAACGCTGGATAAAAATTTAATGTGGAATGCCCATGTATCGAACTTGGCTAAAAAGTTGACCTCTGCTGCTTACGCTGTAAGGAAAGTAAGACAACTGACCAACGTAGAAACTGCACGGATGGTCTATTTTAGTTATTTCCACAGCATTTTATCATATGGAATTTTACTTTGGGGCAAATCTGCTGATATCCAAAGCATATTTATTTTACAGAAACGGGCAATTAGATCAATTTACCAACTAAGTGCCCGCTCTTCCTTAAGAGATTTGTTTAAAAATATTAATATATTAACGGTTGCTTCTCAATACATTTATGCAAATTTAATTCATATTAGACAAAACCTAAATCTATATCAAAAGAGAAGCGCCTTGCACACAATAAATACAAGAAACAAACATAAATTGTGTGCTGATTACCACCGTCTGCAGAGAGTCCATTCTTCGTTTGTAGGGCTTAGTGTGCGTATGTTCAACAAAATACCAGAATGTGTGCAAGAGTTACCCCTAAATAAATTTAAATCCCATGTAAAGACTACCTTAATGAAAAAAGGTTATTACACAATTAATGAATATATTAATGATAAAACTGCATGGTGCTAGCGGTGTAACACAAGCAAACTTACACACCAGGTGCCTGTTCACCGAACTGATATACCAACATTAGACTTTTTTAATTTTTTATTGTCATTTATCAAATTTGTTATTGTATACACTGATGTATTTCGGAACAAGCTATGCTGAGTTTAACTGTCTCTCTTTTTAAATGCGATTCCTCAAATACTACTATCAGTGTACTCGTCATGCTCCCATTGTTCGTCATTGCTTGCGGTGGCGATGTGAGTCGGGTCGCCTCCTTCCCTCTAATATGGCGA
This sequence comes from Nycteola revayana, assembly GCA_947037095.2. Taxonomy (NCBI): domain Eukaryota; kingdom Metazoa; phylum Arthropoda; class Insecta; order Lepidoptera; family Nolidae; genus Nycteola; species Nycteola revayana. Next base: position 17,298,733 of record OX344860.2, on the reverse strand, counting down.
GGGAGGCGATGGCTGTGTGCTCACACGTTATACTCGTGAACGGGTGCTGCTTGTGGTGACTGGTCGACCATCTGATGGATGTGTTTGAGGTAGTAGTACATTATTGTGACCTTTACGGCGATAATCTTCTCATGTAGCTAGTTCCTTGGAAATGTGCGTTGACGCTCCCTCCGTTTTCAAAGTGCAAGAGGTTGCTGCTCTGACATTTCTGCTTGAGGATTTTAAATCAATATTTAACTATATTTGTGAAAACGTCTAGAGCGTGCATTAGCGCACATACTGTTATTTGATATGTATATTAAATAAAATATTGTAAACAAAAGTTATTAAAAAAAAAGGTACATAAACTGTGATACAAAAGATGACGAAAAAGAAAAAGCCCGGAGTTTCTTTCTTCCTTTCTTCTCCGAGTCGTCCACATAGGTAGCTAGTGAAAGGTTGCAGGTTAGCTAGGGTAGGATTCTCGCCGGCGAGGACCGCGTTGCACCCCTACCCCTGCCCTGTGATCCAGCGCCTGTAGGCCGATCACTTCCTTTTATGTTCATAAATCTGACTTATATATCAGTGGTACCACTGGGTCGTGGTCCTAACCCATTAAGGGTGCCCCCAGGTGTGTGCCACTTAATTGTATGTTTTTTTTTCAAATTTTTCTATATTGAACCATTAAAGTCTAAAATAATTAATATGAACATAAACTTATTATGAGTAGAGAAATTAATGACCAGCTGACGGACGGACTACTTTGTCTGTAATATCCTACAATTTGCTACCGGTTAATTAAGTATCTAGTTTAATTCATAGAATAAGAATAATTGTGTAACATTGTGATTTTGACAAGTACAAGTGTATGTAAATACCTAAGTGCTGAATAAATTCATTATTTCATTATTTCATGTACCTACGAAAGGTAAGTATAATAGCAACAATAAAAGTTGAGTTTGATGGCGTTTATCTATAGTAACACAGTGCAATATATGTATATACATATATACTAGTGGAGGTCAAATTCTGTACATTAAACACTCAAAATAAGGCTATAATTCCATCCAAATTGATTTGTAATATCATGTGTAAAATTCACTATAGTTAAGTTACACATTTGGTTTTGTGTCACCATAAAATTAAAACAGCGATATAATATATATTATATACTAGCGGCCCACCCCGGCTTCGCACGGGTGGACTTTTATACCCTACCCCTGCCCTACCCTACCCCTACCCTACCCCTGCCCAACCCCTACCCTACCCTACCCCTACCCTACCCCTACCCTACCCCTACCCTACCCCTACCCTACCCCTACCCTACCCCTACCCTACCCCTACCCTACCCCTACCCTACCCCTACCCTACCCCTACCCTACCCCTACCCTACCCCTACCCTACCCCTACCCTACCCCTACCCTACCCCTACCCTACCCCTACCCTACCCCTACCCTACCCCTACCCTACCCCTACCCTACCCCTACCCTACCCCTACCCTACCCCTACCCTACCCCTACCCTACCCCTACCCTACCCCTACCCTACCCCTACCCTACCCCTACCCTACCCCTACCCTACCCCTACCCTACCCCTACCCTACCCCTACCCTACCCCTACCCTACCCCTACCCTACCCCTACCCTACCCCTACCCTACCCCTACCCTACCCCTACCCTACCCCTACCCTACCCCTACCCTACCCCTACCCTACCCCTACCCTACCCCTACCCTACCCCTACCCTACCCCTACCCTACCCCTACCCTACCCCTACCCTACCCCTACCCTACCCCTACCCTACCCCTACCCTACCCCTACCCTACCCCTACCCCTACCCTACCCCTACCCTACCCCTACTCTACCCCTACCCTACCCTACCCCTACCCTACCCTACCCCTACCCTACCCCTACCCTACCCCTACCTACCCTACCCTACCCTACCCTACCCCTACCCAAAAGTATCCTATGTCCTTCTCCCAGTTCTTAGCTACCTCCCTACCAATTTTCAGCCAAATCGGTTCAGCCGTTCTTGAGTTATAAATAGTGTAACTAACACGACTTTCTTTTGTTTTTAAAATGTATTCTGCTATTCGGGACGGAAACAAATCCAACAAATCAAAAACCATGGCAATCGGTCCAGCCGTTCTCGAGTTATAAGTGTTGTAACAAACACGACTTTCTTTTATATATATAGATTGATGAATTAAATTGAACAGATTTCATTCCTTCTGTTTTGTAAAAAGATAGTTGGCTAATGATTGTTTAGGCAATTTAAAACTACAGAACCAATGTCTTTAATTAAAGAATTACACATACCTATATAAGACTGCGTGTACTGATAGGTTATATCAGGGTTTCTCAAAGTGGGGTACGCGAGCCCCTAGGGGTTCGCCATTCGACGGCAGGGGGTTCGCGACAAGATTTACGTAATCGCGGCTTGAAAATTCAATACACGGTCCAAAATTACTCCTAAAATTGAATCCATTTGCGACAAGAAACAAGCACACCTATCACATTAATATTAAAAAGATATTCCTTTTGGCACTTTATTTGTTACCTTTTATTCAAATAAAAACCTTATTTTCTTCAACAGTCAATTTGATTATTTTCTTGGGGGGGGGGGATTTAATTAGTTAGTTAGGGGTTCGCTTTCACCTAAACATTTTAACAGGGGTTCGTGGAGCCGAAAGTTTGAGAAACCCTGGGTTATACTATTTCAAGGATCTATTAGTATAACGTTTAGGATTATCTATTAGTAGATTTCTCCAAAACAATTGGCTCCCTGTACCTATTTCACGAAAAATTTAGTGCGAATATACAAATACAAAATTCAGATCATCATCATCAGCCCGTGTAACGTCCACTGCTAAACATGGGCCTCCTCCCGAGGGAGGGTATTTGCCATAGTCACCACGCATGACAGGCGGGTTGGTGACCGCAGTAATACGTTGTACTACACAAGGAAACTCTGCTGCCCTTTCCTTGATATACGATTATTTTAGATGATGTTATAACAATCGGGACCAACAGCTTAACGTGCTTTCCGAGGCACGAAGGGTAGTCCCTCAACCTACCAGATCCGGAAATAAATCTTAGAATTTACACAAATATTTCCTGTCCGGCGTGGGGATCGAACCCACAACCTCCGATATTTAAAGCGAGTCAAATACTGCTACGCCACGGAGGTTGTCAAAATTCACTTACAACGTTTATTTTAAGAGTTTTTAGGTTATTTACTGATTTACACCAGCCAGTCGTCAATACCAACAAGGTTGCGCCTGCGCAGTTTTATTGCTGCGAAAATACTTTTAAATAAAGAAAACAATGTGCGGTCACATTCCTGAAGTTGTATGACTTTAGCATGTTGCTAATCGCGTTCTGTATGCGGCATCACGGAGTAGGTACAACAGCTTGGACGGTAATCTTGCGCTTTGCGGCAAAATAGTTTGGTATATTTATTTTATCTATCTATCTTATATAAAAATGAATCCCTATTAGCCTTGGTCACGGCATTACGCGTGAACGGGTGAAGCGATTTCGTTAAATTAAAAAAAATGGATACAGTTGTCTTCATCATCATCATCAGCCCGTACTACGTCCACTGCTGAACATGGGCCTCCTCCCGAGGGACGGTTTTGCCGTAGTCACCACGCTTGGCAGGCGGATTGGTGACCGATGTATTATGTTGTAATACACAAGGAAACGCTGCTGCCCGTTCCCTGGTATGCGCTCGTTATTGATGATGTTATAACAATCAGGACCAACGGCTTAACGTGCTTTCCGAGGCACGAAGGGTAGTCCCTCAACCAGCCAGACCCGGAAAGAAATCTTAGAATTTACACAAAGATTCCTTGTCCGGTGTGGGGATCGAACCCACGACCTCCGAGACTTAAAGCGAGCCAAATACCGCTACGTTACTAAGGTTGTACAGTTGGACACATCATTTAATATGAAATGTATTTCTTTCTGTATACACAATATAGTTGCGATTATAAACTCAAAAACTACATGACCGATTCAAAACTTCACAAATTCACAATAGGCATGAGGCAAGATTTTGAAATCCTCTTGCGCGTAAGTAACTTAACGTGGGTAGTCATTTTCTAAGTACGAAAAACACAATATTTCGGTAATAAATTTAAATTTAAATTTAAATAGCGCGCGAAAAAAGGCCTCAAGTGTCATGGCATCGACTATGACGTCACGCTATTGTAAAAAATGTCATTGAGTCCGCCAAACCTAACGTAGTGGTTAAATTCTCTTTGATGGTTACAATATCGTGACATCATGCGCCGTGATTGGTGTTTCAGTCAAAATGGCCGATTGCAGTATTTTAATCTTTTATTTTATTAAAAAACACATTAATCTCAAGGTTATATATAAAAATAAATAAGTGTAATAATTTATTTTTATATGTACTTTCCCCTAAAAACATTAAATCTTTAATTTTTTGATACTGTCGTCACGCCTATTGGGATGAATCTAGTCGCAGGTTAAAAGAACCAATTATTTGTATTCAGACTTAGGTCGATTGAAAATCGAAAAACATATCTTCGATTGTAGTTTTTGAGTTTATTTATTAGTAGCGACCCGCCCCGGCTCCGCACGGGTACAATGCTGATGTATTATATATACATATAAACCTTCCTCTTGAATCCCTCTATCTATTAAAAACCGCATCAAAATCCGTTGCGTAGTTTAAAAGATTTAAGCATACATAGGGGGTATAGGGACATAGAAAGCGACTTTGTTTTATACTATGTAGTGATAACCACAACTATAGTCTATAGTATTAAGTAAATATCTCTGTCTTTTTTCGTGCTTTTTAGTCGTTAAAATCTGCAAGCGCTGTTTTAGGTACCAAAGATTTTGTAGTCATTCCTGGAGAGCGTTATGCGAGATGAATCTATTGAGAATCATTCCCTGTGTCATTTGCATACATTTGCTCAATTTTATTACACGACTGTAAATAAACTTCATATACTGAATATTCAGAAAAGGTAAATTTCAACTCAAACCTTTGTAAACGATAAGTTAGCAAACGTCAGTCACTAAATGAAATTGAGCTGTAATAAGGAATACCTTCTTGAATTCTTAATAGCTGTCAAGTTACTTTTATTTCAAAATATTATCCTAAAAGATTATTTTAATTTACTTTTACATTAATTTATTTGTTAATACAAGTTTATGTTCTTAATACCAATTAACTGCGCAATTATAATGTTTAATGGAAATCGTATATTATAATCAGATTTATATAGTAAAATATACGAACGTACACTGTTAACTTTTTAAGTGGTTAGTTACCCCCTTTTTTTGGGAAATGCATTTACGCATTCCCACCGCCGCTGCAGCGTATTCACGCAATGGCAGTAGGATATGTGGGACTCGTCCTCTCTATAGCGTGGTATGCTAAATTCATACCACGAGGAGAGGACCCTACACCACTGAAACCCCCCGGACACACCTTCGATCCGCCGTTGGCGGGGGCCGGGTACGCATAAGCAATACGTGAACTTAAAACTCGAAAATGATGATCGTTCACCAATTTTAGAGCAAATAAGCTTCCATGTGCTTCGTGTTTGCAAGGGAGTCTTTCGTATTTTTAAGCTGCCGCATGCCGTAAGATTGAGATTTACGACAATTTACGATTTCTTAGTCTCTTTCTTAATTTCGCATAATGGACTCTGCCAAGACTATGCCCACTAGACCGTTCCGTCACCGACCGACACCGTCGCATACCATGAAGACTCTTCCTTAATGCTCTCCAAAAATGGTTATAATATTTAAAAATATATAATGTATACCACCACTAAACAGTCGCTAAAATTTGATCGTGTTTATATTCTAATAAAGACAGTTAATTAAAGCTTTTACTCATAATACAACCATAACTACCAAGGGCATGGCGTACGTGTTACGAGACGACATCACACACTATATGATATAATATAGAGTTATTCTATCATTGAGAATAACTCTATTATAGTCTGTAATTTTTACAACACAAAGTTGATATGGGCAATAAAACTCGCATATTCCGTACACTACGACAATTACACGAGATATAAACTGATAATGTCACCGTCGAATGGGAAAATTGTAGTTATGAAATACGTCTAGAAATACACTTTAAGACTTTCCGGTATCATATTTACAATAGGATGCCATTCCGGCTATTTTTATGCGCAAAATATAAAAGGTGAATTTAATCGCGAAGATACCCAAAATGACTCATTATTGTAAATCCTTAACATTTTCAAATTCAATTAAAAAATATAGATTACAAATACCCTTTTTTAAAGAGGTATGTATTACTTAGATATTAGAAAAGTGTTTACGCATCGGCTCAATCGCTTAGTTCAACGTATATGTTGACGTTTAGCGTAACCTCATAATTGTAACAGTCTTCTTATATTGTCATTATAATCTTTAATACTGTCCACTCGTATCATTTACATACCAATTAGCTATCGTAGCGTAAGTAGGTAAAGTCAAATATTTTTAACGTTGAATAAATCTAAGGAACTTGATCTATTTGTAAAAATGTTAGCTTTGAACTAAGAAATACATTCCATAATTAATAATGTGTACAACTGTATCCATTATATTTTTATATAGCTAGAATCTAACGAAAAGCGTGACCTAGTTATTTTAGTATCTAAAGCCACGAACATAAATGTATGCTCTGAATCAAATCATATAATTTAAAAACCACCCCACTGCGCATTTTACGATCAACCGAACATAAATTAAAACTTTATTTATGAAACATATAGAGTCATACACGTTTGTATTGGATTCATACAGTCATTCCAAAATGAAATAAAATTTTATGTAGCATATGGAAGTTTTAAATGTTTCACTAACTTAATAACTAACTACGACATAAACGACTTTTCACTGGTGGTGAACGACATATGAGTTACGAGGGAGGGAGTCTCAGTGAGCAATTTCGGGTTTTCTCGGTGCATATGCAATGTGTTTGCAGTTCGAAACCCGTGCCAAAATTGCCATCTTTCCGCTATGTGCTAGCTAGACGCGGTGACGAAATGAGCCGTAGACACCATATTTGGATAGCGGTAATCTCAGATTAAAATTGGACGGTTAAGCAAATGTTAATAAGAAGGGACTGACTTGATTCGAGTAACTGTCGCCCATATTTGGATATTATTTGTAGATGTTAGATAACTTCTGCGTACTGAAATGTAAGGCGCGGTGCAGAGATTGACGAAAAGATATAAGCGAGTATTAGCTCACTAAATTGTCAAGTAAATTGACAGTTACTTGCAAAAATAAGTTGGCACATTTGACATAATGTGCAACAGTAAATCCAGCTTTAAAAAAAAGTTTATATAACCCGAAGTAATTGTGCCAGATTACATACTTACTTATAAGTGAAAAATAAAAAAAAACTAAGTCACTTTGGAAAACTACTAAGTAAAATAAATATTTTTAGCATAAAATTCTGATTGATAAGTGTAGATATGATAATGGTGTGACTGGCCTTCAAATAAAATAATGTTCGACAATATGGATAACCTCATAGGCTTGATAGGTCTCATTTTTAAAATAACATTACTCCTACATCACCATAATGAACCTTAAGTACTAAGAATAAGGACCATTTTAAATCGTCATAAGTCATCGAAATACTACACAGAGTGAGTTACTATGGCTTCCATCCAAATGTGATACAATAAGCTTTTATAAGGACACCGAACAGTAACATTCAACCACATAATTATTATAGACAGTTTAATCTGACGGATAAGCTCTCTTATGTCACTCAATTATTTATTAGTGATAAAGATGAAGTAAGGTGAAAACAATTTAAACAATACATAGGTTTTGACAATTTTGTTACAGATATTTTGCCGTGTTTTGTTTAGTTATTTCCCGGATTAAAAAAAACTGGAGCTCTACTCGCCATTATGCCCTTTGAAGTAGCTAAAGCTCGTGCTAATAGCTAGCACTCCTAACAAATTATGTCCGCCAGAAAAAAAAGCGCGGTACAATACCTAATGTGTTAAAAATCTTAATATTAAAAGATTATACGGGTGAGCAAGATCATTTTAAGGCTTCTTTGGAAAATGTACCTAAAGAGTTTAACTGATATTAAAACTTAGGGATTTAATTACTTAGGGGTTCGCTGTTACCTGGAAATTTTAACAGGGGTTCGTGAAGCCGAAAGTTTGAGAAACCCTGTACTAAACCAACAAAGAATTCATGTGACATACAAATTCAAAAGTAACTTAAAGTACATTTTATGATTTTATTACAATGCCGCTCACGGTTTCACCCGGGTAGCTCCCGTTCCCGTGGGAACTTCAAAACAATATAAAGCGTATTTCTTCGATAAATGGGCTATCTAACACTAAGAATTTTTCAAATCAGGCCCGAAATTTATGAGATAAATGCGTTCAACCAAACAAATAAACTCTTCACCTTCATATATTAGTATAGATAAAAGTAATCTATTATTTGAATGCTAGTACTTCCAACAAGTTACATAAAGCTTAAGAACGGTTAGACAAGCATTGGATATTTATGTAATTTGTTGTATATTGATATTTAAAGAAGCGTTCTGTTCTTTCCGTAGGGTGATGATTTATACTGCCTGGTGATTTCTAATACAAGCATTTTACGTCTATCACAAACAACAGCTCGAGTAGGTATAGGTAACTGTGAAATAATAACTGGATACATTTCAGTCATTCAATATTATATAATAAGACAATACGTTTTGTGTGTGTTACTCAATAATAAAACATGGTTTATGAATCTGTTACTTCTTACTTCTCTAGTTAGGCTATGAAAAAATAGCAACTAGCATTTAAATATATACATTTCGAACGTACATTTACGTATGAAGTCAGCCAGGAGGCCTTTTCTACTTCTACGGGCAGAAAGACGAGGCGGGGTCCAGTGTTATTAAATGCTTTATAAAGTACAAGCGGGCGCCCCCTGTGGGTCCTGGACCTCATCTCAGGGCGGTCGCTGGCGAAGGGACATATAGGGAAATTTTAATGCTACTATCGCTTAACCTTACAGTTTGCGGACTGTCGGACTTCAGGAGTAAGAGGTCATAGAAAAGTTAAATAAACACATATCAATTTTACTAATACGACAACATCGATCCACAACCGCAGAGAAGCAAGAGTTAAAATTTCATATGTGAATACTTGAATAGACACAATAGCAAGATTTGAACGGAATATATTTGGTTTCATATTCATCCACTTGTTTTATTCTTTCTTACAAAATATGACACAATGTAGCTTTAGCTAATAAAGAAAATCGTAAACCTTAATAACTGCTAACTCATGTTATGTACATGGTCATATTCTAGAGTAAAAGCTTTGCTTATATAGCAGTAGGCACACGATTTATGTCTCAAATATTTATTCGCGAGTAACTTGGTATATATAATAATATAATTCAGAAGATTGTCTCGGCTCTTGTTCATTGTGTAACTTATATGTCTGACCTATTTTTAGTATTTCATAATCATCATCATCAGCCTGTATAACGTCCACTGCTGAACATGGGCCTCCTCCCGAGGGAGGGTATTTGCCATAGTCACCACACTTGGCAGGCGGGTTCGTGACCGCAGTATTATGTTGTACGGCACAAGGAAACGCTGCTACCCGTTCCCTGATATACGATTATTATAGATGATGTTATAACAATCAGGACCAACGGCTTAACTTGCTTTCCGTGGGTTTTCACGGAGGGAAGTCCTCAACCAACCTTCCTGGAAAGAAATCTTAGAATTTCCACAAACATTTCCTGTCCGGCATCGGGATCGAACCCACGACCTCCGAGATTCAAAGCAAGCCAAATACCGCTACGCTACGGATGTTGTCATTATTTCATAATAGTGTCTAGAAACATATTTATAGTAACAAACATATATATTTATAAAAACAAGTCTCATCTCATTTTTTTTATATTACAATATTCTCATCCAAACTTCCATCTTTCCTTATAAAAGCAACTATCTTGATCTTTCACTTTCACAAAATATTATAAACATACCTTAAATATCACAGTTAATTCAGATGAATTTATAGAAAGACCATGTAATAATTCATAAACCTTTACGGCACATGCGACCTTCTGTGCCCGAAGTAATATACTTAAGTTACGGCGCCTTCAGCCTCAGTCCCACGGTGGGTGTCTGACAGTCCGTTTGTGATGTTCCGCCAACCAATTCGCACTACGAATCGTAAAGCTGCGGTCGACTCACGCGCATACAACTAGGAGATGGGGCTGCTAGAAACGAGTAGTATGCGCGTGTATTTACGGAATATTAGTTGATATTATGATGATTCTTGGGGCATCTTTAGTAAGTTCGATACTTACTAAGAATGCCCCAATCCCCAATCTATTAAGCAGCAGCGTTGACCGGTGTGGTAACAGATATTTAGAAACTAGTCCAAACGTGGTAACTATTGCATAACGTCTTTGATGGCATTTTATACAGGCTTATAATAAAACTCATGAAAAGATGATAAAAAGAGAAGTATATAATGAATGTATAAATGGCAGTAACATTTTAGCTTAGCACGAGGGGTTAACAAGAGTATTGTGCAAAAACTCTGCAAAAAATCTTTAAAAAAATGTATTTTAAGGCTAAAACATCAAAGAAAATATAATGCTGGTACATACATAAGAAACGTGCAGAATCACTCTTTACTATACTAAAAAAGGTATGATACAAAGAATTAAGTCATCATCAGCCCGTATAACGTCCACTACTGAACATGGGCCTCCTCCCGAGGGAGGGTATTGCCATAGTCGCCAGGTGGGTTGGTGACCGCAGTATTATGTTGTAACACACAAGGAAACGCTGCTGCCCGTTCCTTGATATACGATTATTATAGATGATGTTATAACAATCGGGACCAACGGCTTAACGTGCTTTCCGAGGCACGGAGGGTAGTCCCTCAACCAACCAGACCCGGAAAGAAATCTTAGAATTTACACAAAGATTTCTTATCCGGTGTGGGGATCGAACTAGTGATGTACAAGCCTCGAGGCGTCGAGTGTTATTTCTGAAGTCTCGAGGCGGAATGGCAAGACTCAGTGAGCTCGGTCAGCTCGGAGTCCCGAGCCTAACCGAGCCGCGATTTTTTTGAGCCAAGCCTCGAGCCTTCAAAAGAGTTTGAGCCTTCAAAGGAATTCGAGCCTTCAAAAGAGCTCGAGCCTTCAAAAGAGCTCGAGCCTTCAAAAGAACTCGAGTCTTCAAAATTTGAATAAAGTGCACCGTAAACGCTAAATCTATTGTGGTTTACCTCTACTTATTTTCATTCTTCAGCATCATCAGAAAAAGACTAGTGCGCTAAAGAGAAATGCTTCGAGATCGATCGAGCGCTCAAAAGGGCTCGTGCCTTCAAAAAGGGCTCGAGTCTTCAAAAGAGCTCGAGCCTTCGAAAAGGGCTCGAGCCTTCAAAAGAGCTCGAGACTTCGAAAAGCTCGAGCTCTGAAAAAAACTCCCGAATCGTCGGGCGCCATACATACGAGGTGAGCCCTGTAAAAGACACCGAGCTCTACGCAAAGGGACTCGGACGCCTCGAGGCTTGTGCCAACGCCCGAAAGCGAGCCAATCACCGCTACGCTACAGAGGTTGTCAAAGAATTAAGTAGATACCGTTAAGGTGAAGAGTTTGTTTGTTTGCTAAAACGCGCTAATCTCAAGAACTTCTGATCCTATTTGAAATATAATTTTAATGTTAGATAGCCCATTTATCTAGGAAGGCTATAGGCTATACATATATTATCGCGCTAAGAATAGGATTCCACACGAATGAAGTATATCTAGTATTACATACTACATTAGGACCTGGTCTCTGCCGATGTTAATTTTCAGTTATTGTTTGATCTCTTATAAAAATATACAATGACGGTATCTCTGTCTTTGTATATTTTTTCAAATTATCATAATAATAGTACTTACCTATAAAGCCGCTGCTTTCTTGGCCCACACGGAAGACCAACCACTTTGATTTGAAAACACCGCAACTTTTAATACACTGTAATCCAATGCTGAGTTTTACGAAAGCAAATTAAAGAAAAACGAACCTTACAATGAATGCAGTAAGGATATTTCACATGTTTCCAACAACAATGTTATCATCGGTGTCGTAAGATCCATCTATGCGACTATACAATAATTTCTTAAAGTACCCACATATTGATGTCACTGCTACGTAAGTATATTATTATGTAAGTCGTATATATGTCGTGGTCAGATCTTGGAAATGATCGCTTCATGGTGTGGTTTAACCAAATCAATACCTAAATAGTCAGCGTTTGATGATATGAACAGAAACTACTTCCTCATATATTTTTTTTAATACTACTAGTAATTTTTTTGCACACTACTAGTATTCTTGTTAACCCCTCGAGCTAATCTAAAATTCTCGTGTTACGAGTGGTTTCACGTCGGTAGTGCAATGGGTGGGGATCGAACCTGCGACCACAAGACCGCAAGTCCAACGCCCTAGCCATTGGGCTACGGCCGCTACAACATGATCATAGGTATTAGACAATTTTATTAAGTGTAGATTTTTTAGAACTTAAATCGTAACAGTAATTGTGATGCAATTACTGTTTCGATTAAAGTTCACTGAAATATTGTTAATAAGTCAATCTACAGGATTGTAAAGAAAAAGAAAGGTTTTTTACATTGATGCAAACGTGAAAATTCTACAGTCGATAATGAGCAAGACGTCTTCCTACCAAACCATTTAATGTTTACTTCCTTACTACTGGTGACAGTCTGGTGTCTCTATTATACGATTTTCATTAAGAGATTATTATAACAACCGTGATTACCGTTTAAAGTTTTAAAGGTAATTAGAATAATCCTTAAGCAAATGGATTTGAACAGAAACTTTGTTTTTTGACGTACCGATCCCGCAACTTCCCAACACACTGGTCAACTCGTACTGCAAATCCGTAGGTTTATATTATATAAAAAATATCAGCATACCTTAAAAATTATATTAATTTCATAAGATTATTTTCAATAAATTTCTACCGTTATAAATTTACATTCCACATTTATGCGACTAAGCTGAAATAAAAGTTATCAACACGTCTTTAAACTTATAAGTATTCAATTTATTAGAAAACACTTGACTATCTCTAGCGTTATATTTTGACATAGCAATTTCATTCTCGTATGCTAATCTCCTAATAAATCCTAAAACGTGCTATCTTCACCGGTATTTGACACATAATAACTCAAACTATACATATTTAGCAGACTTCTCTTCGACAAAAATAAGAAATTAATTATACAAACATTCCTTATAAGTCTTTTGGCTATCTTCATAACTACTCTTGTATAATAAATAGTATATAAATAACCTAAAATCCGTAAAGTAAGAGTAATGTCCCATTAATGAAGGAACGAAAACATCGAAGCTCAATATATTACAGCCTAATTACCAATACATTATACTTATCGTTGCATATGTTACAAAACGTGGATATACATAAAAATGGAATAACCAACAAAACTAAAAAGCGTGGTTGTCAAAAGGCGCGTATGGTCGATTATATCAAAACACAATCCAACGGCGCACTATTCTAATATTTTCATTTAATTAAGTATTTCACTTTATAAAAACCAAGTCTTCTTAGAGATTCCATGGATTTTGCCCTCAAAAGGAGTCACAAGATATTTAACTAACATATCTTGTAATTGTACGTGATTAAAGGTTTAAGAAGAAGATGCATTTATTTTAAAACTGTTTAATATAGGACAAAAATCATAAATTCAAATGGGAATTTTGTAAGTCAATTAATATTTCACTAGTTCCTTTAAAATTTTGCAATGTTGAATTACAATAGTACATTACGATATTAGTGCGTTATGATGGTTATAACATGCGAGGAGGAATTTCAGCCCGAGCCGGGCGAGGGCGTAATTGAGCCGAGCATGTTATAACCAATACGCACGTATATCGTACGACGTTTTTTAACACATTTGCGAGGACACAGAAAAAAAAAATCACAATACAAGTACAAAGAAAAGAAAATTTGAGAAAAATGGCGCGAGGATTATTTTCTGCCGTAGCTGCGTGAAAATGTTGGCAAAGACGTTAGAGCATGCAGCCAAGTTTTTAAATTACCGAATAAACTGATTTTTTTTATTTTAAATAAACTGAATCTGTGAATGCACACTGTTGCTGTCCCGCCATTTTAACAGCGCGCTAGCGCTGCCTACTGACTGGCGCCGCGCGGCGATTAGTTCGAAATATGAATGGCAACAGCGCGCGAAATGGCAAATAATACTGTTATGGAATTTGTATGGACTATAACTTAACTATTTGCTTTGGTAACACACGCGTTTTTTATGACCCGCTTTACATATTTAAAACCAGTGGAATGACATCAGCTTTACGAGCAACGGTGTTAAAAAATACTTATTTGAATTTCAGTTTCAGGTTGAGTTGTTTATGTTTTCTGCATACATTTTTAATTTGTTGCTTGCAATTTTTTTTAAAGTACATTTTTTTGTTAATTAATATATTTTATTGTAGTTTTTAAAACATATTCTTAAATAAGTAAATATATCCTATAAACGTTAACAAAACCTAATATGAACCAAGCCCGTTCCATCCTTTACTTTATTTCTGTGGCAAGAAAAATGTTTTATTTGACCTGTTGAAATGTATCCGGTATTTACATGTCTATTAATAAGATTAAGGTAGATTTACTTCCAAACGTTTGTTGAATACGTACTAGTTACGGTGCATTGAGAAGCATTATATTCTATGACATGCGCCGTTTGAAAATGGTAAAGGAATAAAAATGTTTCTTTACGTAAAGAAATTCTGGCTATAAATACAATTTATTGCCAGTTTGTATAACAATTCATAAGATACCTATTCACAGTTATGTTGTGGTAAGTAATGCCTAAAACTTTGAGCCGTCACCGTCAAGAAAAAAACACGTAGGTAAGCTTATTTGAGATTTTTTGATGGTTATCAAATATACGATATATTTGGCACCTCTGATTTTTCATATTAAAAATGATCCCAGACTACGATTACGATATCAACCTAGTTATTTATCAACGAAATGTAACGTCTGGCTCTTTTGTGTATTGGTATGATTTTTACTTCGGTTGAACCCTATTTTGAAGCTATCTGTTGGCGACTGGCTGGGTAACAGGCATTTTTCGATAAGACATTTATTTTTGAAAACTTATTTATACACTTTTTTATACATAGGTATTGTCTTTGTCATTATTGTGTTTACCATGACGTGTTGATTTACGATTTAAAAATATATTCTAATACTACTATACAACCATCTTTTCATTTAAATATTACTATTTAAATACAGTCATTTCATCATCATCATCATCAACAGCCCGTTTACGTCCACTGTTGAACAAGGGCCTCCTCTTAACAGACCTTGGCAAGCCAGGATCGTAGAGGGATATTGCCATAATCACAACGCTTGGCAGACGGATTAGTGATCGCAGTAAGATGTAAACCTTGAGCTAATAGATGCTGCTGATACAGTCATTTACATTTATTAAAATTTTAATAAAAATTTAATAACCTTCAGTACTGCGGAAGGTACAAAATCTTATTAAAAGAATACTTAAGTAATGATACACTAAAAGTATTCTTTTTTTTAGAGATTCGTCGAAATCTGTAAAAATCTTTTGTTACCTGACCATCAACCGCTTACTTTCGATTAATAAAAGAAATATTAAAAAATATAACACGGGACGGCGCATCGAGAAATAGATATCTGATATCTTTTGTATGCACGTTATAATTCGATAACCGAGGAGGTTTAATAAATCGTTTCCTGTTTACTATCGATATTATTTTAATAATCTATAGTGATGACTTCTTTTATTTTTTCCCATTGGATGAACATACTTCCTTTATTTGATATCTCCGAAAAAAATGCACTTCAACCACAAAATGGATAATTTACCTATACAAGTGTTTTCATGCGTTTTTTTGCGACGGAATCCACCGACATGTGTGTACAATAATAATTATAATAGATTAATAAAAAAATATTCACAGTCACAATATTAACGTAGTTTGCTCTGTAAGCTTAGCGACCGCCCTGAACCGAGGTCCAAGTCCCAGGCCCTCTTGCGCAGGTGGCTTAGTTTGTTGTTTTTAAACAATTTATTTAGGCTGGAGCTCTGCTCGCCTTTATGCCCGGTGAAATAGCGAAAGCCTTCTAGATAAATACATAATATCCATTCGAAAAAAAACTGTAAGCATTTCCTTACAATTATGTCGATTTTTCTTTTATAAAGTTTACTAGCAGTTTTGTATTCTACTAGTTTATTCTTGTTAACCCCCTGTGCTTAATTTCATGCTTGTGTTACGAGTGGGTTCACGTCGGTAATGCAATGGGTGGGGATCGAACCGGCAACCACAAGATCAGAAGTCCGAGCCCATATCCATTGGGCTACAGCCGCTTATAAATATTTTTTACTTACAACTACTTAGTCTTCAAATAAAAAGATATGCTTATATATTTTAATTTTTGCGGATTATGGCTAGTAAGTATATAGTATATGCCTACTGCGGAGATCAAATAAAGAAGTCCGGGAGCGCCAGGGATCCGCGGAGCGAACTTTGAGTGAAGCTGCGAAATTAGAATCTCATCACTCACTACTATCGGCCCGCCCCGGCTTCGCACGGGCGGAGTTCTATAGCCTATGTTACTCAGGGATAATGTAGCATTCTAATGCTTAAAAAATTATCGAAATCGGTCTAGCCGTTTAGAAGTCTATACGGAACATACATATATACTTTCCCTTATATAGGTGTAGATTATTTAAATACTATAATATAAAGCTGAAAAGTTTCTTTATCCTTCCAAAATTTAATTATGAAGTTCCTACGGAAACGGAAGCTACGCGGGTGAATTTGTATTGTATTGTAAGTACACAGCGTTAAATAACCACATTGTCATGTGACAAAATTGTCTAATAATGTGCAATACGAATTGTGTAGGTGATGTCATAAGGGATCAGTAACCGTTTTAAAAGTATTGAATCCTTATTAGCGACATTTCCGGTGACTAATGTAACATGGTTAAATCGCTGACCCTGGTTTGGTTATTAATATTTTATAAACAGCTAATACTTTCTAACTTTAGGTAGTTTATCAGTCCGTTTACGTCCACTGTTGTGCGTGGGCCTCCTTTTAACAGATGCAAGCCCGGATCGTTGAGGGATATTACCATAATGACCACGCTTGGCAGGTGTATTCCCATGAGGAGTAGGGACGCCTCTACATTCCGGGCGTCCCTATAATTGGGCAAATAGGCCACTGTAAGTGTGGCCCAGGAGATCCCGCGGTACCATATTGGCCGCTGGTGCCGTCGGGGGGCCGGATTGCTCATGCGTACCCGGCCCCCGCCAACGGTGGATCTAAGGAGTGTCCAGGGGGTTTTAGTAGTGTAGGGTCCTCTCCTCGTGGAATAAGTTTAACATACCACGCTATGGACAGGGCGAGTCCCACATATCCCATCGCCAGCGCGCGAATACGCTGCAGCGGCGGTGGGAATGGGTAAATGCATTTTCCCATGGACAAGAAAAAAAAAAGTGTATTCGTAATCACTGTACGATGGTGAGTATACGATCTGATATATACTGCTGCCCATCCATCAACTGAATGTCATCTCTGACGACATCTATTGAAAAATATTAGGTGTCTATTCTAAGCCGAAAACCACACGGTACTTAACATGTTTCAACTCTTTATAGGTTCTAAGAATGTCCTGAGCTGTTGACTTGAGGTCGACGTCGGACTTGCAATTAATAAACACTGCGGAAAACAATTATAAATTAATGGATATGTGAGTATATTGATTAACACATAGATAGATAGATAGATAGATAAACTCTTTATTGTACACTTTCACAAAGAGAAAAATACAGAAAAGGACTTAAAACTAAACTTAAAATTAGATAGGTACAATTGGCGGCCTTATCACAAAATGTGATCTCTTCCAGGCAACCGAGGAAGGGACCATACAAAGGAGTTTAAAAGAGGGGTAGTTAGGTGTACTGGATTATATTAATTATAGGTAGTACCAATGGGTACTTGGGAGAAGTTATATACAATTTTTATATACAAATAAAATGAAAATAAATAAAAATAATACCTTACATAAATACATATTATAATAAACTAAGAAATATATCTAGTGTTGCTGTGTGAATTGTAATGACAGGTAGTGTTCATGGACTCTTCTCTGAAACGCGGGCAAGCTTTGCGATCGCCTGATTGTTAAAGGCAGCGCATTCCATAATCGCACACTTTGAACCACGAATGATTTATCCAAGAAATAGAAAGAAGACGACGATTTATACAAAAAAGACGACGAATACATTCAGCTTCCTTGCTGTAATTACGAGTTGTTGGACTGGAGAATAATAATATATTTTTTTACCTACAACTGACTTAATTTCAAATAAAAAGATATGCTTATCTATATATTTTCATTTTTGCTGATTTGGGCAATCCGCCAAAATTACTTTTTTGAATAAGCCAAATTAATTTATGAAAACCTCACAGCGGCCCTCTTTCGTGCGGTACGTTCTCCGAGTGCTGGTTTTTACTTTGCACAGCAGCTAGCAGGTAAGCATTGCCATTCAACGGGGTAATGCTGCCAGCATTCTGGGAACCTTGCCAAGTAGAATAGATTTAGAACTGTAGTATGTATAAGTTACTTTTATTTTAAATTAGCTACTTTTAGTTGTATATACCTATGTATTTTATTCATTTAATAAATTATTCTAATTCTTTTTTGAATATCGATATTATCCTAATTCTTAATCCTCAGTTTAAGCCAAAGACGAATAAAAAAACATAACGTTTGGTGGTTTGGTACATTGGAAGATAATTCTTATGAACGACAAATCATCCTTTATCACATCATCTAATCGTAAGCATTATTTGTTAATCATTGATAAGTCCTGGATAACCATCTCTCCAACATACATCTCCAACCTTCAATTACCTTCGTAATATCGAACCCTATAATTTATGATAATATATCAATATGTTCCGGGATTGTAATTAAAACATGACCCAGTGTCACAAACGCTTGATAATTTCGGTATCGATATCAAAGCGGCAGTCGGCCCTTTAATTGTATACAAATCGAAACCTAATGTTACTGTGCTTCGTTCGTTTTATCGATAGACTCTATTAATCGCTTTATTTGTCAAAGATTAAGATAAAAATAAATGTTATTTATTTTTACTAATTGCAAACATTTACTAACTACTATTCCTTATCTTTTCTATAATTCAGTTAATTTAACATCGAATATGATTTATTTTATTAACTACTAGCGGCCCGCCCCGGCTTCGCACGGGTGGACTGTTATACCCTACCCCTGCCCTACCCTACCCCTACCCTAACCCTACCCTACCCCTACCCTACCCCTACCCTACCCGTACCCTACCCCACCCTACCCCTACCCTACCCATACCATACCCCTACCCTACCCCTACCCTACCCCTACCCTACCCTACCCTACCCTACCCTACCCTACCCTACCCTACCCTACCCCTACCCAAAAGTATCCTATGTCCTTCTCCCAGTTCTTAGCTACCTCCCTACCAGTTTTCAGCCAAATCGGTTCAGCCGTTCTTGAGTTATAAATAGTGTAACTAACACGACTTTCTTTTGTTTTTAAAATGTATTCTGCTATTCGGGACGGAAACAAATCCAACAAATCAAAAACCATGGCAATCGGTCCAGCCGTTCTCGAGTTATAAGTGTTGTAACAAACACGACTTTCTTTTATATATATAGATATCTAGGCTGACTTAGGAGACTTCAGTGGTAGAAAGTTGATTAAAAGGAGTAACTCAAGCTTTTTTTAATCATTTCGGAAAATAAAATTCACCTTATTTTACGCGGAATTCAGCTAGGATATAAATAACATTTCATTGATTTGACAAAATAACAACAACAATGATGAAAAGTTATCAGACTTATAATCTAGAATATAAAATAGAAAAATACTAGAATTCGTCGGTAGTTTTTAGGGTTCCGTAGCCAAATGGCAAAAAACGGAACCCTTATAGATTCGTCATGTCTGTCTGTATGTCTGTCTGTCTGTCTGTCTGTCTGTCCGTCCGTATGTCACAGCCACTATTTTCCGAAACTATAAGAACTATAATGTTGAAACTTGGCAAGTAGATGTATGTTGTGAACCGCATTAAGATTTTCACACAAAAATAGAAAAAAAAAACAAATAATTTTGGAGTTCCCCATACATAGTAATGAAACTCAAAAAAAAAATTCATCGAACCCATACGTGTGGGGTATCTATGGATAGGTCTTCAAAAATTATATTGAGGTTTCTAATATAATTTTTTTCTAAACTGAATATTTTGCGCGAGAGACACTTCCAAAGTGGTAAAATGTGTGTCCCCCCCCCCTGTAACTTCTAAAATAAGAGAATGATAAAACTAAAAAAAATATATGATGTACATAACCATGCAAACTTCCACCGAAAATTAGTTTGAACGAGATCAAGCAAGTAGTTTTTTTTTAATACGTCATAAACCGTAAACCGCAATTTACCTTTCATTCATTCAAGTATTATTAACATCGATCAAAGTTACAACGAACTACAAGAACTCTTATACTATGTTACTTGTTGTATTCTTGATATCAAAAATAGGTAGGCACTTGCAACTAGTACGGAACCCTTCGTGCGAGAGTCCGACTCGCACTTGGCCGGTTTTTAATATGTATTCATTCAATACTGAGTTCCACAGTTCAGTTACTCACTATACAATTATTATTAGTATTAATTGTTATGAATATATACTTACTAACTCAATTAATATCAACTTAACCCTCTATTGCATGAATTATTAAAATAAAAAGAAGAAAAAATTACGCTTTGATGTGTTTTATTAAAGCTTATTAAAGAAAACACAAAGGAAAAAAAATTAGATATCTTATTTTGGAAAAAAAAACAGAAGACAAAATTGGCTTCCCATGCAATAACGTCTGTGTATGACACTGCCATTTTTGGCTTCCGATGCACAACAAATTCAAAACTTATACATGGTGAAATTTTCTAAATCAGTTTTTCTCATAGAAGCAAAGAAAAACCTCACTTTTCTAACATTTTTTATGAGAGCGCATAGAAGAATCGTTCTGGCATATTTGACGATTCCTTTGGTGAATCGGTAAATAGTCAAATTAGTCTGAATGTACTGAATCTAGAGGTGGGTCTAGCACTTT
Source organism: Nycteola revayana (assembly GCA_947037095.2). Taxonomy (NCBI): domain Eukaryota; kingdom Metazoa; phylum Arthropoda; class Insecta; order Lepidoptera; family Nolidae; genus Nycteola; species Nycteola revayana. Next base: position 17,277,472 of record OX344860.2, on the reverse strand, counting down.
TGCTAGGGTTTTCCATGCCCTTTTCCGAGGTGCGGGAGGTTCATTTCTATTGGTAGGAGTACCCATTCTGGATGAGGTAGGATTATCTCCTCTTAACAAGGTAGGTGTACCGGGATTACTGATACTAGGACGGCCTCTTTCTTCTAAAGTTTAGCAACCAAAAATGGCTTTCTCTGCAATAGAGGGTTAACATATAATTAATGAAGATGCCTGCGTATTTTTTTAAGAAAAAGTATTTGGTATATTACTAGTTGCGTCCGCGGTTTTACTTGAGTAGAACTGCTACTCTACTCCAGTGGGTTGTAGCGTGTTCTGTAATCCAGCTTATAAACTCACCCCGTGCTAAATTTCCTTCAAATCCATTCAGAAGTGGTGGCGTGAAAGAGTAGCATACATCCATACAATTAGATAGTTATTTGTTACACTTTTCATACAAACTTTTTTTTTAAAGGATACTAGCAGAGTTTTTGCACACTACTTGTAGGTTAGCTACGAGTGATAAGAGTGGGTTCACGTCAATAGTACAATGGGTGGGTATCAAACCGGTGACCACGGATCACAAGTCCGAGGTCCAAGCCATTGTGCTACGGCCGCTTTAAAATTCCCTTTCCAGTTGATCTATGTTACGTTTAAATATTACACGATCATTGCAGATTTAATACCTATAGCATTATAAGGAAGAACCACAAAGCGATTTGGTAACCTAACCTAACCTAAAAGTTGCTGAATTTATCAACAATTTTAAGGAAATTGTCATCAGTCGGCGAAATAATAAGCTTACCGTCTTCACAGATGCAATATTCTCGAAGGTATAAATCTTATTACCGGTTAGTTATCTTGGCAATACAGTGCAGGACTCCCAACAGCTTCAGCTTCGGCGGCCCCGAGGCACGCAGACAATATCGGCCCAGATTGAATTATCGATCCGATAATAGGATCGCGAGAGTAATGCTCCTATATATTGTTCCAGCTACTTTAATTATGGGAGCTATTGAGCAAACTTGTTTGTAAAACACTTATATTATAGGTGCTTAATTAAAGAAAGTATATTTTCATCATCCCGAGGCCGAAAGTTTGACTTTCTTCCCTTGTTTGCGGGAAGAAAGATGCATATTTCAGACTACCCACCCGAGGCCGAAAGTTTAATTTTCTTCCCTTGGGACGGAAAGATGCATATTTCACATATATGAAATAGTATTGTTTGCTGACGATACATCCTTGACATTTAAAATAAGTAGACAGCTACGCAGCTATGACGAAGTAAACAATGCAATCTAGAAGGTAGTCAATTGGTTTAATGTTAATAATCTACTTTAAATGAAAACAAAACCAAAGTCATTAAATTTTCTACACCTAATGTGAAACAAATTGATACGAATGTGCAAATAAATGGTATTCGGTTGGAGCCAGTGGAGTCAACTGTCTTTTTGGGAATAACTATTGACTCCAAATTGCAATGGGGCCCACATATTGCGAAACTATCAGGAAAACTTAGCTCTGCGGCCTATGCTGTTAAAACTATGAGACGACTCACTGATTTGGATACTGCTAGAATAGTTTACTTTAGTTATTTTCATAGCGTAATGTCTTATGGAATTCTTCTGTGGGGAAACTGTGCGGACATTGACACCATTTTTGTACTACAGAAACGAGCTGTAAGGTCTATATATAAACTTGGTCCGCGGGTTTCCCTACGGGAGAAATTCAAACAGACTAATATTCTTACAGTCGCATCACAATATGTCTATGAAAACCTTTTATATGTTCATAAGAATATAGATAGTTTTAAGAAAAAAAGCGACACTCATAATGTTAATACTAGATCTAAGCATAATCTCGTTTTACATGCTACACGTCTCCACAAAATTAGCAATTCTTTTATGGGGCAATGTATATGCTTCTACAACAAACTTCCTAATAATGTAAGAGATCTTTCAACAAACAAGTTTAAACGATATGTCAAAGATAAATTATGTAAAAAGGCTTATTATAAAATTTCTGATTATGTTAATGACAAAACTGCTTGGGAGTGAGTTGCTCTGAAACAATACTGCTTTATTAATCATTGTAAAATATAATTTATTTTAAAAAAAGGATTCCTCTGAGTTTCTTGCCAGTTCTTCTCAGAGTTGCCACGTCCAGAACTGGTGGTAGTAAAAGAATGGGACGCATCATAAGAACATGATTTAAAATATTTTAAATGTGTCTATTTGAATAAAGAATTTTTGACTTTGACTTTGACTTCAGACTGCTCATTTTTGCAAATTTAGTTTTTTTTTTGTTTTAATTTTCTTCCCGTTACTTATTTGAAATAACTCATTACCATGGTAACCGTGCAGTTGTTATTTGTTATTGTTATTTCCTGTTCAACGTTCAATGTTTTTTTTTGCGTTCGATAATAAATACTATTTTTCTTACTAAAAGAATTCAATGTTTAATTATCTAATATCTCGAATATTAATAATCATATCTATTAAGTATAAGACAATTAAATCTATTAATTTGTTTTTTTTTCGTCTGGGGGGGGCCTCACCCCCCAGCCCCCCACCGGGACTCCACCCCGCACCCCGTAGGGGGGGCTCCGCCCCCCGCCGGGGCTGCACTCCGGACCCCGTCAATTAATAGTTTCAACTACATTCGTTTTTCTTATATACAATGTCATTAAACTTTCGGTCCTGGTATGATGAAAAATAGTAAACGCGCCACGGGAGGACAGCAGGACATTTCAACCCACGCTTTTGTCACATATCGCGCGGGTTGAAAAGTCATACTTTCCTCCCTTGGCACGTAATGTACTATTATTGATATCCTGGTATACCACGGCTGAGGGCATTGCTAATTCTATGATTTTTCCTAGTCCATTGCGTGTGCCGTCCATACGTGTGTCTCGTGTACACATAAATATTGTTTAAAAACATCCCTCATTTCTATAGAGTTAAATTAAATTACTATTTAAACCAATTATTGTTGGTACTATATATTACGGTACGTTATATCTATGACATGATACTAAACTGACAGATGGTTATTAGCTTAAGGGTTTTATTTATTAATAGATTTTGGTTGCCATATTTTGTATTTAATCATATTAATATATTTTTTTGTGTAATTGACAAGTACAAGTGTAAAAAAAAGCGGCCAAGTGCGAGTCGGCCTCTCGCACGAAGGGTTCCGTACTAGTTGCAACTTTGATCGTTGTTAATAATAGTTGATTGAATGAAAGGTAAATTGTGGTTTACGGTTTATGACGTATTAAAAAAAACTACTTACTTGATCTCGTTCAAACTAATTTTCGGTGGAAGTTTGCATGGTAATGTACATCATATATTTTTTTTTAGATTTATCATTCTCTTATTTTAGAAGTTACAGGGGGGGGGACACACATTTTACCACTTTGGAAGTGTCTCTCGCGCAAACTATTCAGTTTAGAAAAAAATTACATTAGAAACCTCATCATTTTTGAAGACCTATTCATAGATACCCCACACGTATGGGTTCGATGAAAAAAAAAATTTTGAGTTTCAGTTCTAAGTATGGGGAACCCCAATTTTTTTTATGTTTTTTCTATTTTTGTGTGAAAATCTTAATGCGGTTCACAACATACATCTACTTGCCAAGTTTCAATATTATAGTTCTTATAGTTTCGGAAAAAAGTGGCTGTGACATACGGACGGACAGACACACAGACAGACAGACATGACGAATCTATAAGGGTTCCGTTTTTCGCCATATATTATAGTTCTTATAGTTTCGAAAAAAAGTGGCTGTGACATACGGACGGACAGACAGACAGACAGACATGACGAATCTATAAGGGTTCCGTTTTTTGCCATTTGGCTACGGAACCCTAAAAATGGTATGTAGGTAAGTACCTAAGTGATTAATACATACCTATTTATTGCTTAATTCATATAACAACGTACACTGAATTGCATTTGTTTTTGCAAAATAAACCTCGTAAATTTTCTCAAAGATATAAAAACCGTGTTGGACGCAAAATTTTCTGCATGACAAAATGATATAAATATCTGTAAAAAACAACACAATATAACACTGACCTAGACACTGCTTGAAAGCTTTGGTTAGCAGATAATAATCAAAATGGCGCCCCAAACGTCACCGGCTGTCACCCAAATAAACGAGCACATTAAAATGAAACGCTTCAAGTAATACACATAAATTAAATAGTCGTACACGTCACTCAGCGGCAGGACCTAAAGAAATACGTCCTGACGGAAGCCAGGTAGTTAAGATTAAAACAAAAATATGCGATAACAAGAGTTAAGATGTTAAATTTTATTAGGAACTGACAATGTGACGGTTAATTTACGTCCTTTTTGGGTGACAGATAAAAGACAACCGTATAAGTAATTAGAAGTAAACGTACCTGATTTATATAAAGACGGCCAATCTTAACGATCGCTTTAAACAACAGGTACCTACTATATTTACAAAATATATTCTATAAATAAAATGTACGTTTCCAAACACAAGAGCGCAAATTAAAGTAGGTATAAGTGCTAGGTATTCCATACATTTCATTTAATAGGAGTAGTTATAGGTAAAAGCAATGCACACCACGTTTTTTAAACGGTACATTGCAAACCTAGTTAATGTTTGAGTGCAAATACTCCGTGAAGGTCATTTTATAAATTTAAAAGTTCGTTTAACTAAAACACTTTAAATGTTTTGTAGAGACATTTACAGTAGCCGCACAACCTACACCAAGACGAGCAGCGCCATCTGGTACCTAGCATCCCAACTAACCTGTATCACGAAAAACAAGTTCACAAGGCAGTTTGTACGTGTACCTACAAGTTCTGAACAGAAACAAATTGCCATCAGTCACTGGGCATACTATCTCGCCCGGCAAAGATTTGCATTGACAGTTGAAGGACATTACCAACCGTTCTTCTACAAGTTTAACGCTTTACATAGATGCAGACATTGCGCGATAGTATCACAGCTCAACTTCAGCATGTTCCCCTGTACGTCGCCTCTAACTTAACCTAACCTAACCGCACTCCGTTATGTATAAATCGTAACTTAGATTTCTAGATACAAACAGTACTTACATCAAATTTCTTCAAAGCAGTAGCTCATCTTAATTTATTGCTGTGGGTCATACCACACGCGAATATAATGCAATTCATTACGACACTAACTCTAGAAACGGATACAATACACGGTGGTTACTAGTAAATTACTCGAAGAACTTGTAATACACGCCCGGGAGGCAAACAATAGAGCAATAAAAGCAACTGCACCCGACGACACGAGAAAGCAACCGATGTATCGACAACATATAAATCAGCAACAACCTCGAGCGGTACTTGAGGCTTTGTCGAAATACAGATAGTACCTGACTAATTATTAGTACTAACAAAATCTGCACTTCAAATAAAAAGACTAAACTATATTTTTCATTATTCGCTGCGGCCCACAGTTTTACCCGCGCTACTCTGCTCCAGTAGGTTAGAGCGTGATATTTTATAGCCTATATTTTAATCCAGCTAATAAACTATCCGCGTACAAGCATTCAGCCATATCCGCTTAGTAGTTTTTGGGTGAAAGAGGTACAAATATCCTTCCAACTATCAACACATACTAACAAAATTTGGCGTTTATAATATTAGTAAGGATATAAACCATTTTTTTTAATATTATTATATCTCTTGACTGGTTTAAGTTACAAATGTAAATAAAAGCAACAACCCCCACTAATACACGTTTTCGTATTAATGATGATAGTTTCCATCAAACTACCTACCTACGTAAGGTCCAATATCAAAGGAGATCTCAGAGGAGGCGCTAAATTCATGAGAAGATCTGTATTCACACTCACTCAGTACAAATACTGAAAAATTATATTTGAGTTTTCTTTAAGATCATAACATGGACAAGAGATCTTAGATAGGACAGATAGCGGTATTTTAAAAGTATTCGGTACACAGACATAATCTGGGACTGACTCCGTGGGTGCTCGAGGGCTCGAGCACCTATGAGAAGAAAATAGTGTGTGCGGAGCACCCCTGAGAAAAAACAGAAAATGCATTGCACGACGCACTTCCTATTTTTTGCGCGCGCATCAGGCAAGCTCAACGCTTTTTGAGTTATCAAATGAGCATGAGCATCCATGAGGTTTCTTTAAAGCCGGCGCCAATGGACGTAATACCCTTAGGATGACGAATTACTCAGATTTAGGTGAAACTTCGACTTACTACTAGACTAACTGGCAAGTCACAATGCTCTTTTACTTACGCAAAAAAATCATATTTGCAACAGCCATTCGACGCCGACGTTTCGAACCGTGGAAACTCAGAGACGCTGAGCAACAAAAACAATACGAAGGCATCATGCAGCTCATTCACAAAATATTGTACATATTTCATAGAAACGCCCCTTGTCACTAAGCTATTCGCACTTACTAGTATCTGTTTTATCTCTTGATTTATTTCTCGGAGTTAACAAAGTAGGAACTTCAGCTTCTATAACAAATGGCTTATTTTTTCTGTACTCAAACGACTTTGCTCGTAAATTTATTTCCATTGATGAATGATTAAAACTTTCTGCAACTTTACTTCTTATTCTTCTACGATTCTATTGCTTATTGCTATCAGAGGTCGGAATAAATAGAGCCTTTAAGTAGATACATAGATATGTATGTGGATATGCATTAAAAATTTCCAGATTTCGGATAGTCCGTATTTTTATCTATTTTTTTATGTATGTAGGTAGATTTTAAGTACATTACTTACATTGATAGGTATATTAGTGCACTTAACAAATTATTTGTTATATCGAAATTGACGGTAATACAGATTATATCAATACTAGCTGTTCCGCGCGGTTTCAACCGCATAGATCCCGTTCCCGTGGAAACGGAGGCAAATGACGTGGCTATCTATAGGTAAAAGAATTTTTTAAATCGGTTTAGTACATCCAGAGATTTTCCTCTACAACGAACGTCACAAACTCACAAACATTACCTCTTTATTGTGCATAGTATACATTACATCCATAAGTATAAAAAACTCTAGATTCCCGCGCGCGGTTTTTTTTTTAAAGATAACTAGCAGAGCTTTTCAGACTACTAGTATTTTTGTTAACCCCTCGTGCTAAGCTAAAATACTTGTGTTACGAGTGGGTTCGCGTCGGTACTGCAATGGGTGGGGATTGAACCGGCGAGCACAAGATCACAAGTCTGACGCCCTAGCCATTGGGCTACGGCCGCTTCTACTGGTTTGCTATCTAATTATAAAAATGTTTGAATTTGGTCTAGTAGTTCCGGAGCCTATTCAATGCAAACAAGCATCTTTCTTCTTTATAATATTAGTATAGATAATATTCGTATTTGGCAGTAGCAGTGTTTTCAACCACTTCTGAGTCAATACGAGAATACTGGTAACGTAAATAGTAGATAGTAATATTAGCCGTCTCCACGTTATTTCGCTATAAAAATTACGTCATTAGTTACTTAAAAACTCTACCTATTCATCTGCATAGGTAGAGTTTATGTTGTCCGTAATACTTACTTTTAAAGACTCAAAATAGACCGATGACTCACGTTTACCAGCAGATAAGTCACATTTACCTCTACAGCGAAAAAAATGTTATAAAAATATACGCATGTATACAATAAGCGTACCATATCATACCGACACGAATTATTTCGTAATCCAGCTAATCTTAAGGGCATCATTGCAGGTGGAATGAATCTGCTTCAGTTACTGCCACTTACTGCATTATTAACAATTATTATTTTATTATCATAGCATTCTTGCTGATATTATCAGTCGCCTTTCCTTTGTTATTTAAGTATATAGAAGACATAGTATGTCGGAACTATATCATTAAAATTTGAGATAAAAGCGAAGTTTTCGTCCAATTAAGGTCAAGAATATGGATGTACAAGTACTTGGCTATTGAAATCGATGGGACTTTTCTGGACGCACTGTAATGTTTCTTTGAAGTTATTGGCCAAATTCTCAAAAGAGACAGTGATATATAAGGTGCTCCCAAAATATATGCCAACCCTGTAATAGTAGATAGTATCTTGTATAATGATTATGTTAGAGATTTTTTTTTTATGATTTAATAAATTTAAGCTGGAGCCATGATTCAGTCAGACGGGGTGGCGGCAGGCTTAGGTGAACATGGTGGGTCGCCCTGGATAGCTTCCACTGAAATTGGCAAGAGGAGGCACAAGATCGAGGAAAATGGCAAGGACAGCATATATTTTGGAAACACCGGATTAATGACTTCTGTAACGCCATCGTAACCACATGGATAGAGTCCAGAAGCCAAATTCTGTTAATGAAAAAAAGGATCAAAGCATAGCAATGGCGTATCGGTTTTTGAGAATTTGGTAATTAGATAACATTTTTTTTTAACGATGAACTATTGTCCAGTCAGAAAATGTGAAATAACTAACTTCACATAACAATAAAATTTTAAAATAGACAAATTCTGTTTTTTTTACAAAAAAAAGTTGCCATCAAGTTGATAGTAATTATAACCACCGGACAACAAAAAAAAAGGTACATACGTACCTACATGGCAAAATGCAACTCTAGTACCTTGCCATAAATGATAGTCTAGGTAATACGAACACAAGTTTGAAGTCATTTTAATCGGTAATATTTAATGGAATTAAATAACTAAATACATAGAATCATTGCACTACCAAAGATAAATGATTTCACTGAGTATTGGCAAGGACTTAAAACCAGTGTATGTAGGTACAACTTCATTAATGCGGTCCAACGTTACGTTTGAATGAAGTATCACCCGTAACTCACTGTAGACGGTTGTCATAAGCACCCAATGTTCACAAAACTCTGATAGCATCTAACACGCGTCGCATACGTGAGCTCCCCAATTTTACCATAACAAGATTTGTTCTCATGAGTATCTTAAATTCTTCATCTAACTTAGTTTAACCTATAATGTAACGAACTTCGATAATCGAGATTACTTTAAGCCCTTTATGAAAGTTAACTGAGGTTATTATGAATTGAAACTAATTTTGAATATTAAGCGTGTGAGATGCTAAGCTGTTTCTCATCGAAATTTTGGCGTGAGATAAGTTTAATTCTGACTTGGGCTCCATTTGTGACTTAGAGGGTACGGTAGTGACTTATTTACTTAGTTATTCTGAGTTCGAGTGCGCTTTTCTTTCCGTTGGGATTAATTTCCCTAGTGCCGAATTCTTGTAAATGTACCTAATTGGCAAACAATAACCGGTTAATTTAGAAATATGCAATAAAAAAGAAAACAAATATTAGTTATATTCTTTTCTTTATTATAGGGTACAAAATATAACAAACAGTATAATTTATGACATATCAATGGAAATATATGTTTAAGTATTAGGCACAATCAAAGATGATTCTGATAAGAAAACAGTTAGTACGTCTACTTTCAGTTTAAATGATTATTTATTCAAAGAAACATTTGCATCCAAATGAAATACTAATAATAATAACATTCGGACAATAAATATTGTAAATGTATCAAACTACTAATATTAATACTGTAAGCTGTAAACAGATAGTTTTAGAACGAAATACCTGGCATCAGCGGGTTATATCCATGCGGTCCAAGGCTCGTGTCAGCTAATTTAAAACAATATATAAATAAATACGAATACATAAACATTTATAATAACTATAGAAAAGTTCAATATTTTTAAACTTTCACGATCTGTACACATAATTTACAGTAGACAAGGGTCTCAATGACGTAGACAACAACAAAAAAATCACGACCAAGTAAGTTTTAGTAGCCAACACTCATCAGTCTATAGAATGACAGTAGCACAACTCCCCTAAAAAACAAAACGTCTTAATCCAATCTCCCCGCCAGCGACCGCCTTGAGCCGAGGTCCAAGTCCCGCAGGGGACGCCCTCTTAAGCAGGTTGCTTAGTTTGTAGTTTTTAAACCATTTATTAAAAGCTGGCAGGGTGAAGTAGCAAAAGCTTACTGGTTAACTTTATAATATCGGTACAAAAAAAATGATACTTTTCAGTCTATTCGGGACCACGACTGGTGTAACCCATGTCTCAACGTCAGCTTAAAATTGTACCGTGGTTGTGACCCGTGGCTGCAATAAATTTTTATTAAATATTTTGTTATTAAATATTTTTTTATTAAATATTTTGTTATTTATGCGTCGCAATGAATTTATCCTCTTATAAATTTGAATTAAGGGGCCGTAGCCCAATGGCTAGGGTGTCGGACTTGTGATCTTGAGGTCGCCGGTTCGAGCCCCACCCATTGCACTACCGACGTGAACCCACTCGTAACACAAGCATTTTAGCTTAGCACGAGGGGTTAACAAGAATACTAGTAGACAACAAAACTCTGCTAGTAATCTTTAAAAAAAAAACATATCTTCGTAAAAACACTAATAAAAAAACAATAATAACTATTTCTATTTGTTAACCACTTATTCCCATTGAAAATTATGATATCAAAACTTCTTTCGTAAATAAATATATACCTACGTATTTAAAGTCTTAACTTACATTTAGTACTCGATAAGTCACTTTATCTTCTAAATAAACATCATAAACAATACGAATGAAATCATACAAACAAGAAGAAAAAACACAAATGTTGCAAAATTATTTATTTGATATTTTATGTTGAAAAATTACCATAATTATATTTTAAAAATTATTATAATTTAAAAAGAAGCTCTTTTTAAATTAATAAAAAAATACATGGACATATATTTTTTTTATTAATTACAGGGTGGCCAAAAAAATGGTGGTGTAATTAAAATAAAAAAAGGAATTATGAAAACTGTTATAACGCAGACTTCAACCAACGTTGTTCCTTACAATAAATTAGTTGCTCAGATCAAATTATGTAACAAGAACAAGAATGGGAAAAATCAAAATAAATAGATTTTGAGATTTTTTTTATTAAAAGTAAAGTCAGTTTGTCGTTTTTATTGAAATTATCGTTTCGATCATAAACAAAACCGTATTTTATGAGGGCTAGAAAGTATTTCCTGGTCTTATAAAACAATTGTCATTAATATAAAAGCAATTACAAAAAAGTGCTAACTTGCCAATTATTATTGTCAAGGAATATAGAAAATGGTAATGTTTTGTTCTAGCGCTTTTTACATATGGATAGAATTATGCTATGATGACTCCCAGCTTTTTAAGGGTTATCAAATAATAAGCTCAGTACATATGTAACGGAAAATTCTAATGATGAAACATTATGGTAAGAGCCGAAACGATTGGAAAAGGTAAAGCAATAAAAAATGTTTAAAAAAAATTTAACACAAACATTGTAAATAAAATTTATTTAGACACTCTTATGAACTATGAATAACTTTCACATAACCAAATAAGCCACCCTATAAATATTGTCAATAGTCATATCTAAAATCATATGACGAATCACTCGAACTTGATTTATTTCTCCAATTAGATTCGCTATTGTCTTTTTGTCTCCAGTTTTGACTTTTTCCATCGTTTTTGCCATTATTTCGACTATTGAATCTATTTCCATATCTGTTATCATCTCTACTGTTACCGTTGCTATTATAGTTCTTATGACTATTTTGTCTGTTATATCGATCTCTGTTATATTCTTCATTTGCGAGTGGAGATCTCATTTTAGGATCATAACCATTACTTACAGGTTTGATATCTGTGTTATCTTCTCCTACATCTGCTGGTGGTAATGGCAGGCCTAATAGGTCAGCTGTGTAAATTTCTCGCTCAATTTGATACCCGCGGGCCTTTTCAAATTCTGGAACAAGTGTATTTCATTTATTTTTATAAGCCATACCTTTATATATTAGTATAGATTAGTTAAGAAGAAGTAAAATAACGTATATTATTAAACGGTTTTATTTAGCTCGACTTGTTTTTTGTTTGGGTCTAATTTAGTCATTGAATTTAACCCCTTTGCCGTTGACCAATTGATCTGAGATTTGATATACACATTTAGTACTGATGACAATATAATTAAAAAAAATCTTTGTTACAATATTTATGGCAAGACTAAGTATATACCTACAAGGAAATAAGCTAACTGGATTGTTAACTAAACACCTTTAGAATGATACCTATACATATAATAAAACTGAAGACTGTATTATAAAGGCAATGAAAAAAAAAATTTGTTCATGAACATCTCTGATTACTGAACAGTATTTTATGCGGTTTTCAATGGAAGATAAGCAAGCTTTTTAACACACTCAGTAATCGTATTTGTGTGGCGATGTTGCTGACAACAGCCAGTTAGTAATATAACTAACAGCTTAAATACAAGTAACCCTAAAGCATAAAGTATATGAAGAGAACTTGTTATTTAAATGACTGTTCTCCCACTACATATTTCATTTGAATAGCTAGACAAATGATGGGAAAGCAGTCATTACAAGTAACATACATCTAAACTAAGCTTTCATCTCTTATTCCGTTGAAGAATTAGTACCGTGCGAAAGGTACAAATGTAAAGTACAGCAATAAACAGTTCGAAGTGATATTTATAGACAATAACTAACTCTTAATAGCGTCCTTGGCGGGGATCCCGAGGCGGTCGCGCATGTAGCGGCAGACCATGTAGCCGGTGCGATTCAAACCGTGTGTGCAATGGATACCGATCAGAAACTCTGGAACAAATGACATCTATTATTTATAATTCAAAAATTAATACGAGGTATTTCGCTGTATAAACTCCTTAATTTCGCATGAACGGCCGATTTTAGTGATTGCCTAAAGCAGGAAACTTAAAAACAAAGTATACATCGAAACAACACTAAATGCATACTAATACACTACTACTACAATTCTAAGCTATCGTAATATGTCGTTTTTTTCATTTTCGCGGATCGGGATAGGACTGTAAACCACATCACTATATCCGGGTCTATACTATTCAATAATAGTTTTTCAATGGAAATAAAATGCAGTTTCCGAAGTATTTTTTTTTTTAAATAGAACTAAATTCCATTGCGAAGGCAGACGATGGAACAGGCACCAGCTAAATAAGAATCAAATTGTTCCATATAACGGATGATACAATGTATACCTTACATAACTGGGTATATAGTATATAGAAAAACACCTGACACCCAGTGGAAACATTTACGAAACCTAACTGTTATTTCTAGTTAGAGTTTCAACGTAGAATTGATTTTCATTCCATACAAATTTTAAATTACAAAAGAACAAAGCAATGGGAAATATTTGAAGACACGATCGATAACCACTAAAGCGTGCCGCGGAAAATAAACGAAAACCTCATGTTTGCGTCTTCAAAATCGCACGGCAAACATCGGCCAGGGGTCGTTGACTTCGCCCCCCAACGCACCCCTTCGCGGTATCAAGGGGGCGGTGCAACGGGGTGGTAGGGAGAAAGGAAGTCGTGGCCGCGGTTTGACACTTCCTCAGGAAGACCTTTGAAGTAGCAACTAAGATGTAGGTACCTCTACGTCATATGGAATTGAACAAAGCCAACTTTTTGAATGATACGTTTTGAAACGATTTGAAATTGCGTAACTGCTAACATCATTTTAAATTCAGCGGTATAATTAATGGTATATTTAAAGCCTTAACATTACTAAGTTTAACCCTATAGGTTTATTACAGTTAAAATATCAAAGATCTACTACATTCCTTTTAGCTGGATGACACGATTATGTAGGTAATATTCCAATGGACACATTGTTTGTATGTCGCTAAAAAAGGTATGGCCTTATTTAATCTAAGTTAATATCTGACGCTCAATCTTTGGATGAATCCTTAAGTTACCGTAGCGTTTGATAAATGTTTAGATAATTCAATAAATAAATTCGAAAATGCAGTTAAAATGAATTTAAGACTCATTAGTGTACCCACAGTACCTATTTTTGCCTATCTCGAAAAGTGCAATATACATACGTACCATACTACACGCAAGCTATGCAAATAATTTAAAAGCCAGTAAAACTTATATTTAAATATCGAGGTCCGAAGAGCTGGACCACCCCTACTTCAGATTTCATCATAAAATAAAAGGCATAACTTAAACGCAATAAAATAACATCTCAAAGCTAACTTGAACATAATACAGACATTACGACCTGACTTTGTTCGCGACACATGCACTTCATAAGTTCCTTAGCACGAGACAAAAAGCGAGCAAAAACGTTATTGTCGATGCAAAATTCCCACGCAGAACGGCCAAGGAGTAATGCATTTGAGGCATTACACATGCAAATTCATGCCAAGTCAGGACAGACAAAAAACGATTTCATTTAAAACAATCCATCAAGCAAGCTTTTGCTTGCAACTTAATTAACGTGTGCGCATGTTTTCAATTACAGAAACAAACAATGCAATGATAATTACAAGACTGCCACTCTGAGGTATCTTTCTGAGATAATAAATGTGAGCATGATGCCGGCCATTTAGAGGATTCATATTTTACAAGGCACAGGTAACTCATCCTTTTGGTAATTATACCTTTTAATTGTATTTGAGTCGCCTTATAAATCATTGTAAGGGGACATCCATAAAATAATTACAGGTTTAATTCATAAGCATATGGATGGCTCCTGTATATTGTGGTAATTGTACCATAATAAGGCTAGATAATTTAACACATGAACGAAAGCTTGGAGAATAGCTTATTCTAGAATCCATATTTAGTTGATCCAACACATCATATATTTTCAGGAGGTTAATTCTTAAGTTCAATTCGTCAAAATGAAGAGTATAAAGTTGTTACGTCACGTTGAGTATAACTTGAGGGAACTATTTTGATTACATTAGCTTCTATAGTTTGTTTGAAGAGTTGAAGACTAGATCTTTGTTTGGAGTATAGTGAAACTAATAAATAAAGAAGTCTGTTTTTAATGCAAAATCACAGGTTTTTGCTAAAACCATATATGAATGTATTATACAATGTTAATAACAAAACACAATTTAAAACATTTTTATCTACGTTTCTGTTTATTTCGGCTAATCTGTCTCCTAAAGCTAAAGCTGTCCTAATTTGGACGCGATTTTCACGGATGATATCTAATATATATATTTTTTACTTTATCAGCCTGTTTTGGTCCACTGATGAACACGAGCCTCCTGACGAGCCAGGGTCGTTGAGATATTTGCCAAGTTTGGCAGGCGGATTGGTGATCGCAGAACGATGGTAAGTATCCTTGAACTGATAGATGCTGCTACCCATTCATCGGCTCAAGTCTTACGCCATGCAAAGACAAGGTGTGGTCTATTCTTAGAATAATACGCAAACGGAGGTTTGCAAGATTTGGTAATGTTGATGTTTTATAATATAGTAATTGAGAAGCAAATAACAGTTCGAAGCAATAACGAATGGTCGGCTTTATCTAGCTAGTACCTTATAATATTATCGCATACACAGGGCTACCGCTGCAGGTTTTTAAAGTAGCAATTCATTCATTTTAAATGTCAATCATCTGTTACGATAGCTTGCACCGATTGAAATGCAAATCTCTGCCGACAATACAATAAGCCAATAGCCCAATACATGTTACCAACTGTAACTCACTTAGCATAGAAAGCGTTTGTAATATAATAAACTTGATAGAAAATAAACAACAGTACCAACTCTAGCAAACAGACAAAAGGTATCAATAGAAGGCGTAACGTTATTTTGATGGTGAAGTACTTATTGATCAAAAACATTATCGTGCCCACAATAGTAGGACCCACCACAGCCATTATGACAATTTGTAACCAAAACCAATGGTGATAATAAGAAAATTCAACACAATTAACTATGCTTAAATTTTAAACGCATAAATATTTGATTTTGTTATTTTCGATAGCGTCGACTTCATTTCATTGACGTCAACGTCGTAACTTTAAAATACTACGCAAATGCGCACTCATATTTCGGTCCAGGGAGGCAAAACGAATATTTCAGTATTAAGGAGGCATTGAAGGGGTGTCAAAATAAAAATTAAGATTTCATCTTAATTAAAACTTGATAAAAAGTATGGTATTGCATCTAGAACTTGTCTACGTTATTAATGTACCTTATTCCGGGGTTAATGCGTTAGGCATCACAAATAGCGCAGCATATAGATTGAAGTACCCCGACATCCATAGCGCTGAAATAATATTCATACTACGAGGAGGTCTAACTACTATACCCTATGCCATATATAATGTCGTCCATTGATCACATACGGACCAGTTAGCAAGTCGCAGTTGAAGACCAACGGGTTAGATAATGCTTGATGTCTCGGGTTCAACTTCATGGTGAAATAAAACAGATGAATCAAGCGCAATTTCAGTAAATAAGGTACGTTTAAAACAGCTCTGAAACTAATGCACTTACGTTTCTAATATAAAGAAATCAAAAAGTGCACGGTATAGCTGATCGATTGTCAACAATTGAAGTATTGTAAACGAAACGAGTCGGTATTGATACGCAACAGCTCACCTACGCTCGACCCCCTTACATTGTAATCGGCTTATTAGGATTTTACCACACGCATCCAAGTGTACATATACCTAGTGCGTTAACAAGGTCATGAAGACCCCAGTTCTAGTTATATCTTTGCCGGACTTTCACATAAAAAAACTGCTTTAAAATCTCCCATTAACTCGCTAATAGATACTTTGTAATCTCGATAAGCAAATGAACTTACATTCAAAGTATTTTATGACAGAAATAAGTAGTAAAACAAAATAAAATCACCGCGGGATGTATTAAAATTGTTTTTGAAGACATTCTTTAACACTATCAACATTTTTCAGACGATGAACATGTTATTGCGTATTAATGCTTTGATATTTTTTTAATAATAACTAGAGATGGGCCGACTAGCCGCCGACTAGTCGGGAAAGCCGACTATTCGGCATCATTTGTAGTCGGCGACTAGTCGGCGACTATTCGGCAAAATATGCCGATTATGATCGGCGCATAACAAATGAAATAAAACAAATAATTTGTACTTGTTTTATAATTTCTAAACATTACTAAGAGTAGTTATCTAAACTACAGTCTTTACAACATAAGAACGTACTAATCAGTCAGTAATTAAGCTCAGCGGCCGCGCGATGTTTTTTTTCCGCTTAGACTTACGAAGGTAGCCATGAGGCTCTTGCTACTTCACCGGGCATAAAGACGAGCAGAGCTCCAGCCTTAATAAATGGATTAAAACTACAAACTAAGCAACCTGCGCAAGAGATCGCCCCCTGTGTGGCTTGGACCTCGGCTCAGGGCGGTCGATGGCGATAAGATTGAGGGATTATGACCTTTGGTATTTTAGGGGAGTATTGTGCAACTGTCGCTCTACTTTATAGTTTGCGGGCCTCTCGGACTTCGGGTCGACGAGGGCATCGGATGGTTCAAGGAAGACTATAGGGTATATTTAGGGGAGTTTTTGCAACTGTCCCTCTACGTTACTGAGGTCTATGAGGGCATCGGATGGTTCTTTCCAAACCAAGGGTCAGGAGGACGAGGGGGACGCGTCACGTTCGCGGGCGCACTCTTCTGCGGCGGGTCGGATAGAGTGGTCTCTGTGTAGTGGTGCAAGTTTCTTACAGTCTTTTCACTGCTAGTTGGTAAGTTGTTATCTCGTCCGGGTCATCTAGGACGCCCCGAGACCGACAGTGTTTACGACGCTTTGTAGGCAAAGGCAGTCGGATGCTGCAACAACCAACGGGTTTGGGTGTTGCACCGCGGATTCGAAGAAGCGTACCGACGCCTCTTTCATCCACTGCTTGGTGGCAGGCAGTTGGAGATCAGAATGTTAGTTGCGATTACGAATGAACCACGGTGCCCCGGTGGCCCGTCGAGTGAATTTACTTTGAACAGTTTGTAAGCGGTACAAACTGCTAGATGCGGTATGAGCAAATACTGTGCTCGCTTACGTCATAATTGGTCGTATACACGTGGTGTAAATCCTTACCTTATTATCAATTGATAATTTGCTGCGTGAATTTAGAAGGCAGTGTAGTCGACTGAACGTAAGTAAAGCGCGTGCACGAACGGCTTCTACATGCGCTCTAAAGTTAAGCTTTCGGTCCAGGATTACGCCTAAGTACTTGGCTTGCCGTTCCCAAAGGTTCGCCAAATCTTGACCGGTGGGATGTCCGGTGAACTGTTAAATCTCGAGAAGAGTACCGCAGCACTCTTTGTCGGATTCTTCACTTTCTGAACCATTTGCCTAAGGCATTTGATGCGGATTGTAGAGCGTCGTGAATGGCGGCCGGACTGCGGCCCGAGTAGTATAAAGCGGTATCGTCCGCGAAGAGAGCCAGATGGGCTTTCTCACTTGTGTAAAGCGAGAACAGGAATGGCGAAAGTACTGAGCCTTGTGGCACTCCTGCTTAGATCGGGTGAGGGGGGCCGCGCGATGACTAAGCCGAGTGATGACGATAAAGCCCGAATACCTCAGACAATTAGGTATTGGAATGATCGGCATTGCCGATTAGTCGGCCGACTAATCGGCATTTTGAAAACCGATTAGTCGGCTAGTCGGTTAGTCGGCAAATACTATAGTCGGCCCATCTCTAATAATAACCGTTTGAGTCTAAAAGCGAGGCTATAAGAAGAGCGTATACAACTTACATTAGAAACCATACAATATTTAAATTTGATATGGTTTTGTGTGAAAGCAAGAGCGGAGTGGTGTTTAAGGCCGGGGCCGCACTGGTACGGCGACTGTGACGCGATGGCGCTTTTCATGAAAACTAACTCATATAAACATAAATCGTCGGCCGCACTGCAACTCCGCAATATTTATTTGTTTGTAGCTTTGCCGTCACCGTACCAGTGCAGCTCCGGCCTAATACGCTGATATTGGGGCCTCATGGGATAGGCCGTAGCTAAAACTTGTTGAATCTTACCACATCAGCCGCGGCGCCACGCGTGGGCAGTCATGTGATGATCAGATGACTGATTAGGTATTTAAGAATATTAATTGTTGCATTGGATCTACATTCTTTCGGTTCTGTATTTTATTGAACACGACTTATAAAATGCCAGCATTTATCTTATAAGATTATCAATAAATCCGATACTTAATTTTCATCTGAATCTGATGAAAATTTAGTGCCATATTCATGAATAGCAAATAAAAAGTAAGAAGATGTTAGGTAAGAATAGTTGTTTTGAAGTTAAGGTTTCATCTACGGATAATTAAGGAGAAATAAACAAAAAAATTTGAAAAATCCTAAAGTGCACGACTCATAATGCTCATTCGTTCGACGAAAAGAAGAAAATATAAATAAATAAATATATATTCCTTATAACTCGTTAAAATAAAAAAAATATTTACTAATATATATACGTAGGTATATAAGCACTCGTGTATTATTTGTTAATTTTAGTTTTTCCTTAATAACAATTCAACGACGCTAAATAAGATAGTCATTATGTAGAATCTGTCATATGTAGAATCTGTCAATAGTAGACTATGATGTCAAAAGTAGAATCTGTCAAATGTCGACTAAACGATTTTCAATACGCTCGAGATAGCAATCTCCGCATAGTAGATCAGAAGCTAATAAAAAAAAATGATTAGATTAATTAATTTTTACGCCAGCTATCGTTTTTCAAACGAAAAAAGTGTTGATTGGCGGGTTTTTTTATTTTTTATTTCTATATTTTTTTCCGGTTCTGTTATCTTAAATCAATTTTTACTAGTGACATAATTATTCTCCATTAATTTATCTATAAAATGGTGCGCCGATTGAGGAGATTACGTGGATTACCAATCGAGAAATATTTAAATAGTCGCGGAACCGAGGCAAAACGAATTTTTCGGTAGTAGAGCACTCTCTAATGCTTCGCATTATGAGTCGTGCAATAATATCCGAACATGAATATTATATGTGTAACGCATACGCAATCCAAGCAAGGTGTTCATACTAATTCATACAAAAGATAGATTAATAAATAATGTTAACCCATATAAATTCTTTTAAGCTTAAAGCTTCTCATTTATGGAGAAGCGGGGATTCGCGCGTGGCGTTGGGCGGCGTGGCATATTCAAACATGTGTCGCGGCGTTTTATAAGTGCGTTTATGGGGAATTGATTTTATTATTATTAAATGCCGCCCACCGCCACGGGTGACTTATTAAGACTAGCGATCGAAAAAGCTCGAGCCTTTTAGCCCTTTTTTAAGACTCGCCGCTTTATAGCGATGGCTAGAAGGCTAAAAGGCTAAATAACTCTTAAGCCCTCGAGGCTAATTGTATTTATGGCTTTTGCTAGCTGTCGAAATGGCTCGAGCCTTGTAGCCCTAAATTTAAAGCTTGCGAGTCTTTTTTAAAGGCGGACTCACAAAACAGTAGTTCTAAAAATGCTCACTAAAAAAGGGCTTGACGCTTTTTTTAGGCCTAGGCTTTCGAAAAGGCTCGAGCCTTGTAGCCGCTAATAAAGACTGCATGCTAAAATATTATGAATATATTACCAAATTGATCAGACTTCTTCAGTAACAGTAGTCGTCAGTCGTGGTCAGTCAAAGAAAACAAAAAACCTTGATGGACTTACAAGAAAGAAAACTATAATATTTGGCAAAGCGAACGCCTCTCACAAGCATAAAATTAAACAATAGCTAGTAAACAAGTTAGACAATATTTCCGTTAACAATGCATACATAAGAAATAAATTATTCCTCAAACACAAAAACCTCAAAACAAAATACCAGGCACACTGTTCCATAATACAATAACATGTGTTCAAGATTCTAAACATCCATACAAAATATGCAGTAATAATTAAAATAATACATCATGATAATAAAAGAGGGACAGACGGATTTATCACCACCAACTTGTGACAAGTTTTGCTAAAATGCAACTTTGTCTTCAACTAGGTAGTAAATAAAGTAATAGAACTGCACCGATTATGTCTAGCTTCTATATCAATAAACTTTGTCCTTCAAACACTTTGAATTAAAGCCGTTACGGTATACTTAAATCTTATCTCCAAACACACTAAATCTATATACAGGGTGTCCCAAAAGATTACGTAGCTGGGAAGGGGGGTAATAGGGATGGTCACAAGGGTCACCAGAAAAATATAAAAAATTCCCTCTGGTTGTTTAAAAAAATAAATGAATGCATTTTTTAAAAGACTAAAAATTTTACACCTTGTGCTAACTGTACCTACAAATATGGCTGTATTTAAAAAAAATGCTGTTATGTAATCTTCAAAAACAACAAGGTCATCAACATCAACATCAAAAATAACAAGGTGTAAAATTTTAAGTTTTTAAAAAAATGCAGTTTTTTTTTTAAATACCCAGAACGGATTTATTTTTTATTTTTCTAGTGACCATTGTGTCCACCCCTGTCACCCCCTTTCCCAGCTACTTAACCTTTTGGGACACCCTGTATATAAAACAAAGACGGGTTTGTTACAACACTTATAACTCGAGATCGGCTGGATCAATTTTCATGGTTTTTGTTTCGTTGGATTTGTCTACGCCCTGAATAGCAGAATACATTTTAAAAACAAAAGAAAGTCGTGTTAGTTACACTATTTATAACTCAAGAACGGCTGAACCGATTTGGCTGAAAATTGGTAGGGAGGTAGCTAATAACTGGGAGAAGGACATAGGATACTTTTGGGTAGGGGTAGGGTAGGGGTAGGGTAGGGGTAGGGGTAGGGTAGGGGTAGGGGTAGGGGTAGGGTAGGGGTAGGGTAGGGGTAGGGTAGGGCAGGGGTAGGGTAGGGCAGGGGTAGGGTATAAAAGTCCACCCGTGCGAAGCCGGGGCGGGCCGCTAGTAATTAAATAAGTATCCTTTATTCATATATCACCGTTATGGAAATCATAAAAAAGCCAAATTCAAAAGGTGGAGTCAAAGGTAAATTATACATGCATAATGTCTTACTATTATCATTTATCAGCTTGGAAAGTAGCAAGTCATCTACATAACAGTAAAACAAATTCATCGATCAAGTTAGCAAGCGACGGCATTACATCTGCGGGACACGTCAAATAACTTCTTGTCGAACATTTATAATGGTGATAACTATAATATTTGATTGCAGTCACTATACACCTGTCCGAGACATCGATACTGATATAAGATCGATTTTTAATTCCAAGTGACCACGATAAATTACTACTTAATGTGGCGTATGAGTAAACTGA
Source organism: Nycteola revayana (assembly GCA_947037095.2). NCBI lineage: Eukaryota > Metazoa > Arthropoda > Insecta > Lepidoptera > Nolidae > Nycteola > Nycteola revayana. The sequence continues at coordinate 17,255,360 of OX344860.2, read as the reverse complement.
CCATATGTCCCGTTTTAAACGAGACTGTCCCTTTGTCCCCAACCAAAGCTTCGGGACGCAAAATCAATACAGATTTAAAAAAATAATGATTGTAATGAAAATAGAGAAATATTTGATGTTAATTATTTTATTTTAAAGCTTTGTCGCTTCCCAATAACTACCGAATGGTACAATTAAAGTATCCACAAAAACTCGTTTAACAGCCGACGAATAATGTCCCGTTTAAATTAAACAATATTTGGTCGGTTTACGTATGAGATAACACTAGTGTCTCATGCAAATAAAATGAACAAGAAAAACTAGCTAGTGGTGACCTTCCAGATTTATCACGAAGTACTAAAATGAAACAAATCGCTTCCCACTATACCACCCTCGAAAGAACAAACGGTAGCAAATAAAGCACCGTTTCCCGTGCATACGATATCGTGTAAATCAGGACGCGAGTGCGATTCTACCTCAGATAGCAGGTGAATTATGAATATCGTCGCATTACCACGCGGTGGCATTGCGCTACCACACTGAGCGTTGCGTTTGTGTTCGAAATCTGCATACAAACGTGATTACAATTTAATCCAGAAATGAGAAGACAATTAAGAAAACACGATCAAACAACTCGGAATTAACTGACATTCTTCGAGTTTCTGGCGCCAGCCATAGCAAACCAGTATAATATACATCTCACTCAATCTACTTAGCGACACCGATAACCGGCCATTACCAATGAAAACGCCGACAGATACTCGCATGCTCACAATTAATTGAAACTACCCACGTAATCTAATAAAAGCTAGTTTTTGTGATCAAGACAAACAAGGGCGCCCATTCGTAATTAGAATTTAATGAACATTTGGAATATTGAGTTCGGCACCGTGAGAAGTCCGTCGATAACTACGATTTGTGTCACTGTAATTAAAAGCGTAGCTGCCGATAAACTTGGACGTGCTGACCGAACCTACTAGTTTTGACTGCTATGAGTTATTGACAAACCAATCAGTTGGGAGCTCTCCCGCAGCTTTCCTCTCGTACAGAGTGAGAAGAAAAAGACCGAAATGAAAAGGGAATATGGGTTCTTCGAAAAATGAACACACAATACTTTAAACGTTAAGTTGGAAGCGGCCTTTAATTGAAATCGTATGTTGTGTCGAAACTAACTGATAAAACTGTATGTGACTATGTCGACTTTATGACGTAACAAGTCGATAATGCAAATTGTAACTTTTTTACATTTTAAATACGTAATTTAGATACTCATATCATCATTTCACTTTTTGTGCTTGTTAACTACTTGACAAATCTACAGTTGATGTTACGTGTATTATGCTTCATAGTCAGTAATAGTTAATAGATAATCCGTAGCAAAAAGTAAACAGAATATAAACGCGATATCACCCACGTAGCTCCCGTTTTCGTGGGATCTTCATAATTAAATATAGACTATGTTAGTCCTGGATAAAGAGGCTTTCTCATTGGGAAAAAAAGAAAAAAAAAAGAAAAAAATCTGTCCGGAAGTTTCGGAGTATATTCAATGCAAACAGAAACTCAAATCTTTTGATTTTATAATCATATAACTTCATAGACTCATAAGTCATAACATAAGACAATATGTTTAGTTGTAATAAATATTTTCAAACAAACAGTAATATTGAATATCATACATAACATTCAATAAATGTCGTGCTTATATCAAATAGCTGACCTAAAACCACAATACAACGACAATCAATTATAGAACTTTTTATTGTTGGATTCACAGTATTATTCGAATGTTCTCGAGTCTATCCACGTGTCAATCACAAAGGAAGAGCGATTAGTGACTATAAAGATTCCGTACCCTTTATGGTCTCGTAAAGCAATACAATTAAGCAATCGGCGTACATTAACACCTCACAGTATTTTCACCCACGCGAAATGTTACGTATTTCTCATACCTTTAACCCACATTAGTGTCTAAATACAAAGATACAGTTTAAAGCTAACAACGCGCCCAAATTATACAAGCCCCTTGTTTAGATACTTAGCATAGATCTCACTTATGCTCAGCAAGCCGAAACGAAATGCCCTCACTTGTGATGAGAAAATGAAACGGCAATATAACTTGACACTCACGTCCCTTTATGAAAATAGTTAAGTTTGCTATAAAAATTATATAAAGAATAACTCACCGCCATCCTTTTCAAGGAACTCATCAACTGCATTCATGAATCTGCAAATAAACGTAGACTTAGTCAAAATTGTTATTTAGTACAAGCATGAATTGAGTTGCGGTGATTCATACTATAATATACAAGAATATCGTGCTTGGAATGCAAGTTGTAGCAGTTTCATGAACAAAAATATATATGTAAGACTTTGGACTAGTCTGTAATTGTAATAAACAATGCTGAATGATATAGATGAGCGACTCAACCTGGAACATAATGTCACTAGTGAAGTCAAATTATATTTTATGAACTACAACGTGTTTAGATTCCAGTACTTGACAATAGTCACTAGTCCAATGACTAACTATAAAAAGTTAAAGCCTATGAAAACTGATACGAAGCTACGGTTATACAGACATAAAATATTTAATAGAATTTCACGAAAAATTCCGAATCTACAGCACCTGCCAAGAATGAGATGAAATATTATCATGCATCGGTCGCAGCGTGTCGCCATACTTTAATCGATTTTTTTACACCTAAAACCGCACGATCAGTGGGCGTTTCGGAATTACTAGGCGTTTCTGCCGACCGCCGAACTGCCATCTCGGCCTATTTGATGAAATATGTTTGTTTTCATCATAACAAATGTGTTTTAATATTTGCTATGAAGGGGCGCCGACAATCCCCAACAAGGCATTATTGGAATGTTTTCTTAAATAACTTGCAAGGGTGGTCGAGTGTTGATGTTTCTTCTCAAGTCAGGTTTGCTATTCTGAATAAATAAATGCGCTGTTAAGAAGAAATATTTTCTTAAAAATAAGCCGAGGGTTGTCGTGATTAAGGCTTGTCATGCAAAACTGCAACCGCTTACTAAGCGCCATCATTTTGTAATTATTGTAGAAACTCCCCTCGAGCGACAGGAGCCGTCGACAGCGGCGCCGACTAGTTCTATTCAAGCCAAATTTACAATTCAGTTTATCATCATCAATATTACCATCTAAAACGCCGCAAACAAGGCTTTATTTAGTACCGAGATAAGTTATTAGAACGTCAGCAAATAGCTCCTCCGCAAATATTTTATGGCAATCGACAGGGTTGTACGGGTATTTATAACTTCAATGTCGTCATAATCGTAAAAACTAGTAATAGTATTAATAACAGGAAAATATTAGGTTATAGATGTAGAAAATATTGACTGCGGTAATTTTATAATTACCAATGTTTTAACAAACAAAACTATGCTAACAAGTGGGTTCTTAGGAATTTAATCTTTACTCCAATAACGTTTACAAATGAAACTAGCCGCGACGTGTGGCGCCAAAGAGTCAACAGTTTAATTATGCATTAAGTCACGATTCAACAAATTCAAAGAATATCAACACCAAGGTCCATGGTTACGTAGATATTACCTTTGACGTAACTTACTACCTAGCCTTGAAATGTTTTGAAAATAAATTATTTACAAACATTTCAAGATTAGATACAAACGTATTTCTTAAGAAATTGGCTAGAATATATAAATGAATATAAAATAATTAAGAATTTGCAGGGATGGTGTCTACGGTTATATTAAAAGCTTCTAGAAGCTTTATTATGAGAAAATATATTACAAATTTAAAATATGGCGATAAACATGTGTTGTGCACCAGTATATTGTATCCAACTGAATTGTCTTTTTAACATGGACTTAGCTCAAAAATAAATCGATTAGTATTGTTACATTCATAAATTAACAACACACAACACATATAATTTTTAATACACCGGTGCCATTTTTTATTTTATGCTCACGTAATACAGAACAACTTATGTTTAAGTCAAAACATGGAATGTTCTACAAATGGCTACAATTAATCACATACAAGGTCGACATGATCATTGAACGACTTCAAAGCAGTACATTGTAACATACAAACTTTCTAAGCATTTCCTGGCCAACACGGACGTCATTATTTAAAATCTGTCAAAATGGTGTATTTTATTACTCGAGCGGCAGATCGAAGCAACGTGGATTACATGCTTTCTTATTTAATATCAGTGCCGTCTTGCGTTTGTTAGATAATTTATATCTAGCGGTGTTATCTGTTCGGTAGATCGCTCCCGAGTTATAATCCGGGTATTTTTCATAGCACTGCGGTGCCACTGCCGTGCCCCTGCCTGGCGTTATTGGAAAATTTATGTACTACCAAGAGGCCTCGCTGCAATTATTACTGCCCCTACCAACCTCAGCACTCCGAACGATCATAAGCTTTAATAACATTAGTAAAGAGAAGAATGCTGCCTTCTATATTTATTTCACGAACGTACAATAGTTTAAATATTTACTAGATTCACACGAAATCGGCTAAAATTAGAATGCATTTAATGTTAATTGATAAATTATTATTGACATCAATTTTATTATGTTAATCCTACGGATTACATTGATTAATCTTCTGATGCTATCAGAAAGATACCTGCTCGAAGTAAATGTAAAATTAGACATAATCGATATGACGCTGTTTTAATGAAAAATATCGTAAGCTTTAAAATTTTGTAGTCCATAAAATGTCAAATTTACAAGACCATTACACGAGTTTGACGACACACAACCATAAAATATGCGTATAAACGGTGTTATAATTTTTATTGCGAATTAATAACGACATTTATTATAATTCCGACATTCCCAAACGTGTTCCTGGTTTATTACGATTACAGTGTCTAGCCAAATGTATAATCTGTACGACAAGAATATCAGATTGATTTATTTTATTTATTTATATATATGACAAACTTTCACAACAGACCTCACATAGGCTACACAAGCGCATCCATCATGGTAGAAGCGTACATGTCGTTACGTGTCGGTACCCAACAAGCGCCGAAAGTGCCCCAAACAAGAGATAATGGGCGACATTCTGATACAACGCGAGATAAAAACTAAAGAAGTTCCCATGCTATCCAGGGTGACTGTCATCTAAGAACAACGGACCAGAGGTCAAACGTGAAATAAATACAAGCAGAAAATATGCATCCGGCGATAAACAATGCGACCATACCCAGAAAACCATTCAGTATTTTTAAAATACATCGAGTAGTTTGCTCTAAATAAGAAAATAATTGAGAAGTTTATAGATTATTCATATAGTGCAGAAAGGCCATGGCGATCATTAATTATTTATAACCAACAATGTTATGATACGTGCAAAATGCAGACACCGCGAAGGATTGTGAGACTATGAAAACAATTTAATGATTTAACATAAAGTTAATGAAGCTTCAGAGTGGTGTGTACTTCTTGTATAATTTATGTGGAAGTCGTATCGTTTGTGTTTGACCTAGTGTTTACATTGTGCAAACTGCGACCGTCCGCGGCAGAGTGTCACGAAAAAGTAATTGCTTGTAGTGATAGCTTGCCTTGATCCAAGGTGCGCACGCGATCCTGTTAGAACTACTAGAGCTAGAGCTATCATTAAGTAATCCGCAGTTTTTGGATATCTTTCTAACATGCACCGTTGAAAAAATATAATTTCACGTCATTTGCATAATATAGATTTTAAAAGATGTATGACACTAGATCACTTTGAATACAGGTATAGAAAAGCAAAGGCTATCGAAAATTAACATTGTTATATAATATTTATTTAATTATTTTATACATTTTAAACAAAAACGAAAAAAGTTACTAATGCTAAAGGTTAATAATAAAATCTTAAATTAGCTATAACTTGTAATATAAGCTTAATTTAGAATCACATTTAGCACCGTAATCCAATTGATTCTTGATAAACATCATATTTATAGTAATTTTATGAGTATCTCAAAATAACAGGTTAGTACGTATACGAATATTGCTAACATGAAAAACATAAACAAATGTTTTTTATTAGGAATGCACAGGAGCTGACGGTGTTTTCGATTGGATTTTAAATAATAGTATAGTAAATATTGAGTTCGGATATCAGAAAAAGTAATCAGACTCAACTATAAGATAAAGTAACGTTGTTAACGATAAGTAGCTGACAAAAGCTTTAAATTTTACAAAGAGACACAGAAGCTGCTTGTTTTATGAAACGAAAATGTACGCGTGTATGTTTAACTAACTTTTTATTTGTTTTCAGCAAGGATGCCTTGGCTTTTTCACCGGGCATGAAAGCGAGCAAAACTCCAATGTTATTAAATGGTAAAAACTACAACTTAGCAACAGCGCAAGAAGACATCCTCAAGGCGGTGGTTGGCAAGGATTGAGGAATGATCACTTTGATATTTTGAGGAGTTTGAGCAACAGTAATATCAGCGCAACCACTCGGCACAAGACTACTACGGAAAACTACATAGATATTATTTTTAATATAACACAGTGTTATTGTGTTGTGTCATTTTAGCGTATGATCTATCATTATCATAACAAATAAAACTAAGATATTCCTATGGATTTTAATGCTAATATGTATAACGCAAACAAAGCTAATGAACCGTAATACAATTAAATTAAATTATTCCAATTAGTATGATGATTGTTTATTTATGGCGTACAAGAATCTTTAAGCTCATTATGATGTCATGATAAGTGTACAGTTTAACCTATTATCATTTCAGTTCAAATTTGTATGTGTGTATGTTACGCCGCACATACAAAACGTAACGTAATTATATAGGATTCCGTAGCAATATCCTCCTAATCTGTTGTTCCGTCTGTCACAGTTGTGTCTTGTAAGACGTTAACTTTTTCGGATACCGTGTGTTACAATGACCTGTATAACAACAAGAAGTAATAATATATTTTTTTTAATGACCGTGGTGACATCGTGCTAAGTAACGTTCATACAAATAAACTTTATTTTTCATAAATATTAAAGTTTTAATCTATCTATAATATAAAAGAAAGTCGTGTTTGTTACAACACTTATAACTCGAGAACGGCTGGACCGATTGCCATGGTTTTTGATTTGTTGGATTTGTTTTCGTCCCGAATAGCAGAATACATTTTAAAAACAAAAGAAAGTCGTGTTAGTTACACTATTTATAACTCAAGAACGGCTGAACCGATTTGGCTGAAAATTGGTAGGGAGGTAGCTAAGAACTGGGAGAAGGACATAGGATACTTTTGGGTAGGGGTAGGGTAGGGTAGGGTAGGGTAGGGGTAGGGTAGGGGTAGGGTAGGGTAGGGGTAGGGGTAGGGTAGGGGTATGGTAGGGTTAGGGTAGGGGTAGGGGTAGGGGTAGGGGTAGGGTAGGGGTAGGGTAGGGTAGGGGTAGGGGTAGGGTAGGGGTAGGGTAGAGGTAGGGTAGGGTTAGGGTAGGGGTAGGGTAGGGGTAGGGTAGGGGTAGGGTAGGGGTAGGGTAGGGTAGGGGTAGGGTAGGGCAGGGGTATGGTAGGATATAAAAGACCACCCGTGCGAAGCCGGGGCGGGCCGCTAGTCCTACCCCTCTTTTTTTTTTTTTTTTTTTTTTTTTTGTTGTCCGGGGGGAAATGCATTGACGCATTCCCACCACCGTTGCAGCGTATTTGCGCGCTGGCGGTGGGATATGTGGGACTCGCCCTCTCCATAGCGTGGTATGCTAAAGTCATACCACGAGGAGAGGACCCTACACCACTAAAACCCCCCGGACACTCCTTAAATCCGCCGTTGGCGGGGGTCGGGTACGCATGAGCAATCCGGCCCCCCGACGGCACCCGCGGCCAATATGGTACCGCGGGATCTCCAGGGCCACACTTACAGTGGCCCATTTGCCCAATTATAGGGACGCCCGGAGTGTAGAGGCGTCCCTACTCCTCATGGGTCAGCCTCGAAGGGAGCGGGGCCCATGTTCCCCACTCCCCAAGGCCGAGCCTAGGGCGGTAGGCGGCGGGTTTCGGCCCGCCGCCGACGGCCAACACGCCGTCTGCGAAGCGGGTGGGCAGAGGGATCTACTTCCCTCTCCCGCTCCGCGGCCTCCTTCTGTGACATAACTTGTCTACAGAAGGAGGCAACCGCCTCCCACGATTTATACCCTACCCCTGCCCTACCCTACCCCTACCCTAACCCTACCCTACCCCTACCCCTACCCTACCCCTACCCTACCACTACCCTACCCCTACCCCTACCCTACCCCTACCCTACCCCTACCCTACCCCTACCCTACCACTACCCTACCCCTACCCCTACCCTACCCTACCCCTACCCTACCCCTACCCTACCCTACCCTACACCTACCCAAAAGTATCCTATGTCCTTCTCCCAGTTCTTAGCTACCTCCCTACCAATTTTCAGCCAAATCGGTTCAGCCGTTCTTGAGTTATAAATAGTGTAACTAACACGACTTTCTTTTGTTTTTAAAATGTATTCTGCTATTCAGGGCGGAGACAAATCCAACGAAACAAAAACCATGAAAATTGATCCAGCCGATCTCGAGTTATAAGTGTTGTAACAAATCCGTCTTTGTTTTATATATATAGAAGATGTTTTTCTTTTAATAGAAAACTCGCGCACAAGTTTAATAATCCTCAGTTAAAATCCCTGTGTCGCCGGTGACTTTTTAACACTTGATTCACGATTATTCATGGTTCACACAAATAATTGTCTCAGGTGGGAATCGAATCTTATGCGAAAGATTTTGATATGCTCTTTTATATCTCATATCATTCGCGAATGTATTTATTTACGCACATTATTATATGAGCTGAAATAAAAAATAGCTACATACTATAATAGCTACGTGCTCTTGAGTCCTATCGATCAAAATAGCAAAGATATGGTAATGTATCCTCACAGCCAAATTGAACATGTACGCATATTGTTAATAATCTTAAGATGATTTATTAATAGTAAAACTAGCGTAACCTTGAAATAGTTTAACGACGTATAGTTTAAAAAGACCTACTATGAAGAAGTGATTAGTTCCATAATATAATACCGGGTATAAATATTATAATATAAACATTTCTAAGTTCGGAAAAAGGGTAATAATGTATAAGAACCAAAAATATTCAAACGTTTTCAGCTTTCACGTTTCGCGAGACAGCCAACGGAACGGAAATAATCACCATAACACAGAGCGGTTACCCTAAGCTATCACGAATAAATTGTTTTCTTATTCTTTAGAAGATATACTTGATAGCATAATATTAAATCCCTCTACCTCACGGACGGCAAATGGAATTTCTAGGTGTGCATTTTTTAAAGTCTCATATCTAGTTAGCCAAGAGACTTTTGCTACTTCACCGGTCATAAAGGCGAGCAGAGCTCCAACCTAAATAAATGGTTTAAAAACTACAAACTAAGCAACCTGCGCAAGAAGGTCCCTGACGGTCGCTGGCGGGACTTTTAGAGGTAACTACTAAAATTAAACATAAAAAAGAGCCGCGGGACTGGGTTAAGAATTTATGCTTTCCCTAACATTGCTCGCCACGTCATTTTTTAAGATTTCTGCTAGCTTCCCGTGCGCTGTTTCAGCCGCGTGTCTCCCGTTCCATAATTAAATACATATTTTATATATAGCCTAAAGCCTTCATCAATAAAAATACTATATAACACTAAAAGATTTTTTCAAATCTGACCAGTCCTAAACTCCTCAGCTCTATAAATGTGTAATTACTAGAGATGGGCGTTGAATCAACGAACTAGTTAAATCAACCGTTGATCTCCTGTTAACGTTTCAACGTTAACGGTTTATGAATCAACTAGTTGAATTCGTCAACGACATTAATGAATTTAACTCTAGACTTACGTTGAAAATAACATCATAGAACGTTAACAGTTTACAATCAACTAGTTGAATTCTTTAACGACATTAATGAATTTAACTGTATGCTCTAGACTTACGTTGAAAATAACACCATAGGTTGCGAGCGACGGTCGAATTTGAACTCTAAGTAACGTTAGCAGGAGTTGATTTTTGAAATAAATATTTTTTTTTTAAGAAAACGATGACGATGTTGGTGGAATTATACGCGCTGCCTGCTCGCGCCGTCGCCCGAGAGAAACCGGTGCATACTATTCTGTTTTGTCTATGTTTACAAACGATTGTTTAGGTTCGCTCGCGGTTCATTTAATTTCTTATACCAGTTTGTGACAAGTTGCTCGCAACTCGGAAGGTCATCTAAGTACAAGCATCAATCAAACATTTTCTATTAATACTTTGAATCAAATTGTTTATAAAATATCAGATCTATAGGTGGTAGAGACTGGTTGAATGAACGTCGTTGAATAAAAAACGTATAATGAAAGAACGGTTTACGTTCCAAGTTGAAATTAGTTGCACGTTAACTCGTTGACGAATTTAACTAGTTAATCAACTAGTTGACGAACGTTAATCAACGTTAACGTTACGTTAACGAAAAAACCGTCAACGACCCATCCCTAGTAATTACTAACTTAACTACTTAACTTTCATTCCCTATTTCAAACCCTTCAAGCCTTTCGCAATAAAATGAACCTATGTTCTTTCCCGTGGCTATACCTTGGCAACATAGGCTACCTTATTACCTCAATATCTTATTCTGTACCAAATGTGAAATTGTAAGGCAGGCAACAGTTACTTTCGCATTATAAAATTAGTTTGGATTTAAGTTACCATATGAGCCAAATATGAACTGAAAACAGCAATAAACGAAACATTAAATTTAAATTAATTTAAACTGGATGCTGACTCATCGAAACAATATTGTTACAGGGTAATTAAATTAATATTATTTCCATCCTGTGCAGACAACCATATGCCATAACAGTCATAGCACGTCTCTCCCATAACGATTGAGTCACACATTACGTGTCTGACATTAACTACCTACTCTTAAAAACTATCCCAATTATGCATAGAATAGTGAATCAGTTGTACTCCTCCTCGACTATTGTTAAGATAAACTCTTAGTTCTTAGAACGTCGCCTCCTTTGTGGTCTAGTCAAAGAGCCGGCGGCAACAATATAATAATAATTAAATTGGAACAAACTGGTCATTACTATTTTAATGTCGCTGATATTGAGCAGTTTCAGAGCATCGTTTGAGTTGAGTACAGTTATTATTATAGCTTAATCGTTGTCTAAATGTAATTGGATTGACAAACAGACTTGTTTTGAACCAAATATACATATATCTTGGTGTTCGCCTGTTTGGAAAACACGCATGAATATAAATAGATGTATAATGGGAAAATGTATTTATGAATATGGGAGTGCTTAATTCCAGTCAGGCGACTAATATTACCCTATTTTGGAACATTAATTTGCGGTTAAATGCCTTATCTAATGCATATTTTATAGTAAACTATACACGTCCGACATTTTCAGTCCAAATTTATGACTGTTATCGAGGAATTAACAAAGTTTTGTTATATTAATACGACCACAAACCAAAAATACGTTTGCTAAAACGAACGCTCCAGGAAAAAATAGGACATTCATTTTATTTAATACATTTGAAAACAATCTATCCCAATTAAAATTTAAACAAAAAAAAATTAAAAATTTAAACCCGAAAGTTTGTAGTTGTATCGATATAATTTTGCACAGACATCATATATAAGCTGGATAACATATAGGCAAAACCGCGCGCGGGAAGCAAGTATAATTCCCTCAACCAACCAGACCTTAACATTACTCATACATATATATTAATCACAACCATGAAATACCAACAATACCAAATATTTGTTATATCACACTTATATTAATAGTTATAAACCACAACAATATGATTCGTCACCAATTAAAGATGGGATGCGCAATTAATTAACAAGATCATTACCGCCAGCGCCAATGACACATATTAATATAGTAATAAACATTTAAATAACCGTATTACGTTCCCAGTTCTTAAAACTAATGTAAAATATGAGTAACGTTTCATTAATTATTTTTACATTCAGGTAATTGAGGAGTTTTATGGATATTTCCTTTTATACCACGTCTCTGACACGAACGTAGATAACGCAGCGTGCGTAAAGAGATTGATAAATTTCGACGACCGGTTGGGATCCACCTGAGCCGAATGGCTTAGGCATAAGGATATGAGGATGATGCCTGAGCTGCAGAATCAAATTAATCTGATTTTTTATTTATCTATTATGCGATAAGCTTTGCCGTAGTGTTTTAAAATTAAAAAGCAAATGATTGATATGATTATTAGAATATGTAAATAATACCTACATCATTTATATTAATTATCACATTTAATTTAAATGATTTAGGTATGATTTTAACATTTAACCGAATATCTATAATATAAAAATGAATCGCTGAATGTGTTGCTAAGCGCAAATCTCGAGAACAGCTGAACCGATTTCGATAATTCTTTTTTTTTATGTTCGTGGAAGTTCAAGGATGGTTTTTACGGCGAGAAAAATTCGAATAATTACCCGAAAACCCCTTAAAACAGCCTTTTTCTTTTTCCCATACAAACGTTTTCTAACTAAAATGTAGAGTCAATTTGAGCTTTATTTTGTTAATTAAAAACTTGATTTTTTTTGCCAAGATTTTTTAGGGTAGGGGTAGTGAAGGGTCGGGGTAGTGTAGGGTAGGGGTAGTGTAGGGTAGGGGTAGTGTAGGGTAGGGGTAGTGTAGGGTAGGGGTAGTGTAGTGGTAGGAGTAGCGCATAAACGAAGTCTCTACGGCCCAGTTTATTTTATACAAATGTTTAGGTCTTTTATGTATCGATTGAGGCAGTACGAAGTCTGCCGGGTCAGCTAGTAGATAATAAATTGAAAAAAGCTTATTTAAAGTTAATGCGAAATTATTAATAATAATAAGGTGCCTGTAATTTTTATAACACCAGTTCTTCAGATCTAATGTAAATTACAATAGATCTTATAAGAATCTTGAGCCGAATAGAGAAAACACACTAATTATATTGTTTCAAGTTATACTTTGTAGATAGCTTTATAAAAAAATATAGATATAAAATAGTCGTTTAAGAGGAAACAAAGAATCTACGTAATGGAAAATATTATGGACCTCAGATTTTGTACTACAAAGAATAATGGTGACTCAGAAGTTAAAACAATTTTTGAATTAAGGATTATGAAAACTGATACTAATCAGTAATGATGACTGATGACATCATTGCGCATGCGATTGTTGGAAATCAGTCCTCAGCAAATACTAAATGATTCATTCATTTATGCAAAAAAAAAAAAAACAACATAATGTGACGTAATGAAGGTTTTTTGGGTTCATTATCCAAAGGATTCGAACACATTTACAAAGCCTGTCATTATTGTCAGTTTTAAACTATGTCTGTAGTAGACAAAGTTTAAACTGACAATAATCAGCATAAAGTGTACATCGCTATTTGTCTACAAATAGTTGTTCCGATTCTCCGTGAATTATGTTTTGGTAATTTTCCCCGCACCACGGATTTATTTAACCCATAATCCCTGTCTTTCAAAATATTATTATAGAACAAAAGTTTGGAGGGTAACATAGACAGGCTTTCTCGTGGTATGAATAGTATACCATTACTAATTAAAAGTTTTAGTCTTACATACCCCACCGCCGCCGCCTAAATTCCGCACAACGGTGTAGAGGATGAGAAATGCATTTCCCAGGGGGAAAAACCGTAACAACAAAGCTACCGGTGCGTGCACAAAAAAATATGTGTGAAAAAAATGTATTAAAACCATTTGAAAATTATCACCTTTTTAATTGATGGTGTCAGATTTCAACATTTTTAATTACATGAAATAATAATTAGACAGATAAGTATCATGTGCCAGATATCAATTCTAAATGTAACAAATAGCATTTTATTTCACGCCAAGTTCATTTGTTGAGTATCGTATAATGAACACTAATCTACAAAATGTCGCTCAAATGCATCAACTTGTCATCATTACTCGGCGAGCCCAGAAAATAATTACTTGTATTAAAACAAGGGCACGTTCTAATCAAATCATGCGCACAGTTTCGTAAGCAGTGTTGCCAGATAATGTTATTTATTAAAATAGAGAATTAACATTTAAGCAACTTATTTTTCAGTTCCCACACGAACGCTTTATCTACTAATATCTACAATATTTATTGCATAATTTACTATTTACACATTAAAAAAATAATTTTATGTACCTATTGAAAAAAACTATATTTTAAATATTACGGTACTACACGGTTCTATTTTCATTTCAAAAATTTTCACGGTTAGCACTAAGAAACATAATGGATTCCATATTATAAATTAAAAGAAACCGCGTGCCTGAAGCGCGCGGTTTAACCCGCATAATTACCGTTCCCTTGGGAGCTTTATAATTGAATATAGCCTTTCTTGATAAATATGCTATATAACACTTAAATATTTTTTCAAATCGGACCAGTAGTTCCTGAGAATAGCGCGTTGAAGCAAACAAACTCTTCAGATTAATGTATAGATTAACTTTTTGACACTCAGATGGAAAAAAACCGTCAAAAATTATTAACAGATACCTGGCAACACTATATTCAAGTGTTTAATTAACTTCAGTACGATGCAACCAAGTTTCGTAACTGATAATAAAAAGTAGGTATAATAATAACAGGACTAGCATAATAATACCTACAATGTCTCAATTATATTTGTGTGGTCCAAGCTGATTATATAGCTCTATAAAGAATTGTCGATATTTACATCGGCTATTACGCTCAAGCAAGTTGTAATAGGCAAGTTATTAGCATTATTATGGACATTATAGAAAATCGACAAACGTTTCATCATCCGACTGAATTTATGTTATTATAGTATGAATAGATTGGTAAGGAAGAAAGTTAATATATGTAAGTAGAAAATAATCAAATGTTAGTAAGTAAGTATTAGGTGGTACGATCTAATGATAATCCTTCTGGTTATCTGTCACCCTCACTTTAGTCCGACGGCGTTAAGCGTTATTTCTTTATTATGTTCAGTCGTGGGAATATAGGCCAGTGCATAGAGTCTATCTTTTGTATTTAAAAAGCTAGATAGGCGTTATTATAATTCAAATTACAAAATGTAATAAGAGAAAATTCAAACACTTAAATATAATTTTAAATAAACGACGACGATAGGCGATATATTTAGAAAATATGTTTAGCTCAAACATTATTTAAAAAATATTTACAACCTTGTAATCATAGTAAAGATAAAATGTTCTCGAGACATTCATGATAGTAATCCTTAAGAAATAAAAAAACCGGCCAAGTGCGAGTCGGACTCGCGCACGAAGGGTTCCGTTCCAGTTACAAGTGCGTACCTATTTTTGATATCAAGAATAAATAAAAAAGCGTATGTTTATGAAATGAAATGTTATTTTATATTCGAGTTGATTGAATTTAAGCTAAATTGCGGTTTACGATTTATGACGTATTAAAAAAAAACTACTTACAAGATCTCGTTCCAACCAATTTTCGGTGGAAGTTTGCATGGTAATGTACATCATAATATATTTTCACACGTATGGGATCGATGAAAACATTTTTTTTGAGTTTCAGTTCTATGTATGGGGAACCCCAAAATTTATTGTTTTTTTTTCTATTTTTGTGTGAAAATCTTAATGCGGTTCACAACATACATCTACTTGCCAAGTTTCAACATTATAGTTCTTATAGTTTCGGAAAAAAGTGGCTGTGACATACGGACGGACAGACAGACAGACAGACAGACATGACGAATCTATAAGGGTTCCGTTTTTTGCCATTTGGCTACGGAACCCTAAAAAGTAACCCACATCTTCCACAATAAAAAGAAAATCTTCAGTCCAGTAAGAAATAAATAGCACCAAAATATTTTGTACAATCACAGAAATAGGTACTAGTAATAAATAGGAATGCCTTAGAAAGTAGTACGCAATTAAAACTGTCGCAGTAGATCAAAACAACAATAATTCAACATTGAACACCGCATTATCTTCCGACGGTTAGAGAAAAATAGCCGTTCATAGTGTTAGTAGAATGGGTTAGTGACAGTAAATTTGGACAATGGCTGGCGGTCTCTGTATTTATGTGTTTGTTATCAGACTCGGAAGTCTCCTATCTTACTCTGATTTACACTGGCCTCTTACTAGACAAACAGTCAACAACGTGAGAATTTACTTTTAACACGTTTAGTACGATAAATGAGTTCACAAATCGTAATGTACGTACGTAAATAAGGGAACATGCTTTATTGAGAAAAGTGAATCGTTTATTGTCTTCCGTTTCCGAGACAAACAAAGTTACAACAACGGCTAAATGATAATATCACATAAACATTATACAAATCTGACGTATTTTATTTGACTAATGTTTATGCAAACAACAAAGCTACGGTTGATGTCATGGCGTTAGATTCGTTTAGACGCCAGGTCCAAAGTAGTAATAATATTTTTTTCGGATTTCTTGCCAATGATAGAACCAGCTAAAAATATAAAAGTGACTTAATACTATGTTAAATTGTCTCGTTATAAATCTCAATCATCCGCTAATATAATCACAAATAAAAAACAAAGACTAAAAAAGCTCACAAGCGGATTTAACAAGTGTACATGACATAGAATCTTATATATCAATATTGGATCAAGCGATGACTTTAACGTGTGGGTTTAGTCATTAGGTAATGTCTTGCATTTTGGGATAAGTATCTAAAAGCATGTCGAGGCGACATTACCTTTATATCGCCATGTTCCAAGAAAGAGATCATGTAATGGACGAAGGTTTTACAAGAAAATGTGTAACAGCGAATAAATCGTCAAAACAATAAAAACCCCTTAAAGCGGAGCAGTAAAATCTATTAAGCGGACAATCAGTACCACCGGCGATGTTCACAATTTATAGGCGGGGTGATATGTACGAGTTCGTTCGTAATGACGACATGATTGTCGACAGTCGACATGGAAAACAAGTAAAAATACAACCGTGATAAATGAAGCGCCGCGGAGGCACGCGAGCATCATTAGGAGCCGTATGATCATCTTCGACGCGCTGCTAACAACTCGCGTAAACGAACCACTCTTGAGCATCGACAGTATATTTAACCTTGTATTATGATAACGAGAATAATACGTTTTATAAGTCCCCTTTACTAGCGCTCAGTACCTGTCTAGACTAAATTGCATCAAAGTATAATTTGTGGCATAACTTTTCACACGGACGAAATGGCTTTTCACGAGTGACTTTAACTTTAAAGGGGAATTTAACGGAGATAAGTGATTCTTCATAGCGTTGTTCTATGTATTACATGTCTAATATGAATTTCGGAACCAAATGATATTTATTCAAGGTCTTATTAAGAAATAACAATTTATGTTGTAGGAACATGACTGTGTTAAGATGAAATCTACATTAAAAAAAAAAGAAAAACGTTTAATACGTAAAATAGGCGTGAACTTTTTATAATTTCTCACATTATTCACACAAATTTATTTCAAAATGCGTAACGATTATGTAATATAATTCTGTAATATTTTTTTTAATTAACAAGTCTAATATATTTAGATATCACGCACGCTGTCAAAAAGTGAAGGTACCTATCATTAAGACGAAGCAGCTTTTAGTTAAAGAGTCGAAGTAGCCGTACGGGTGGCACATTAGTCTAACCTCAACTGACAAACAGATGCGAGGCCCCGTACAACGATAACAGGGGCGAACTATCTCAGAAATCCCGATGGTTATTTATGTCGATGACGGCCGACTACGACGCGAAGCGACGAACAAAAGACCAGACAAATGATCGAGATAATCTTTCAAGTTAAAGTTAACTAAATCTATGTGATATACAGCGTTAGGCTAAATGAAGAGTTATATGCATATAATATTATAAACAAAATCTTGAACGCTACACAATAGAATATTAAATTTGTAAACCAGTGTCAGCAAATACCGAATAAATGAATGAAAGGAAAGTACTTGTCGGTTTATCAAAAGAAATTCTCCAATGCTGAGATGTACTGACACATTAAATAACTGTATACATAAAACATTAGGTAACAAATATCCACAGACCTAGCATCACCCTACCGACCCCACAGTAGTAACCTATTTATTACTTTTGAGAAAAAATAATTAAAGATTTATACACAACCTCCTGAAGAGCTTCTTAGAAATTTGCGTAAGAAGCTATATTAAACGGAAAAACGCATTTGCCGATAACGTGCGTAGTCGATAAGGATTCGAATAGATAAGAGTGTCTAATTGGTAATTTATTTAAAATATATAACGATGATACGCTATATATCTTATTTAATGCATATAAGTATATTCAATGATAACTAGACGTCTAAAACGCGTTTTGTTTTAAGTGACGCAAAGAAAGCTTATATTTTCCTGAACTCCTATAAATAAATTAATGAAATCGCAGAATCGTTCCAAAGCAATGCTTCCATTTCCTAAACATGTTGCTGATGTAGTAGTAATGCTGTATTTAATAAAATCGCATTATTTTAGTTTCTTTTAACTTGACCACAACTTCATAAAACATTAATAGCTTCGCTAATCCGGCAAGTATAAAATGTCATAAAAATATAAGTGATTATTAAGAGATTTTAAATTTTAATAAAGGCATCAATTAACACAAATTATGTAATATGACTACTTCAAGTAGTGTCAAAGTTTACGACACAATAAAATGTTCGTGTGTCTTTACAGGGACAAATGTTACGCGTGATCCGACACGCATCGTTGCGGCGACAAATACCTTTCAAATTCCAAAAGGCATCGGATCCATTGCGTGGGCTGTAGACTCCATCGACACTAGCGCTAGATGCGGTGTAGCCAACCCTACATTTTTAACAGTAATTTTTCCTTTTAGGAATTTTCAAGTTTATAATGTGTTTTTATTTCGGCCGGACACATGTAGTAAGCCTTGAGAATTTTGCTACTACACCGGACTTAAAGGCGAGAAGAGCTCCCTCATTTTAATTTGCGTTGGTATCCAAATACGCACACAGTTTTTTTACACGGTAAAGTTTTCCATAATTTCCTTTCATTTAAGCAGTGTCCTGTTAATCATGGACACAATAAAGAAAGTATCAGCCAAATCGGTAAAGTATTTTGGGAATTTAAAGCTTCGCAACATATTTATCGATTACTTTTATATGTATGCTTGTATTTTATTACCTGACTTTCCATATATAACTACATTTGACAATAATAACAAAATTTTGAGTATGCTTATTATGCGACAATGATACCATTAATCCTAAAAGTTATATGATTGTGATAATTTTTATTATACAATTTGATTTCCCATGCGGTGTTTACTAAGATAATAAAATAAATTCCATTTGTGTATTTTTAACGAAATATAACTTTTTTTCAGTTATATTTTAGGCTACAGTTGGCAACACTAAATAGATGCGACCAAGTCCAATTGAATACACGAAGAGGTATCCACCGGTCGGTTGGAGCGTGGCCCTTAGGCGAGCGCCGCCGACACCCACGCCTCGCGTAGATTTATAACATTACCCATATTCGGCCCACGAATGGCGCCAATTCGACGCTTCAAATTAAAATCGACCACAAATGCAAAACGATAACACTAGTTTGATAGATAGCTGTTGTTTCTGATTTACGCACCACCGTACATGGAGAGTTAACCTGTATGTGCAAACATCCTTAGGCATAATATCGTAGAACATAAACTTTAGGTAGCTGACGTGTTTATAGATATCTTGGCATTTATTGTGGAGTTAATATATGTTTTTAAAATAATATCCAAAAATGGTTCTTCTTTTAGTTTCAAGGTTTATGGTAAAAAATCGTCATTCGTCAACTAATATATGCTGCTCGAGTCTTACCCATCTAAGCCCGATAAAGTAGCAAAAGCCTCGCAGCTAACTGCATATGTCCGCCCGAAAAACAGTCTTACTAATTTTATAACAGTAATACATGAACGTTTGAGTTTGAATATTTTTTAATCAATCTGAACTAATATTATAAAGAGGATATATTAAGCAATTAAGAAACTTTCGGCATTGTGTGTAATATTTATGTTATGAAAATTACTGCGACACTATCTCAAACAAATGTGACTGTTCAATGATTCTCAAAGGGTTATGCGATAAAGATTATGTCTGCGAAGAAGGTACATAAAAGAGATTCGTTCTTCTACTTGGGCGAGCTAAAAAGGCTCAGCGTTGTGAAGACGTCTCACACGAGAGCGCGATTAATCGCACGTTAACCGTTGACACAGTACGTAGACTACACAGTAATGACATCTTATTAATTGTTTAAAAATTTACGAAAGTAATGAGATGCGACATCCTTCGTGGCGTAGGCGGTACAAGTCTTCCTTTAAGTGTCGGACTCAGTCTTGGGTTCAGTCCCGCGCCGAACAACAAATCTTTATGTAAATTTTAATATTTTTTCCTGGGTTTGGTTGGTTGAAGGACTACCCCCCGAGCCTCGGAAAGTATCCCGATTGTTATAACGTCATTTATAACAAACGTAGGAACCAGAGAACGGGCAGCAGTGTTTCCCTGTATGTTATAACATAATACTGCGATCACCAACCCGCTTGCCAAGCGTTGTGACTGTGAAAAAACCCACTGTCGGGAGGAGATCCATGTTCTACAGTGGACGATATAACGGCTGATGATGATGATAATTTTGATAATAATGCACGAAGTGCGTCAAAACAGTAATATTTTATATAAGTTCAAACTTTAACGGGAAATTTTCGAATTATTATTTGAATTTTAAATAAAATAAGTTGTACAAAGAGTACACAGATCAGTCACTTTCTGTAACGTGTAATCGTAAACAAAGATTTTATTGATTATTATTCGAATATTAAACTGCATTAATGACAAAACTAGCTACGATACTTGCTTACCCTTACTTAACTAGCTTACCCTTGCGCCAAATTCAAAAACGTATGATTTTATAAGGTCTGCATATGATTTTAATAAAACTAAGTGTTTTCGAACACTTATTTTCAATATACTGTGTCTAAGAAATGGAATTTCACATGGTTCTAAAACATCTAAAAAATAATCGTATCAATTATTATTAATTCGAGATAGATACTTGTATGTAGTTGTACTACTGTTAAAATTACAGTATACAGTCGCATCGTGAATGATAGACTTACTCTGACACTTTCATCTCTGGAGGTACTACACGGCCGGGCATTAAAATTTTCTTGTGGAGTATACCAGCCGCTTGTAATTCCTGTAACAAAGAAACCAATCATTATTTACATAGTAACAAGCACTTTACAAATGCCTCTACGAATGAGTACATAGTTGTTACTTCATACTCCAAACACGTCATTTATTTTACTGCACTAAACAATTATGCATTTTTAATGTATATCATATACAATATAATGTTCCATTAAATAAGTATTGAAAAGTAATGGGTATTATTATTTATATACCCGCGGCATATATAAGTATAACGTTTAAGTACGTTACATATGTATGTTAAGTTTTCAGTGTAATTTCATCGGTAATAACATTTAGAGTATATATCTATAGACGGACGTAAAAGCGCTTTTAGCACACTGAAAACTATTGGAACGATTTGACCTACCACAAAACATTAGATGGCTTTGATGATGCTGTCAATGCGTATTCAATAATATAATTAACAGTCAAAGGATTTACCTACTCCAAGTTTCAGCGACATGAATCATAAACCGATTTCCGCCTCGACTGCATAACTCGAAGAAAAATAAATCTACACATGTAATGGTACTGCACAAATGTTTGTCATAGGTTCTCTTGATATAACACCACCAGCCACCAGGTCACCGACAGAATCAGGGAAAGTAAAGGCAACAGTTTATCCTGCAATAACTGCTACAAAATCACGCCTGTTCAAACTAGGAACGCTTCATAAATAAAAGGGTCAAGTGAGAACAAAGTGTTATGTTTAGAATCCGGTTTCAAGTGATCGTGTTATTAAAGATACCATGTATCTAGAAAGGCTATACAATATATTCATTTATGAAGTTCCTACGGGAACGGAGTTACGCGGGTGAAATCACGCATGGAAGCTAGTGAATCATAAACCGATTTTCGCCGCAACTGTATTACTCTAAGCAAAATAAACCTATACATGTAATGGTACTGCACAAATGTTTGTCACAACTCACAGGTTCTACTGATATAACCTGCCTAATAATATGGTTAGTCACCGACACAGCTTACCCTGCAATAACTGCTACAAAATCACGCCTGTTCAAACTAGGAACGCTTCATAAATACAAGGGTCAAGTGAAAATAAAGTGTTAAGTGTAGAATCCGGTTCCCAGTGATCGTGTTATTAAAGATACACACTTGATAATAAGATTATAGAGTGTAAGTAGAGCATGAAGCAGTTGACAGTACGATTATAATGAAGTGAGCCACGAGTCATTCGACGTCAGTTAATGACAATTATCAATCAGATTAGAGAGGCGTTGAAAGTTTGTTTCGGCTATTTAGAATACAGCTTAATTAATTTCTATTAGTATCATAAATATGAAATTACAATATGAATGGTTTATAGACTTGTGCTTGAGTCTGTTATTTATCGTAGTTTAGTGCAACTGTTTATTGCGGATCGTATCGGCATTTATTAAATTGATGTATTCTCATGAAAATAGATACCTATTACCTATATAGCTATCCATATTATTATAAAGTGAACTAATTGTGTGATTTTCATTGTATATTGGGTATAGATGAATCAGTGATTTTGTTAACTTATTATAAATGTATATTGCGACAATTACCAAGATCCTTAAAACATTCATTGTACTTTAACTGGAAAAGTTATTTTTTAAAGCATAGAGTAAGTATCAGTAGTATTAACTTTATTACAGATTACACATTGACATTAACAATTATATAAAAAATAATACATCAATAAAAATATGTGCTAATTAGTGGTATAATTGGTTAATTTTGAAGTAAGTCTTAAATAAATCAATCGCTTATCATTTTTTGTCATGCTAGGCATGATTTCAAATGCTAGGTTTAGGTAGGTACACGTATTACACAAGGCACTGACATGCCTTAATAAAAAAATGAGAATGTAACATCTACACATCCTTCATGTTTTCCAAGCCTATCAGTCATAGTCCGTCTTCAATAAGCGTCAGAATGGAAAGATGTCAAAGACACGTGCCTAATGGGACACCAACCTGTAATTATCTAGTCAACCGTGTGGTTGAGTAAATGTACCGACGGCCTCATTCAGTTTCATATATCCAGTTTAATAACAGGATTTAGGCCTCGTTTGTCTTTTTAACGTGTGAATTGACACGCTATGGGGACCCCAGGATGTTAAATTTACGTCAAGGGCTTTCAATAAAAATTAAATTATCCATCTACTGCGTATAATACAGACTACATCATAGATAACCTTAGCATGACTATAGTAGCTAAATAATCGTCTTTTTTACTGGGGCCAGAGCTTAAAGCTAACTTCTCAGAAACCGTTAGAACAAACGCAAATTAAGTTTGTTAAAAGTTAACACTTGACCACCAGCCTAACGGACGTCGCCGTTATCATTACATTAGCAAATTTAAATTAGCAAACTAGACATGACAATACCCTATCCTTCAGCGATAAAGGCTTGAAATAAGGGGGAAGTAAAACCACAAAATAATTTATCATAGCACAACACAATGGTTAATCGGAAAATCAGCAGAGCTTTTTAAAATTCTCGATTTTAGCCCCAAGTGGGGGGAGATTTATCAGGAGATGGGGAAAATTGAGAGTATTCGAATTCAAAGTATCTTTTCCTTACTACGAATATATACCTCTTTTTATTTTCCTTGACTTCACATGTATTTCTTGTAAATTTTCATAAAACTTAAAGGACATACCCACAGATTACTCGTATAATCGGTAACATTATGAATAAGCTAAAGAACCTTCTATCAGCAACAATTGTCCAGAAAGTTCAAGTTCATACAACAACGTGCACAACAAGGAACCTAAGAGTCAAGTACCATTAAAACCATGTTTTACGATAGGATTATGCTAGCTAAAAGATGAATGCAAGGCAATCAGACACAGGTACAAACAAAGCATCGTACTGGAAAACTGTGACTTCCAATCGTAAAACTGAACATAATTTTATGGGTTCCCGGTATTCTAACACATACCGGGCGGGCCGAGATTCCTACAGGCGCTATCCGAACCAGTAAAGTCATAACTGGCCCTTCATGTTGTCTTACATTTGTAAGTGAAGAGTGGTTGTTAGGAATACCTTTCATTATTATTAACAGCAAGCCGAGGAATGTTTATGGAACCCATGGATATGTTTCGGTATGCGTGCGAATGCTATACACAATACACGAGATCTAGAAGCACAAATAAAATACGTACCGAAGGTTTATAGTACCGGTCTGTATTTGTCAAATCTATAACGGCGCCAAGTTTAGGAACTGCTTGCAATAAAGCTGGAATATCCCATCTGCGAATAAAAAAAATGTATTACATATATTAAAATGCAATCTTGGATACTTATCCAGAAGGTGAAATTATGACAGATTGTATGTAGGAGTAAACCCAAATAGTGTCCAATTACAGAAAACTGTGTACCCGTTGGCGTTAAATAAATAACTCGAAGAAAATCGTTCAACGCAACAGTTTAAATAAAAATAACTTTCTAAATTAGTTGCGGCGCCAGCCTACCTACTGCACGTCGCAAACATTTGCATAATTACGGCGATTTTACAAGATTTTTTCATGTAACACTAAGATTACCCAATTATTCATTTTCGATAACAATAAATTAAAAGTATTTTAAAGTAGTTGATATAATATTGCCCACTTATTACAACACGCACGCTTTACGTATCAATGTACCTACTTTATAATACAAAACAATATAAATCCTTACTTTTCAGATTCATAATAATATTATGAAATGCATTTGGTGCATACCGAATAATAAACGTTAATGAAAATGCAATTATCTCATCATCATTACGATGAAAGACTGGCAATTGAAACCACTTATACCTACGGCTCAGTCAGTTTTTTTTTTCAATTTAATGAATGTCCACTCGATGGGCGCCAAGCATTAACAAAATTGCTGCATATATTCAACAACTTTAATTTTGAATCTTAATTTAACGGATTAAAGATCGCATTCAATTAATAAATTCAAAACGTAAAACGATATGCATGAAATTGATCTCAACTCGGTGACGCTTATTTTCGTTGTTTATTTCATCCGTTCTACGTGTACTTTCGCTGGTAGATAAATATGTAGACATATTGTGTGGTTACAAAGTTAATGTGAGATTTTATTTTATAAATAATTAAATATATATGCATGAAAATTATTCTTCCAAATTACAAGTCTCTAAATATACTGGTCGGAGCTATGTCAGGGTCGGACACGGTCCCATTTACTTATAAAAAATATACTAACATTTCTTTAATATCTCGTTGCCTCACTTGAACACTCTGAAACAAAGAGAAATGAAATTAAATAAATTAAGTAAGAAATAATATTAGATTGTGATTCGTGTGAAGTAGTAGTATTAGCGTATGCTTCTTTGGATATAGACAATGTGCCTTTGAGAAAGCCGCACGTAGGCGACGGCGTATGATAAGGGAGCAGATCAATCATCAACTGGCCCTACCTGACCGGTGTCAATGAACTATGGCCAATGAGGGCCACCTGTCTCGATGCACTTTGGGCTTTTTCAACACATACAAGTAACATTTTTAAATTAGTATGCTAATAATAAGAATACGTGGAAGTTTCAGTTATATCAACAAATCAAGAAACATACTACCATTCCAAGAAATCGATAACATTTTATTTAGCTACCCAGTATAAACAACGAATTAGAATTTTAAATAACACCAAAAATCTTCGAACATAAATCTCAAAAACCCATTCCCGTTGCACCGCAGGCAAAAATCTTTTGAGTAAAAATTTTCAATTTTGCCCAAAATTAACTTAAATAAAATGTCAGGGTCCATAATAATAGCTTGTTAGAGTTGTAATAATTTATCGACGGTGTTGACATGAGGTAAAAAGATGATGAAAAAAATATGTGAGCGCCAGGAGGTGTGTCTAAATGGGGTTAATTTTCAATTTGGATTCGCCGGTGGCCTTTATAAATTAAGGGACCGCAATTTAAATAAATCCCTGCACTTATGGTGAGTACTAAGAAATATGCATGCTTCGCAAATTGATTAAACATATTATTATTTTATGTCATCAATTAATAAGTATTTCGGTGACAAGCGAAAGTTTGCAAATTGATTCGCCGACAATGCACAACATTTCACATGGCTCTGTCACAAGTAAATAAAGTCATACATACAGTTAAATAATCAACAGTTAATTAATTGCAGAAGTATTGGCAGCCGATAAATGTAAATGTTAACGATCATTAACCATACATTTAAGATACTTTATGTTTTAATTCACATTATATCATACTACGTGCAGTAAAAAAATATTAAGATTACATTAATGTTTTACGATCGAAAATCTTTAAGAAACGAGTTAACTTTAACAATAATACGAACTAACTTTGTTTACCATATAAAGGTACATATAGTACAATTAGCTTCATTACTACTTCATTTTAAATTTTATTTATTTAGTTTTATTTAGCTAAGGGTATTAAGTTTAGTAAAGCGGCCGTAGCCCAATGGCTAGGGCGTCGGACTTGTGATCTTGAGGTCGCCAGTTCGAACCTTACCCATTGCACTACCGACGTGAACCCACTCGTAACTCAAGCATTTTAGCTTAGCACGAGGGTTTAACAAGAATACTAGTAGACTTCAAAACTCGGCTAGTAAAATGGTTAAAAAAAAAAAAAGTTCCTCCAATTTCACATTACACACTGTTAACGTTACAACTTGAATGAAAGTAATTTTTTTTTATTTTTTTTATTTGAAGATAAAAAAAAATATTATAAGAATTTGCCGGTTAGCCTTTATTAATAAATAAGCAAGAATAAAAGTGTTCATAAATGTCTAAAATAACCTTCTTTTACACTCATTTCACCGTAAACCACAAAAAAACACGTAAACTTGTCAAGCCACCGAACATTACTTTAAACAATCTCGACCTCATCGGGTGCATTTACCACGACTTTCAATTAATATTAAAGCACCGGAACAAATAAAATGCAATGCAGTCTGGACAAAAGTGTTATTGAAACCGCGAATATCAGTGTAAAAAATGCGGTGGCACACAAAATTAAACCCAGACGCGATATGCGTTCAAAATATGGCGCAATTTTAATTTTACTGCACTGTTGCGGCAAAGAATAATGAGAGCTTTAAAAGTCTGCAAAAGGTCTATAGACTTTGTAGACTTCAAAAATTAAATGATCTTTAAAATAATATTAAAACGAGGCTACGGTTTTCTAGTTTTGAATTGCATAGGATTGTCCTGCTGACTCCTATTAAGTAGCATACGATTAGGAGTCAGCAAAACAATAATTCACATAGCAATACTCTAATAAAAGTACTTTATTATTTTTATTGAAGACTCCTCTTAGTCTGAATTATTTGAATGAGAACAACTTTATAAATTTATTTAAAACTAGCCGTTGCCTACGACTTCATCTCCGTAAATTATCGAGAAATTTTGACACACGAAGATTTTTAGAAACATTTTTACATCCCTTAGAGGAAGAAATTCTCGAAGGGTTTAAGAAATCTTTTATTATGTGATGCCATAGAGAAAATAGGACCACTCTCAAAGTTTTTCAGTTTCTAAGTGATTTAGGTTGTGCTTTGATCCGTTAGTCAGTTAGTAATGTGTCACCTTTGTCCTGTGTTTTATTACTACAGATTAAATACAGCACGAGTGCAACATCGAGCTGCAAAATCGATGAGATGATCCTCGATCATAAATCGTTTCCATTACGTACGATATTAATGACAATCGTAACTCTCAATCACAACTTGGAAGCACGCACTGATCCGAACCCACTGTTGATTAATGTCAACAATTTAAATTGTTGTTTATTAAAACTTTTTATTTTTCAAATTTATTGTTAACAATATTTTTTGAAAAAGTTTTTGTTAAGACAAGCTTTTGTTAAATAAGCCGTTTAACCGAATAACTAGTATTTACAGGGCGGCGGTATTTCATTGCTTTACGCTATGTAACCGCCATTAATAAGTAGGTACTCGATTTTTTTATAATGTTGTGTGTCTTTCACCGAATAGATTTTTATTAACAAATAATACATTCGAATATATTTAAATTCCATGAAGATTTTATAAATACCTTCAAAAAGGCAAATATTTGTGAAATTATACGATTACTATTGATTGATTGATTGATTAAAGCTGTCCCTACATGTAATTACTATTGCACATATCAAATTATAATAAATTCTTAAGCCCTAAGATAGCATGATCATAAGTAATTAATAATTATATAATTCATAAACTATATATACAACAGGCGATAAAGCCTAATCCGTCACGCCTTTCAACAGAGCAAGCGACAAGGCTATGCAAAATGTGATTACGAGTATCGTTCACGCAACCGTTAATAAAATAATCAACAAAGAAATTCAATAATTCACAGATTGCCCGCTGACAAAAACCATACTACACGACAAGGCATTACTTACATGTGTCGTACAAGGCAATAAATGTAAGTTTGTCATTTTTACGACGCACCACATTTGCAAACACGGAGGGGGGAGCCTCACCACCTGTGGAGGTGTGACGGTATTGAGATATATTCATTTAAAGATAAGTAAATCTATGGATAACATGTAGTAAGTCAAAACTTATAAATTATTCTAATGTCGATGGAGCAAGATGTAGCGATCAATATAAAGCCAATAAATTTTTGGGTTTTCAGATTACCGGTTTCAATTTGTTAGGCTATCTTTAATATGCATTACAACCGTCTCGAACAAACCTATCAAACATACACCGTGATTATTAAGTCGTTACTAATAATTAAATGGCAGGACGATTTCAGTAGTGATCAATTTACTTGGCAAAAATAGGCACTAGAGCCATCCACTCATAGATAATCTAGGTAGTACAAACGGTCGCCCCTAGCATAGGTTTAATGTAGTCTGTAGATTTTTAATGTTATTGAAAAATTGTATATCATAGGATCGATTGTACTACAAAAAATAAATCATTTCACTGTAGCTGAGTATAAGCAACTACAAAAAAATCACGGTGTCTAAATATACTATTTATACTGAGTAACAAACCAAAATACAAAAAGTAAATGTTAAAGCTCGAGACCTCCCATCAAATTACAAGTGGCAAGCTCGTGGCTTATCTCACAATCGCGTGTCGACAAAACGAATAACACCTCTACACGCCTCGATCATAATTTGACAAATGCGAGGATCAAATAATCGCAAATACATTTAGTTAAACGAACAACATACATTCAACTTATAAGTCGATACAATAAGCATTCAATCAGCTTGGCAACTACCTTTGCAAATCATATGATTGTGATCAGAATATTTTAAATAATGATGTAGACTCAATAGTAAATAATAGACTGCATTATATCAAGTTAAAGAAGGAAGTTTATGTTTAGAATGATATGAATAATAGTACAAATTGAAGCTCTCCAATACAATACACAAAAGCATTTCGCAAAATTGAAACGTTTTGGTGAGTCAACGTTTTGCTTGAGTATTAAATTTCAGTGAAATGTTTAGGGAACAAATCTCGGCGATACGGAATAGAATTTATGAAGTTACAAGAAAGAGCTTGTTGCAGCTTATCACAATTCAAGCATCAAATAATTTTGTAACTTTCCCTTAGTATGCCATATTGATAATACTTATTAGTTATTTGGAAATTCACTTGACACCAACACAAGCACACGCATGACATTATAATAATTAATTATATCTGCAATGACGCGAATGATATAAATTTAACTGGTAGCATAAGAAGCCGGTTGAACAGGGTCAGAAACAGCCTCTTTCTAATTTCAAAATCAGCTAATTATAATTCTTAAAGATGATTATTAACCACCATAATTATTCAAACTCATTGTACATTGTTAAGTGACAAAAATTAAGACAGCGGCGCGGTCCATAAATCATTTATAGAGTAACTGTTTCGACATCTTAAAATGCAAGATCACCTTTCAAAATTCCTGGTGTATTTTATATTTTATTTAATGCATAATAAGTTGTACTTTTGTCTGCTCAGTTTAAGATATACCTACAGTTACGACCATATTGTGTTGTCATCGTGTTGTTATTTTAACAATCATCTGATGCGTTATTCGAATGGTAATGATGGCATAATTGACAAAGGGCAAGTATTGTTTCCATTGTGTCCTATTGATATAACAGTTTATCGCTGTGTAATGGGTTTAGTTCGTATTGTCTTATAATCTGTCTCTAGTTGACTCTTCTTTGGTATTAATTCTGTTACGGGGACGACAGATTTAAAAAAGGCGGAGTTGTGACATTTAAATTTTTGACCTTTCCGAGCACCTAGCACTAGTGACACTTGCCTGAATTACATTCTTTCACCATTGGTATCGAAACATGTGTTAAAGGTGTCATCATTTTAAGTACCAATAAATATAATCTCGTGTAAATAAATAAACTTAGATTCAATAACAATTATGATATAGAAGTCACCCTCGTTAAAGTTATAATAATATGGAAAGTAAGACATTAAATTGGGCGGTGTAATTGAATAATGATCAAAAAACCATTCCATGTCATAATAATTGATATGTGGCCAGCTACAATGTATGCGGGCCGTATCAATACAAAAAAGCTATTAACTGTTTTACTAATTTAAAATCCAGTGGCGATAAGGCACATAGGGGTACCAATAAGAACAATTGAGAAAACTATGTAGAAGTTATCATAACAAGATGTATGAAAAACCCGATCAAATAGCATTTGAAATCATATTAATGGATGCTACCATAAAAATATGTGTGACGATAATAAAACTTAGATTTAAGGCATTATTTCATGTGTCTTCACCGCTTCAAATAAAAATCGTATGACGCGGTTCAGTACAGCATGTGGTTAAAGATAAACGCCAAAATATTACACAAGGTGCGAAATAAAAAACAAAAGGTAGGACCTGCTAAAATCGGCTCTCATATTGATTTCTACCAAATCGAACGGAAGGCCAATGCATCGTGAGAAGGGGGGCATTTATCGCGCCTAATTGCGACCACCGCGCCGATATTTACTACAAGAACTTTCTGGGTGGTGTAATGAGCTTGGATATTTTATGGATAAATTTGGAATATTATAGGATATTGTGGCGATTTTTTTTAGGAAGATTAATTCCGTTGAAGCATTTATTCCTTCCTTATTGAGCAAGCAAAAGGACTAATAAATGCGGAGCCAGCAATAATCAAATTAAATGTCATTAAAAACCTGTTCGTTTGAATAATAACGTCCCCTACTAGTAGAATAGGTACTGTGGAGTAAAAAGGCCCTATTTGTTATAACACATGATAATTTCTATTGTTAAAAGGTTGGCATACAAATTATGGAATATACTATTATTATGTTCATTTTTTCAGATTTTTATATAAATATAATCATCATCATCATCAACAGCCCGTTTACGTCCACTGCTGAACATGGGCCTCCTCTTAACAGACCTTGGCAAGCCAGGGTCGTTGAGGGATATTGCCATAATCACCACGCTTGGCAGACGGATTGGTGATCGCAGTATTATGTTAACCCTGAGCTAATAGACGCTGCTGCCCATCCATCAGCCTTGTGTCCCTTAGTCGCCTTTTACGACACCCATGGGAGGACATGGGGTGGTCTATTCTATGCCGGACACCACACGGCATATAAATATAATACAATATCTTAATTGGGCATATCAATAAATCACAAAAGTATCAATCACTTAATAAACATAGCAAGCATATGAATCCAGTCACAACAGTGGAATCATTTATTATATTGATTTGTACACATAACTGCAAAAAAAACATGAATTATAACCACATGACATAATTTGAGGACCATATGGTTACCCTACAAGATATCGCTTTCGGGTGTAGCAAAATTAAGAGTATGTTTTCTTTTATGGACATCTGCGCACACGCTTAAATCTCGAGGCATGATTATATGTTTCAACAATTAAAGGGAATGGTCATATGAAATCGGTTGGATAACGACCTATTACCAGTTACCACTAATGGTAATGAACCATTCAGTTTGTCCGGAACACGAAAAAACAAATAGCTACAATCGGAATGTGACCAAGATGTTAAGTACTTCCGAATAGACAGGCACCAACTCGATCTGCTAAGTGCTTCAAAAGGTCGAATGTACGATTCGAAAGTCAAGAATTCAAAAACTTTGTTTGTAAGAGAAATCCTTGAACATAAAAAAAATGATGCGGAATAACAAGCTTAATCAAAATAATGTTTATTTTTATTGAAAGGTGCGTCGGCTTAGTTTAAACTTATTATACCCATTCTTTAACGGTGCAAAGGGCAATAAAGCTTTAAAAAAATATCCAAATACAGTGGTCTAATCAAAACCCGACACACACACACAGTTTCTAGTTGTCGTATCAAAAACCGATAATTCCTTATGAAGTTTAACATAATTTAATAGTGGTCGGTTCAAATGCCGAAAAGTACATGTTTTTAAATACGCTTAATTTTTATGTCGTTTTTTTTTAAATCGTTTCCCTGTACCATTTTGTATCTTGAAACGTGGAAAATGTCATCCCAGTACAATACAAATAGTGGCAGGGAAACTGCAACTATCGGCTAAAAAGAAACAGGATGTAAGAAATGTTTTATTGAAACAGTTTGGAAATGATTGGGAGACTTACAGCGAATTGCTATGGTATAAACAAGTACTAAATGATGAAAACATTGATGAAGACGGGGAGAATGATGATCACGAGATTCAAGATTGTCAAGATGAACAATGTGATTGCCTAGAATACGAAATCTCGAATATTGTTTAAGAATTTTAGTTAATTACGATTTTGTATAATAATAAAAATTATAATATCTATCTGTTTTTATTTAAGTACCTACTTTACATCAAACAAGCTTCATTATCATCATCATCATATCAGCCTATAGACCTCCACTGCTGGACATAGGCCTCCTCCATGATTAATAGGTTACTTTGCTGTAATTTTCAAATTAAATACCATGTAGATAAAAAAAATTAAAAACTAATTTGCAGTTAAATTAATATGATTTGGTTTTATCAAAACCCGATAAATCTATTTTAATCATGACAAAAACCGACATATCCATATGATCGCGTCAAGAACCGATATATCCAAACCACGGATATAGATATACCTAGATAACACAAGAGCAACTACTTCGCGTGCCTAGCTTACGTACAATAATCGTAAGTGGCCACTTTCGCGCTCAGTCTGCATCGGTGTATGACAGTTGAACAACAAAAACAGCCACAGACAGTAGTCAGTACGTCGAAGTATACACCAGCATTACGAAATAGGTACCTAACAATTTTGTAAAAAATATATATTCCTAACAGCCTTATAAGCCGATCAGGATTTTTTTTTCCTCTGTTTATCTCATTCCTCTGGCTATCTCATTACTCTGTCATAAAATCATACATAAATCGATTTGAACGATTCTTAATAATTCTTTACACAATTACTCAATAAATGTATATCCGTGCAATAAATAGTATTCGTATAGTAATTAAGAAATGGTATCCCATCCCATTCCCATCACTAAATAGTGCTTGTGACGTCATAAGAGGCATTCAAAAAATGGCACGCTTGGTTTTCATACAGATCGTGATACTTGTGTCATCTAGGTATATCTATATCTGTGATCCAAACGTATTCGCCCAATATCTCGCCAAATTATGTATCTACCTTCCGTTTCGTTTCACAAATCAATCTGGGTCCTTTTTAACTGCATATTGACATAATTTATTTTTCCACAGCTGTAACGTTAAAAAAGTTACAAACTTTTTTCAAATTTGTCTAAAATACGGTAACTTGGATATATCGTTTTTTGTTCCGATGCTCCTCAATATCCACAGGCTCTGGAGCGGTGTTCACATCGATCATATATTATTTACCGCAATTAACCGGTATAATAACAAGTTATGATACCTGTGTGGTTGATTAAAATAAATTTTACGTTATAATCATAGAGAGAATTAAAGAAAACCATTCATTTAATATATTAAATAATGATTTGTGCCAATAATAAGCTAAAACAAAATCTACAAACGTACAGATCGTGAAATCGTAGAATTTAAACGCAAACAATACAAAGGGCAATCTCGCGTTGCCAGCCTTATGTTTAATCTTAAAAAATAATTGCCTTAACCTTTTCATAATTCACATAATTATTACGACAGTTCGGTATTATTTTCACTCGTAAAAAACTTTGATGAATTTCGGATAATTATTATGCTCATAACATTTAATTTCAAGCATTTTGTACGGTGCTTAAGTTTAGTATCAGAAGTGGGATCAATGTTAATAACTACGAAAATATTAACTGACATGACAACCGGATGACAGCAACGTGTAAACGAAACTGTGTAAGAAAGTGCTTCACCCAGTAATGACCTCAACTTCCTTTATTGTGACGGAGGGCATCTTACAAAGAACTTTCTAGTTCTAGTTGCCATTATTCTTCGTATAGGACGTAAATATATGCGTTAAAATATATCAAAACCTGAATATTAATAATACTGTGTCAACATTTTTACTTATTTATTAAATACAATATAACACGCACATAAAAGCCAAAAGGAAAAATCTTAAAAAGCAATTGCTTTATTAAATATCCATATACCTGCTTATATATTTATAGTATGCCTTAAATATATATATATTATACTTTACAGTATATCTTTACAATATTTCCTTAGTTTCAGTTCAGTCAAAACAAGACAGTCAAGAAACTGATTACACGGTGCTCCCACGATCTCATGCCCTGGCGGCCTGTGAAGTACGAAACTTGGCGCGTACGTGTCAAAAGATGTAATTATGAAGAAATCCAATCAGCGGCGGCGCGAACTTGCGCATGCGACGACGTTGATTGAGCGATAAATTTATTGAAGATAAATCACCCGCTCGCGACAAATCGGTAGCAACAACGACCCTTTGTCTGAGCGCAAACCGATATCTGCACGTGCGATAACACTAATGTCAGTGTTCAGCAGCATCCCTACTTATCTGTATCTAATCTATATTTACCTATATATATAAAAGAAAGTCGTGTTAGTTACACTATTTATAACTCAAGAACGGCTGAACCGATTTAACTCAGTCAAAATATAAGTCAGCGGTTCATTTGTTTAAAATGGTATAATAAATGGCAACTGGCAGCTGAGCATATTTAAAAAAAAGTGTTACCGGTTGACGCATTCGTTTAAAGCACGGAATATAAATACTCTCTGCCGGTTTAAAGTTTCTAATAAAAAGCCACAAAGCAAACTATAACTTCTATATTCTATCTAATTTCTAATATTGTATTGCTGTGCCGTTTATCTTCTATATATACATGGTTATTTGTAAAACACCGGTAACCTCTCAGGACTATATTACTAACATCATAAACAACAACTTTTGTTATACGACTTTTTACAAAACATAATACATTTACCAAAAACAAACCTTAAATATTTCGTTGTCCTATCTAACACATTTCAACTCTGTATTTTGCTGTACCTACATATATTGCCGCGCACTGTCCGGTACTATCGCTTTCTTTTGCTTCGCATAGACTATTTAGAGATTTAACATTTAGAGATTTACACACAAAAATAAATATTTTTATTTTTGTGTGTAAATCTGATGAATTTAAATATTTTTATTTTTGTGTGTAAATCTGATGAATTAAAATATGATGAATTTTTAAAAGTCATAGAACAAAAGTTGTTGATTATGATGTTAGTAACGTAGTCCTGAGAGGTTACCTGCTGTTCGTTAGTCTCGCTTAAACTCGAGAACGGCTGGGCCGATTTAGCTGATTTTGGTTTTGAAATGTTTGCCGTGGTTCAGGGAAGGTTTAAACGGTGAGAAAATGTGGAAAAATTGAGATGGAAATAGTAAAAATGATAATTTTATTTTCCCATACAAATTATTATAACTGTCAAACGTTACAGTTTTGTTCCGTCATAGATTGATTGAGTAACCAAAAAGTGACAGATAGTCGATAGTATTTTAAAACAAGAAGAAGTACATTTCTAGACGAAAGTTAATCTGTCACCATTATCAAATATTTATAGGTGGGTTCAGAATTTTATTTTGAAAAGAGTAACGATATACTTAGTACCCCGTTCATGTTGTGATTCTTGCTTCTTTCGGTCATTTCCAATTGTTATTTCAAATCTAGAAAACTTACTCTATCCATAATCGATGGCGTTAATGAAATTACGAATTTATAATTCTAATTTGTGGGTGAATTGTTTTTTTGTTTTATTAATTCTTTTTGTTCGACGTGAACTGTGACCACAAATAAAAACTGCTGCAGTTATTGCTTTGAATTAGTCAAAACGTAAAAAAATTGTTGCTTCTATAAGAAATTCGTCGCTGTCGTTCAATGCCCATTTTTTCCCGGTTGAAAATGCATTAGGCATCCACGGCCACAGTGGTGGTATGTAGTATGTAGAACTCCCCTGTTTATAGCGATGATATGCTTATTATATCACTAGAAGATGGTTTACCTACTTAACTTAACCCAGGATGTTCCTCTAAATGCCAGTAAATTGAGCACCAGGAATAGCTAATGCATATTATTATGCATCCGGTACCGTGGCGATGCCTATGACCTAGCAGTCATGGACTCTCCTGAGTTCATTCAATGCACCTTTTCGGGGCGCACGGAGCACAACTACAACTATAGGCATCATGGGTCGGCCTCTAAAAGAAATTTGGACTATGTTCCCTACTCCTCGAAGCCGAGGCTCGGGGGACAGCCTGCTGTCTGTGCGCCTTCGGCGAAATGGGTAGGAGAGATCTTTCTCCTGAAAACACTCCGCGGACTTCTACTGAATGGGCAATGGTCGGTAGCAAGAGGACGGATCCCATCACTCTCGCTCCACCGCCCAAGCCGGAAACTCCTCGCACCAATGTACCGTGTGCTGTCGCTGTGATGACTGATGACATTAAGTTTCCGGATCCCCTCCCTCTTTTCTTTCAGAACATTCTAGCATTTTGGGCTAGACCGCTTGAACCAGTTTTTGAAGTTATTTTTCATAACTAATAGTAGGTAGGTGATACGAAGTGCATCGATGAACTTCGTATCACGCTACTTAACATTAGTTATTAAAAATCATTGGCATAAAATCTATCATGGATAGAGTACATTTTTTTATTTTTTTTATTGTAATCATTTGACATTGACCGAATGCGTGCTACTCTTAGTGCACATTACGGTTAGTTCAATGCTATCACGCCTTATATTAAAAGTTCAATTTAATTTAGAGTTTTAGCTAAGATAGTACAAAGTCTGTCGGGTCAGCTACATTGATCCAATCTTCAAAAACTGGAAAATCCCAAAATAATGGAATCGCCTAAAAGAAAAAAGAAAGGAGGGTGATTCGAGAGGGGTCGGATAGTTCACCCGGCCCCCGCCAACGGCGGATCGAAGGAGTGTCTGGTTTGGGCAGTTGAGCGAGAGTCATGGTATCAGTCCTCTTGCTACCGACCATTGTCCAGTTTGTAGAAGACCCCGGAGCGTGTTTAGTAGAAAGATCTCTCCTACCCATTTCACCGAAGGCGCTGAAATCGTAGGCTGTCCCTGGAGCCTCGGCTTTGAGAAGTGGGGAGCATAGCCCCACTTTCTTTTAGTTTAGAGCCTGACCCGTGATGTGTAGAGACGTAGTGGTGCTCCGTGCGCCAGCAAAAGATGCATTTAATGAACCCTAAAATAAAATCCTCGGGAGAGTCCATGACAGCTAGGTCATAGGCATCGGACGGTAACGAATGTACCGTGTATGGATTAGCTATTACCGGTGTTCTATTTACTGGCATTTAGGGGAAAACCCTGGGTTCAAGTGGGTAAACCATCTTATCGTGACATAATTGGCATATCATCGATCATGAATAGAGTAATTTTTTAATCTTATTTATTGTAATATTATGGCGTTTGACATAAAATTGACGGAATGCGTGCTAATCTTAGTGCACATCACGGTTAGTTCATTGCTATCACGCCTTACATTAAAAGTTCAATTCAATTTATAGTTTTAGCTAAGACAGTACAACGTCTGTCGGGTCAGCTAGTTACAAATAAATGTGACGTGAGCTAAATTTGCAGTTGCTTTGACTTACCTGTATTGAGATAACAAAAGCTTTCACTCGCCCAACAAGCAAAATGCATTATTTACGACGCTTCCATTTAATGCCAATAAACATTTTTAAATTGGGACTTACTGATACACGAATCAGATTAATTTCGCCGTGGCGCCACCATGTCGCCGTGTTTCAGCTCATATTTCTGATTCAGGACCTCACGCGTGACTTAAACAATAAGTTCATCGATATCTTTTCACATACCGAGCACTTATATAACTTTAAAGCAGGATTCGTTTTATCGTAGAGACACAGCAATACGTCCAATATCAAAACAAAGAACAAACATGCGACTAGGCTCACTCAACAAGGCAAAGAGTTAAGGACGGTTTGAGGAAAAATATATCACACGATACAAACCATTCAACGCAGACGATACCGCTGGCGAGTGCAATAAATTCAACAAAATATACTCTTTGATACTCGTCGACAACGAGACTGAACAAAACATCATACAAGGAGTTTTAATGTCACTTGTGAATATTCTTATGAATAAGCACTGGCAGATGAATCTATACACGACTGTTGAAATACGATGTCTGTCGCGGCCAGACATAGTGCTGAGCGACGATATTATTGTATTATTGTAGGTGTATTGATGGCGTCTCATCGCTCTAATAACTTTACTAATGTTCATTATGTACACATTGGAAATAGCTCTCTATACAGTCTTGATTTATAAAGAAAGACTATTTAACATTACAGTTTATGTATTTTATAATAAATATTC
Organism: Nycteola revayana; assembly: GCA_947037095.2. NCBI lineage: Eukaryota > Metazoa > Arthropoda > Insecta > Lepidoptera > Nolidae > Nycteola > Nycteola revayana. The sequence goes on along the minus strand of OX344860.2, from coordinate 17,216,359 downwards.
AGTGTGCATATTACATATCAATAAATCAGATAATTTCACACTGCATATTGCATAGTAAAGGCGCCTGCGGCGGCCAACACTAAACAGTCTGACTAATTAGACGCACTAGGCAACAAAGACCCGTCATATGTATACGAATAACGTTGTACGGTTGCGTTATGGAAATTTCACCTTTATGCATAAAGGTAGTGTAGGGTTGTTGGCGCAGGTGTGGTGGCAAGTGTACGTGCGATGGCGGCGTACGATAGGCCGCCCACGCGCATGCGCCGCGCCGCGAAATTCGTGAGAAGAGCTACGGCGGCGCCGGCGACTCACAAACATAATACGGCTACGGATTTAGAGAAGGTAACATGTTTTAACATTTGTATGTCGCGGCAACAATAAGGCTACTAAAATAATAATGTAATAGCTCTTAGATTTATCTGTAGGCTGCAGATAAGCGAATAAGTTAGTATACAAATTAATTTGATTAAAATAACTATGGTTTGTATACGTAAGTCAGTTAAAGTTTGTAAAGACAACAACATGATAATTAATTTAGAGTAACTTAAATAAACCCATTGAGATTCTATACGACTACACATCCTTTGTTTAATTACAAGGAAGTTTATCCTGCTTTGACACGGAGAAAGTATTATTGTGACAAGAGTAGGGACCATTCTGACATAATTTAATATTAAAGTAGGTTTGTGAAAGAATAGTACAATATTACGTTAGGTAAGTGAAAAAATCCATGAAATACAAAAAATACTTAGACAATGTTCTCAATATAACAATGAAAACAAAATCGAAATAGCTTTTAAGGTTGCAAATTAATCTCTACGGTGAAAGGCGACTATTGACTTACTCCTGGAATTACAGAAATAACAATGTATCGCCAATTCGCCACTGGAGATACATTTTTAACATCATTTAAAGTCGCATAAAACGAAAAATGACTGTATAGCATTTCGAAATTCCTTGTACTATATTGTACATTCACCAAAAGCAGGTCATCCTGATTCAGCTCAGAGAATGTACGGTACAATACATGTAATTTGCAATAACAATGTTTAAATTATACTTCATACTATCTGGTTAGGTTTTCGTTCTTCCATTTCACTTATAATTTATGACGGCTACGCTACTTATGACTGGAACGCGCCAATTAAATTAATTAAGAATTTTAAGCACATACTATGCGAACTAGACCAACCGGCTTGATCGGTTTTTGCTATATACGATTAGAGCACGCGCATTCCAGTCAAGGTTTATATAAAAGAAAATTTTGGAAAATCCACAAGATATATCAGATTTTTTAGCCGGCCCGCCGGAAACGAACTGTTCAGCCTTACTTTACTACTACTATTTCTTCAAATCTCATTTTCATATCGTTTGCCGACGAACTTGGATATTATATATACCTAAAATATAAAAATAACTACCTACTTAGTTAAAGTCACAACGACATAGGCGTCATTGAGACAGCAACACAAACACTCAAGTTTATTAGATTCGCTGAACTTGAAAACATCAATATCAAATGAATTGACTAATTAAGTCAAGACTACTTAAAAGTCAACTTAGTTTTAGATTATGACAAATGGTTATTTACAGTTATTGTATTATTTGTATGAGGGGCATAAGTAAAGAAGCTTAATTAATATCTTATTGTACCCATAGAGAGGGCTACAATTTTTTTCCAAGATATGTAGGTTTTTATTAAATATAAATTTTAAGTAGTTATTGAAGACATTAGTCGTGTTATGAATAAACATTAGAAAAGTGAAAACGTGTTATTGTAAAAACGAAATAGGTATATAAATCCAGGTAATTAAGACTAAAAAAAATTAGCTATTATGCAATTATTCAAGTATAAAGTACCTTCAATAAAATTAAATACAATACAAATTGAAAAGTTTAAGCTGATTTTCTTGAGATTTTGTTAACATAACATATTCCAGTCAACAATTATTAATTGCATTAGTTCTCGAAATGGACTAGTATTGATAGTATACTTAGCTGGCCGTAGTAAATGTCTTGAAGGACGTCAGGACTAAAACATTTTTAAAATCTAAGATTTCTTTCCGGGTCTGGCGGTTGAAGAAATATCCTCCGTGCCTCGGAAAGCACGTAAAGCCGTTGATCCCGAATGTGATAAGATTATTTTTAACAATCAAATACCAGAAAACGGGCTGGAGGGGTTCCAAAGATGTTACGACATAAGGCTGCGGTCACCAACACACCTAACAAGCGTGGTGACTACAGCTAAACTTTTACTTGGGAGGAGGTTAATTTTCAAAAGTGGACGTTATAAGGGCTGATGATGACGATGATAGTAGAATGGTGTTTATAAAACATTGATGTTATCAAGACGATTTCAGAACAATGTTTTAGTATTTATGCTTTATAAAGAAGTTCACGTTCATATAACCAGGTAGTAATAGAACAAAATTAACATCGGCGTTACGAAGCTTGTCGTCGGCACATCATGGCGGGGCGTTCCGACACACCTCTTTATTGCCGTTCTGTTCTGCAGGTGCCAGTGTCGGCTAGACTATGTAAACTTCATTAAAATTGTTTATAAAATTATACCTTACTTCATTCGTTGGTTTATAATTACTTTCAGTCACAGGAATTCTCACAGTACTCAGTTTTTAACCCAGAAAATTTTGATGACTATGATAAGTTTAACGAATTTTTTATAGCATAAAGTATGTATTTACTTTTATACATTTTATAAAATTAAAGGTACTATTTTTATTTAGAAAAAATATAAAACAACATTTGTAAGCAAAACATTGTGGAGCGACATATTAAGCATGTAGGGTGGTGAGAAATTTTTGTGTTACAGTAGTTATTGCCAACTACTTCAAGAAACATTAATAATTTTATATATTAACCTTCCTTTCATACACAACTAACAAATGAAAACTCGTAATTAATATCTAAAATAACTCAAATCAGATAATACACAAATCTTAGCAATAAATGAGTCAAACGCGATTTTACATCAACAAATAAAATAAACAATACTCCCAAAAGAAGATAGATAAAAGATAACCACCAAATTACAAACTATAAATAACGCACCAACAACGTCTACGGGCTTGTAAATTAAATTATAAGATAAGTGCACATGCACACGTTCGCAATTGATGTTTTTTGATATGAACTTTTCATATACGGATGACTTCAACATGGCGATTCACAGAAAAAAAAAATCATACATTTCCTACAACTTTAAGACATGTTTCTGTCGTCATCACAAGACATTTTGAAATGGATAATATTATGAACAACTCCATATATCTTCTTAATGAAAACATAATATATTTATCATCAAACTACTACCTCAGAACAGGCATGCTTCATTAGCTTCATTTAAATTATGAAGCAATAACAAGTCACTCGCTACATAACTTATACTAATATATTTGATTTACGTGTCCAAGATTATTTCCAAAATAGCAGACTATTTTGTGTGTTTATATAAAGTAATAAAACGAGAAAGCATTAACATATAAATTAATGATGTAATTATATAAAACTTAATTAATTATGTGATGACGATGTTCAATAAACACGAAGGTAAAAAATTAGCTGACAAAATTAGTAATGAATACTTATGTATGTTTATTTTATAAAATTACAATAATATGCAAGAGAAGATTTTTATAACAATATGGCATCAATAGCATTTATACTTCCGATAAAATAAGAACATTAATTTCTCGATCAATAAAATGTTGAAAAGTTGAACTAAATGAAATTGTAACTTTTATAAATCATCAGTAAAACAAAACATAAATACCACCATATACGTGACATCACGCGCGATTTAATGTCAAAGAAAACCACTAATTTTAAAATATCCAATGCATAAGTCGTGCCTACAACATATTACTAACATAAATGCATCGAATAAAATATATGCAAAGACAATATATATAAAGATAACGAAGCTATTATTTGTCAAATACATGTGTACACGCACGAGATTAAAATAATAAACTACATAGTATCAGCATGTCCCGCCATATCATGCGTATTTATAATTTACATTTAGAAAAGTAATTAAAATATCAAATAATTGCATAAATATTAAAAAAAGGAATACATATTGAATATCTGTAAAGAACTGCCTCCCAGCTATAGATCTAAAAAAAATATTGCCAAGTTTAATTTATGTGCAAGATTTTAACGGCAAAAAAGTCATTGAAACGTGTGATCAATTACCGGTATCTTAATAAAAACAATATACCTCACATGAGTTATTTGAGAAGGAAGTACCTGTGGAGCCAAAGCTTTATAAGGTCATAAATCAAAAGGAAATTCCACTGGAACATCTTAATTTGCATCGCTGCAAGCCAACCGGTGACACTAACGATCTACTAACGAAAACAACATAATGTAGTAGGAACTATCCCATTTTAGTTTTCCCAAAAACTTCATTTTATAATCTGAAAAATATCGCCAAAGACGCATGGTTAATAAGATGCTCATTAATTTTCAATCATAGAGTCTTTAGAGTTAATTAAAGAAGATGCCGACGTTGTATAGAATATTTAACATAATAAATCTATAAACAACTAAAACGCGCAACTTTCCCCAAACAATTTATAGTTTCGCGATTGTATGCTAATTAAAATTTCACCGTTAAACGCTGACGTTGGATATAATTAGGAAATAACTGTTGACAATACCGGAATACGAATAAAATATAAGTCTATTGAAGGTTTATTGGTTGGAATGTAATAAAATAATGAGTGGTGCGCCGGCAGTAAATCACCAGTGATATCTTATTTAGGAGGGAGTTAATGAGAGGCGTAGATCACATTCGGGTAATGATGACACGGCTAGATTTATCAAACACTTTCAATCCACAAGTTATGCTCGGTGATTAGGGTAGTCGTGTTGACATAATGGCCGGGCAAACGGAGTCAAATGAAACTATTTATTTATTATATGTATTATGTTATTATATCTATATTATATTTTATTTTGATTTGTCTCAAGTGATTTAGACTAATAGTGATTCATACCTTAGTGTATTTTGCTTGTATTTTGTTTAATATACACCCAAGAATTTGCAATAAAATACTTCGAAGTGGTTAACCAACTTTAAAAAGAATATATTACCCATAAATTAGTACTAAACTATCCGTATTCTAAGTGTCAACAAAACGGCAGACACACGTATGAGAATTAGTGTCAAACTCATTAATAAAGTCAGTCATCAAACAACCATAGCAATAATAATTAATTCAGTGTTATTCATGGCATGGTAGCGAACGATGACGAAACTCAAAGAAAGCAAGTTGCTAACTGTAGGTCACTCAACGACATCATGATGTGGAGTCACCTAGCTGCTTTTCTCTAAAATAATAAACTATCAGATACAAACATCCGGATTTTCAAATGATAACTTGAAATTTAGGTTTAAGTTCATTTTGTGATAACAAAATCTAAAGAGGTAATAATAAAGGCAGCGAAAAACAACTAAACGACATAACTTCCTTCAATACAGATAAGATCAAAGAAACGGCATATATTATTTCCATAGTATGAAACAGTGGCGTGTAAAGCGATCATTATTAAACCAGATATGTCGCATCCACTGGGGTCGAACACGCGAAACGGACCACTGCATATTGTATGTTAAATGGTAAGCCATTAATAGGAATAGCGCTTAATAAACACATTACAGTGCAATATTAGGCGCGAGAGCAGAGCCAACGTGATTAAGCGACAAGAACGTGGGAACAAACAGAGAAAGAGAATGATAAAAGGGAATGGTTATGGCAATTCAACATCTACAGCTGTCAACATGAAATAAATAATTGCTTGGGTAGCTTTTATAAATACATACTGTACTTTGTAATAGAAAGGAAGCTATCATAAGAAACCCTAGTAGAAACTATCAAATTGTACACTTGTAATTAAAATGTAGACCTAAGCATCACAATAAATACCCAATAACTAAAAAGAGAGCGAACCTATTGTAAATTAAACGTGAAAAGTATTAAACATCACACCTCATGTTTAAAAACATTTAAGGAAATATCGTTAACAAATAGTATTCAGTGCAGTTTAGTGCACTATTAATGCACGGAGCGCTTGCAGACAAATTCAATTGACAGGAGCCTCCACCAAAGCCCCAGGGTGTCCCTCGTTTACATCTACCCGCCAATCTATTTATGCTCGTATTGGAAATAAAATTGAGCGGCGAGATTGCATAGGCACTCTCAAAGGATGCGATCGAAACTTTATGATCCGATTTTATTGTTGTCATCGACACCGCCTCTTTATAAAAGCCGCAACCGCCGTAGAATTCTTTAAATGGTCCGGAAAATTGAGTGAACCACCTCGAATCCTTACCTCCCAGCGACATGAAACTTAAGCAGCGGCTACCGCTGCATAATGACATTATTGAATCATGCTTACATTGATACTATTATAATAAGCATCTCGTATTACGGTTACTCAGTGTGAAATAGCATGGTACCGTTGCACACAACTATTGTCGCATAGCTTAGCTCCAAACCAGATCGTCTCAATACGTTTACAAGATGCGTCCTAGTGGCGTTATCACAAAATATGATAGATCGTCGGCTGTACGACGACGGTCTCCCACGCGGCACATCGTGATTAATTATAATTCGAATTTTATTCAAAGTGAACAGCGGACAAACTACGATACCAATCAATAAACGGTTCCATACCGTCGACGGTACCGACACGATACTACAATTTACTGTTCCCGATAGCACGTATGAAGACGTCAAAGCCTGAGTGAATTACACGCTTAGATAGAAAGCTCCGAAACAATGGCAACCGTATCCTCATTGTGATAGGAATTCCTTGTACTTTTAATAACAATTTGAAGCACACGATCTATTATATTGATTATCCTATTCAGTCTACACGTATGAATAACTAGCTCATCAACCTCTTTCATGAGGAAGTTAAAACTTGTTTATGATATAAAATTAATAAAGTAGGTACCTAGTCACATAATCATGTAAGAATAAAAATATTAGTTCTGAACGTTAAGCAAAATCCACCGCTAAGTAATGGTTATAAAATACACGTGAATATAGTAACAATCTTATAGGAGACATGTTAAAATTGCCTAAGAGGCTTATTATTCAATAAACACATTTGTATATATACAAATTCTTGTGAATCGTGTGTTTTGATCATTAGCTATAGATATTAGACCCCCACGAGAACCGACTCACACTGTGTGAGAAATTGAAGATCATTTGACAATATCGTCGCTACAAAATATATTCCATATTACCCGACCAATATCCCATCGCATTACATTACCAAGACTTGATTATCTCATAGAAGAAAATCTACAAACTACATGTGAATAAATTGTTCTAGTTGGCCGTTATATGTGTGGTTGAGTGTGTTGTTTTGCAAAATAAACATATTTGCTAATTAGGTTTACCCATTATATGGATAAATGTTATCTTTTATAGACGAAAGTTCATAATAGGTTTATCATATGTACGTAAACATAATGGCTGTTTTTAAATATTTTAACAAGACGGTATTATAAAAGGGCAGGCCGCTCTCAATTCGTGTAGCCATAATTACGTCCTTATAAACGCAATAAATCATAAAGACGAGCTCACAAGCGCCACAAAGATAGAAGCGACACGCATCCTCGTCTCAGGATAATAAATAACATCCAGTTCTCGCTTTCAAAGTGAGACCGGGGAGCAATAAGTCGCGGACGGGTCAGAGGTGAAGTGAATAAAAAACGGTCGACAATTAAATAGCGTTCTTGAAGGTTAATGAGCACAATAAATATGTTGTCGGCACCGCAGCTGCGGACAAACAAATGCATAGCCCGTCACACGTGAGGAGGGTTCACTTTATAGTAAAGTCGCGGCCGTGTGAGAAGACTGGGGCTGACTGGCAAGTTCATTGTAGAGCCGAGACACTTCCACGATCTATTACGAACGTGACACATTTATTATACCAAAGAAACGAGGTTAAACAAATATTAGACACAAAGATATAGAATCGCCTAAACGTCTATAAAAGTAATTTAAAGTTTTTGAATCGATTTTATTGAAATATACAATTCTAAATTCAGACAAAATAATCACCAAAGGTATTTGTTTGGGTTAATCCAACAATTTATTATGGTTTTTATTAGAAACAACCCAGTTTTTTATTCTTCGGACATATTTATAGAATCTCAAACTTCAGATATCGGTTACGGCACGTTGCATGTCACAGAAATAAACTTTATATTAGTTTAATACTTAAATTTATTGATTTGATAATAGCATTTTAATGGTATATTTTAAACAGTATTTTGAGATATTTCCAATACATTATTTGATTCTTCACAATATATTGTAAAATGTAGTGTTAACACTTCAAATACAAGAATCAATTAACTGTACACAGGGACAACTTAACAATTTAATATAAGTTGCACGATTTTATAAGAGCGCGCTTAATTAAAATATTCCCAAAACACGAGTAATAATAACGAGCATCGTTGCATAAATCGCCCCCGCAAGGGTTTGCAGCATTCCACACGACTGCTCCAGACGGAATCATACCTGCGTTTGATTTATAACGAGGAGGGGACACGGGAACTGCGGGTGTGAATTCAATCGGCAAGCTCCAATGTCCCGGGGCCAACGAGACTAGTATATAAGACCCCTGTGACTCCTAAACTAATGTTCTCTATCTAGTCTTTAAGGTGGCATAGTAAGAAGCAGAAAAGTGTCAAGTTAAGCTGGTAGGGGAAAGGTATCACAGCGGGTAGCATTAAATGCTGGCGCCTCGGACCATCTTCGTGATCAGTGACTATTATGAGTTGCAGTCTTATAGATTTTTTCCAATATTCTTTATTGGGTACGTGACTGTACTGTTTAACGGACGCGCCGACAACTCAATATAGAATTTTTAATATAAACGATTCATTACAATACAAATTTTAATAAATTCGCTTCACACTATCACGCTATATGAATTTAGGTAAATATTTTACCTTGTTCTACAAATGAATACTAATACCATAGGAGAACATTCTATAAACTTTATAATGAAAGATAAACCTGTTTTAAATAATAACACGGAAGTCTACTTTGATAATTTGATTAACGTCTACATTGCGACGGATGTCTTTACATACACGAAAAAATGCATTACCACCGTCATGATTACATCTTTGTTGTGTTTCACAAAGTTCAGCTAAATACATAGTGTGAATTAGGCACGACTTGCGAACGCACAACTTTCTTTAGACTCGACAAGACCATTAACGCATAGAATATAAAGAGCATTATCGCTTCTGGCAACAGTGAATGGAATTTGGTGTATGCACAAAACCAACAGGGACGTATTAACACCAGCCGGAAGGTAGAAATCCGTGGGTGTTCTATACCAGTCTTATTTTTGTGTATACTAACTACAACACTTTTGATAATGTCTGTATATAAGAGAGAAGCACGCGTTAATAATCCTATAGTAGATGAAGTTCCCCATTCCGGTTTATTAGAACGAATAGATACAAATTAATGGAGTAACGTCATTAATACTCCATCAGTAACATTAAACACTGAGCCGGGCAATAATTGAAATGTGATCTGGGGTACACAATCCCGGATAACAACACACCTGTGTCTAACTAACGGTATTTACTCGGTCCTCTTTTTGTGTTCACACTTTCTTTAACAGTTATACCAATAAAAATAATACAGATAAATAGGGTTGAAACAAGAAGTAAAATAAAAGAAAAGGTCAACATGTATTTAGAAGGAGATAAACAATTTAGAAAGTTAATAACAGGTGTCCAGGTTATATATATGCGGTAAGTAAGCTTATAGTGGTAACAAATAAAATCAATATAAGGTAATTCGAGGCCTCAAAGACAGAAGCGATAGTACGACTTGAGTTTAAACATAAACCGAAATTGAGTTGCACTTAAAAAATGTCTTAACCACACCGGTGGCTGGCCGAAACGCCGCCCCCTGTTTTAGAGAAGAAAGCAAACAATACAAAGATAGTCGACAAACAATAAATGTAAATGACCGAAATGTGAACGTCATGTTTGGCATTCCCATAAAGCAACGTTAACACGTCATTAGAGGTAATGATGGCGTGATTACAGAGTAGGAGCGGGGTGTACGATGGTCAGGTGATTGCCTGCTTACTGTGTGGTCTTATGCACCTTAACAAACACGCGGTCTGGACCCGGCACCTACCTATGTAGTGACCACGTGGTTGGGAGAATTAACTCGTTCCGCTATAGAGAACAGCGTTTTCGCACCATTTCACTCGCCCTGGCAAATAAAATATATGTTTGACCTGTATAACGCAGATTCTATAATAGCGGTGAAGGAATTTTGGTAATCGGACCTGCAGAAAGGATAAAATATACTTTGTAATTTATTTTTATTTTATTTTATTCATCATCATCATCATCAACAGCCCATTTACGTCCACTGCTGAACATGGGCCTCCTCTTAACAGACCTTGGCAAGCCAGGATCGTAGAGGGATATTTCCATAATCACCACGCTTGGCAGACGGATTGGTGATCGCAGTAAGATGTAAACCTTGAGCTAATAAATGCTGCTGCCCATCCATCAGCCATATGTCCCTTAGTCGCCTTTTTCGACACCCATGGGAAGACATGGGGTGGTCTATTCTTAGCCGGAAACCACACGGCACGGATTATTTTATTCATTACTACCAATTATACTAGTATTATTCTCTATACAATATTAGTTCAGAAGTATTTCGTCCGTAATGAACAAAAAATAGATTACGTATGTATCACGTAAATATATGTATATTTCGTTGAACCCAAATGTTTTTATTTTGTATTTTTTTTGTTTTCATTTTGTATCAAATGTCAAACAAAGGGCTCCTGAAACTATATGGAAATCATAACTATACCGATGACTAAATCTGTGGTTCAACCCTCATCTGTAAATCATCGACAATGAACGAAACTTCAAGATGGCTGCTGCACCCGATCACTGATCGTATCTAGCCAGAGATAATTTATCGTTGGTTTATCACTCGATCTGCGTAATTGATACGGGTAAATCGTGGCGACGGCCTAGGAGTTGAAATAAATAATATTCTGTTTACTTTGTACTGTCAATGCTAAGTTATAGGCACAGGTTAAGAATAAAGTAATGAATAGTAATTTGAAAAATGTAAAAGTGACAAAAATAAAAATATATGTTAAGCATAACATTATTGTTTTACTACAGATAAAAAAAGGTAACCTAGTAATGATAGTTCACCAAAGATGGTACTTACGTTACTTTATTTATTTAACTAGTAACTAATGCTAATACTACAACAATAAGAAAACGCATAAAGAGAAGTCTTATATAAAATTCATGACATATATAAACCCAAGACCATTATTTTTAAACGGCGCTAAGCCTTGGTGGTTCATAACAAGCGCATTGGCATAATAGACATGCCACCGAGACGCATATTGCGACAAATAGCGCCAATAATAATTCGTGGTATAATTCGTAGTCGCGTGCGCCGAACACCCATCACTGATTGAGGATCGCATAAACTCTGCCACCCACCGCCTGTCATTTGCATTGTACACAGTTGTTCATAATAAAGAGAGGATATCTCCCGTCCCAGAACCGCTTGGTGGTCTTTTTATGCTCCAAAATAAGGCCATCGCAATTAAATAATACTTTCTCTACAATTGTAGTAATACCATAAATTTATGGCCTGAAAATAAATCAATAAACGAAACTGTGTCAATTTTATAATAGAAGTCATGTGTAGATATGAGATTATTTCGAAATTCATTTATTCAAATGCAATAAATTTTAATTAACTCGAACTACAGGACGGCGTTATAATCATTAAACAATCACAAGGGCTTGATTTAATATGCACTTGAAACTTTACAATGAAAACTAAATCAATTGTTCTACATACTAAAATTATTATTAGGGTCAGATAAAATTTCAGATCATATTTTCTAACTATTTTTTAAAAATTATAACATCTTATAATTGCGAAAAATAAATATGTGTGGCTTATGTTCTGGTGCTCGAATGCCTGCAAATAAAACCACAACTGCTCCGAAACGCCAAATAATACGCCAATTCATTAATCTTGGAGACTAATAATCATACATATCAATTTCCCACAGACCACTAAATGTCAACCCCTCCTTAACAATGACCAGCTCATCAAAAAATTTAAATTGACTAAATAAATGAGCTCATAACTTAACATGGTAATCGCAGACAGGGCGTTACCATCACGATAATCGTGTCCAGAAAACGTCGGTGACATCACCGTAATGATTATATATGAGATAAAATACTATAACACAACCAACAGAAATGAATCGATGACAACACTTGACTAACAATACGAATCATTTGACGCAATACGCATGTTATAGCATGTACAACGGCTTTATGTTTAGCTTACATATTATCATACCAAAAATGCATAGTTCCAAAACAAAATGTGCTCAAACGGCTATTTTAAGATGAAACGGCTCGCTAAATAAGAGACCATTAACACTGCCCACCACTATCGGCAACGCAATCAATGCGATGCTAATCGACGCAGCGGCTTGATTTTAGCACATCGATACTAATTACCAATTACCACGCGCCATGATCAAGACATTTTACTAAGTGCTCGTATAAAATATAAATTATACGGATCTGACTACAGATAATTTAGACTATTTTAATATGCGATGTAATAAATTGATATTAAAAACGGGGTAGTTGTATTTCAAAGTACGTCATAAACAGATGGCTTCACAAATCAGCCCCCAAGCCCACCGTTTGACGCCAGCCGGAAACCAGACAGAGAATAAATTATTGCCCTCCCTTCACCCAAACACAAAGACGTTTCGCTTTTTTCTGGATTTCTACGTATAATTGAGGTGTAATTTCGCGGACAATGCCAAACAATCGAGCGATCGAAACGTACCGGTGCCACACAACGGAGGGGACAAAAGAAATAAAGCTGAATTATAGAAAGTTCCTTTGTCCAGCGTATCTTCTGATGAACATGATTTACGTCAATCCAACGACAATATCTTCGGTAAAAACTCGTAAGTTATGTAACACATTCCATTACAATTGGTAGGTACCTACTGTTAAATATAATTATAAAAAAAATACATTTTATTTCTGTATACCATTTTAAAGAAACTGTTACATATAATAATAATAATAATTTATTTATTTTCTCACCACAATACATGTTTTACAAAGGAAGGTCAACCTACTAATGTAAGGCATACAGTTTTCGTATTGTGGGAGACTGGTGCCTAAGCTATTAAGCTATAAGCTTGTATTTCAGGACACCAGGTCTCCACCCCTAATTACATATAATAAGCCATAGGTAGGTATTAACAATCAGACAAGTAATCAAATGATTGTGGTATTACAAAAATAAAATGAACAAAAAAAAAAAAAAATAGTAAATTAACACAATATAAATGCAATAAAGGTGAGTGAGTAGCACGTATATAGGTTACATATATGACTATTCAAATAGTTACGTTGATATCGTTTTATATTTTGGAATCCTTTCTGTTAAAACAAGCAGTACGATATAGGGACTATTCGAGCCAAACTTTAACTATGTCGGAGCCTGGACTAGTTTTTAATGTTTTACGAGCGTGTAACGCTATATCATTACATGCCGATAAACGATAAGTGCAACGTAGTGGGGCTTTTGCTGTTGTCGGCTCAATAAAATAAAAGTCTGATATCGACCTACATTACTACCCCGTGTTCCCAAGCCTGTCATCGTTTTATGACTTTTTTATTTGGCCTGATGGCAGGAGAAATGCAACACCATTCCCGATTCAGATTTCCACACCGATACTGAATTGTGGCGTGCTATAAAATGTATAAATGAATCGCTTTAAACCAATCACGGTGCAATAAAGTCGGTCATGTCTGAGTGCCTGACGCCATCAAAAGCACGTTAGAAAATATGTTACGAGTAAAATTTCATTTATTCGGTTGGGAATAGATTTGATTACAAACACGAAAAAATATTCAAACAAAAGTCATGTAGATCATAAAAAGACGAAAATTGAAATTCGAAACGACACTATCCTATGTAATAATCATGTATTATTATTACGTCCTGTCATAATATTGAGGATAAAAACAAAACCTGGTTTTTGTTACCAAAAAAGCGCATCCATTCTGATTCCTTTCATGTTGGAATGTCCATATAAGGGTCATCCCAGTTGCTATCCATATCGTTCTTTCACTAATTCAGAGGACCACACATAACACCTTAACAGGCGACAAATCGATATTGACACCGATACAGTTTCCTAGCCATAACCACCGCATAGCAATTACCTATCAAATCGATTAAAGATTTGAGATATCCATCCATAACGTTAGGTCGAGTAATGTATTGACTATTCACACCTCTCCGAGTGAAGATGCTTATGGTATAGTTTCTCTAATTGCTGGTTAAGATGGTTGGAAGAGATCGGGTAACACCAAAGATGTCGCTCTTACTAATATTATAAACGCAAAAGTTTGTGAGAATGTGGATAATTGGATGCGTGTTTGTTATTCTTACACGTAAAATTTACAGTACGGATTTCGCCGAAATTTTGCATAGGGATAGTTTAAGAAATTGGATTAACATATAGGCTGAAGCAGAGTAGCAATCCAACGCAGGTAAAACCGCGGGGGGCAGCTAGTACTGTATATTTGTTTAATTTCCCCCTAATCACCATCATCATCATCAGCCCGTATAACGTCCACTGCTGAACATGGGCCTCCTCCCGAGGAAGGGTATTGCCATAGTCCCACGCTTGGCAGGCGGATTGGTGACCGCAGTGTTATGTTGTACCACACAAGGAAACGCTGCTACCCGTTCCTTGCTATACGATTATTATAGATGATGTTATAATAATCGGGACCAACGGCTTTACGTGCTTTCCGAGGCACGGAGGGTAGACCAACCAGACCCGGAAATAAATCTTAGAATTTACACAAAGATTTCAAGTCCGGCGTGGGGATCGAACCCACGACCTCCGAGATTTAAAGCGAGCCAATTACCGCTACGCTACGGAGGTTCCCCCTAATATGATGGTCTAATTCTCTAATTATTTTAAATTATAAATAATAGATAAAAAGTAACAAATTTTACTGGCTCCAAATCACAACATTAAAAATAGGTATCACTTTAAAACTTGACATCGCTGTATAATGAAAACATAAGGGAAACATAAAATATTGTTATGGAACGTTGAGATATATTATTATGATTGACTGTCACAATATGTTACATCTGTTCAACACATCGACTTCTACTGATGAAATTAAAAAAACGTTAGATGAACTTAAAAAGAATGCTCAAATCTTTTTACGTTCATCTAATACAATAATTAGAAGCTGCGAAAAACCAAGACATGATATTCACACAAGTAACTTTTAAGACAATTTTGTATGCCCTGATTTTTTATACGCCTAAACTATCTACTACTTAAGACTGTTTATCGTGTACTCTCTGGTAGGCTAACCCGAAACGTCATGTTTTACAGTAATCACAAACTATTACGAATAAAAGAATTGATCTGGCACGTTCTAACACTGCGATTAGTAAATGATCAGTTAAATTGGTGACATCTGCTACCTGAAAGTATGGTAACGCCCTTGTAAATGTCATCATTCATCATAGTTATAACAAAAGGTAATTCTAAATTTGCTACAAATTATGGTAAATTTTGTGTTATGGGTTCCGCTAATATGGTGGGCCTTTGAATGTATTTTTTTCTTCATTTGTGTATTTGTTGTGTGATTTCATTAAATTATATTTATTCATACCTGATTTTATCAATATGCTATTACATTTTAATCAAATGCATTCTACAGGAAAATATTAATAAGTTGTAAGTAATTATAAACACGTACGTACGTGTCCTCTAAACACCCATTGGTAGGAAATGTTTCCCAACACAGGAAAATAGTGCGACCTTATGCATCGGTGGTCAATATACTGTATAGGTCGCTGAACAAGTGATAATATAAAGTATGAAAACAAAATAAGATAAAAGGTAAAGGTTGGTACATTTTTTTGTTTTTAGTATTATCTACAATTTATAACTTTCACAAATATTTATAACAGTAGTAAAATCAAAACACTTTACAATAAGCATCCAAGAATCCAAACTTCGAGAAAGTAAAGAACAATAGTGAATCACAACAAGGTAAAAGTTGTGTGAGCTGTGGATCTACGAATGATATCATATTACACCTACCGATTGCCATTAACGTAATATCCTTTATAACTCAAAGAGAACAAAACTAACCAAAATTTATGACCAGATACCGTTGAATAAAAAAACGGAATCAAAGCGCTACGAATACCGTACAAAGAGCTATTTTAGAAAAAATCTAAAGATGTATAGATAAAAAGAATCAAGTATTCATAGAGGCATGTGAGGCACCCGCTGCTTTATCAAATACGGGATTAGCCCTTTAGTGTAGAGGCCCGTTTCTTTTGTAGCAAACAAATATTATGACACGCGGCTCAGCAAATAAAGGCAAGATTGTACGAAGGATTAAATCTATTTACGTAGGATAAAGAAAGTTAAAATTGTAATATCTGCAAAGCAAAACCTTTACGTACGATTAGGTAATTTGGCACATTACACACATACAATACAATATTTAGGTCCCCTAAATAGGCATACTTCTTGGTATTACCTATATTGTATTGTATTAAAATAGGCATCTATAGTTAGGTACGGTGTAGCCTATAAATTTGTTAATCTAATAATAAAAAATAATAAGACATCGTCATATCTGTCGAATAGGTAATTCATTAGCAATAGCTGCGTGACATTAAAGCAGAGATTCAATTAGTCTTAATAAGCTTCAATAGGCTGCATGAACTGTAGAATTCGGTGTGTTAAACATAACGTGATGGACTCTAGCCTTTTTCTTAGAAATAATTAACCGGATAGACCTTATTCCAGGACAATAGACGATATAGGTGCATAGTCAAGCAAGTAATAACCCTTCTGATTTGTCTGTGTGAAATTAGTGACTACAGCTGTGTTTGTAATAATTGCAACATTAAAAATATGAACTGCAGAAAAGCACACTATAGTAGATATATTCTAGTTTTCCAAAATAGAATAAAATTTGGATAAATATTGAAGTGGAACATTTATATATAATAAAAAAACCCTATGTGAAATCGTGTAAAACTTTAATACACGTATTTGATGTTTAAATGTTTTAGATATATACATGTTATATACAATACGAGGAAGTAATTAGGCAACTACATCCAGCATTCTCAGTAACAGGAAAACACTTCAAAAACTTTGACGTAATACTCATGACGATTTGTTCTTGAAGCATTGCACAACATCTCGATTAAGGTACCACGTACTAAGTTTACTGAGAATGTTTTGTTGACTGTAACAATAACGTGTGGAGTTAACAAACCCACAGTTTCAACAAATATGGAGGCTTATACGGCTTAACATTAATCTTTTATGCCAAGTGGTGAAACGCAGACTATTTCCTCTTTACGACTTTTAATCACATACAATATTGTTAGAAGAGTACCCAAATAATATAAAGTAGACATGCAACGAGGCTCACTTACCCATATTTTTAGGTAAGTATTATTTCGGGGTAAGTAGGTATCGATTTCGATTCCCATCCGCATCGAATCGATTTATCGTGCAATTTGGAGTGGTTAACCAAACACACTTACGATATCGCCGCGATGCAAGCGCTATGCAGAACAAATTAACACAGATCGTCGAGTTGAGAGACTGTTTGCCATCTAACTGTGGTCCGGTCAAGTGAACGCCCAGGCAGACGGACAGTTATACAAATACGCATTGTGCGTCAAGCCTATGGACCAATAATGCGTTGCATTGTCGGCTAAGCTCCGCTAATACAGGTGCAAATGTTTCTATTTTGGAAACTTGTTTTGCATTAGATGAGTTGGCCTAAAATGGAAAACATAACGAACAAGATACGTGTGGATACATGACTAATATTTCGCATTAGTAAATTGAAGTAAGCAAAATAGGAAGCAACTTATTATTTATTCGTTATTAAAGTGATTCTACAATCTTGGATATAAAATAGAAGAAAACATGGGATAAAAGGCTAGTCATAATACAATACGTACCCATTTAGTAACCCGTTGTAGATAAGCAATAGGTAACCAAGGCGGGTGAAACTGCAAGGCACATGTTATATTTGCTATCGTACATACTCTTAGGTCCAGTCAGTTTTTGACAAATTTGATTGAGCACCAACAATTTGATTGATTAAACGAAACGGTAAAATGTATTATACAATGTATTACTATATGTGTTATCTTTATATCCTCTAAAATGTATGTTGCTATTGCATAAGAAATTTCATATTCTTATAAACAACATATCAGAAAAAAACTTAATATATCATAAGATAATCATAAGATTAATCCAATACAAATGTGTATATAATTGACTAGAAATAATGTTTTTTGTCACACTTTATGCTATTAGCGCCATCTATGTAAGACATTGGGAATCATCTACAAACATTTGTTACCATTGAAATGCAATAGATGTCTCTCTTTAACAGTGTAAAATATAAAATTTTGTTTAATCTTGTCTTGAAAATTATCAAGGCAGTAGCTACAGTTTTTCAGCAGCAGTAATAATACCCTAGGCTAGAAGAGCCCCGAAACTGTGGTATGTGGCCTTTATTACTGGATTTTAATTTAAATGTATCTTTGAAACTGCACAATACTCCTGAACATACAGTAGTAAAAGCTGCCTGACTGATTGCAGAGAATAAGTTGTTAATAAGCTAAAGAATTTTATAACTAGATTCAGAATAAAGATAAAAACCCTTTGTTTATTTTTCTATTTGCTCTGAAGAAAAGTAAATTTTGGTTAATTTAAGATACAAAAACTTAACAGGCCACTTATACTAAATCTGAATGTAAATATTATAATGTACATAAAGACTAGCTGACTGAACATACATTTCTTATAACTAACTTGGTCATAGTCAATAAAACAGATTAACAAATGATTTGATTCCATTGATAAGTTAGTTCTCAAACTCATAATACATATGGTATATGCCTAACTCTGGAGAAGAAGTCATAGTCTAAAATTTAACATTAAATTAGGATTCCGGATCAGGTTTATTGAGGGACTGCTCTCCATGCCTTAGAAAGGATATTAAGCTATTGGTTTTGTTATAACATCATAAAACTACCATATTTCCTGGGTATGTTACAAAACAATACTGCAGTCACCAACAGACTATCCAAGTTTGACCATGGTAAGACCCTCCCTTGGAAGGAGGCTCATGATCAGCAATGGATATTATTATTATCACAAGAATTATAATGATGACATAATAATAACATGATGAATGCAAATACTTCTCATTACAATATTCACCATGAATGCATAACAGAAAGTATTGGAAATTATTTAAATGGCTTCTTACGTTTTTTTTTTTTACTTCCACATTAATATGTTTATCTTGGATTATTAATGAGATTTGTATCATTAGACGGTTTACCTCAAACCTTAAACAGTGTGAGCTAAGCTGTTGCTTGTTCTATTCTGCTGTTTGTTTTTGGGATATGAGCAACCATATAACCAACCAACCTGACAAGTAAATTTGTTTAATGTAAAAGATACCAATATAAACGTGAAACCACTTATGATACTGGACTAAAAAGTATGACCACTAGCCAACTCAATAATAAATAGTAGACCCTGCTCTTATGCCATTGACTCTATTAGCCAAGTTATCTTAATA
Source organism: Nycteola revayana (assembly GCA_947037095.2). Classification (NCBI taxonomy): domain Eukaryota; kingdom Metazoa; phylum Arthropoda; class Insecta; order Lepidoptera; family Nolidae; genus Nycteola; species Nycteola revayana. The sequence goes on along the minus strand of OX344860.2, from coordinate 17,196,543 downwards.
CAGCTAACTACTATGTAATAGACGTGCACTTACTTTTTTCAGAGGAACTTTAAAGCATATAAATCTTGTGCCTTCAATCACTTTGCCACACGCTTTATATGGTATCCATCTGTAAAATATAAATAAGGCAATAAGCGACCAAACACATCGCAGTCACAGTCCTGTTTCTGTATATAGATATATATAGATCATTAATATTACCTATGAGGAATGGCTGGCATTTTTCTATGGAAGAATTATACGAAAACAATTGTAAACAATCAAATTTTGTAGTAAAATTCATACAAAAAAGATAATTTTAATTTTATAACCTCTTTTTATGCTTTGTTGACGTTATAAGTACCTATATTTTTTCATATTTGATTTATATATTTTCACTTCTTTGATCTTTTGAGCCTCTTTTTTTTTACAAATGTTTGTGGAATTTTTTGCACAACTCTACGTAAATAAAACTAGATTACAAGCTTTCTAACGTAACTTGTACCGTTAAAAATGCCATATTGTTTTTAATTTTTCGATATTACCCATATTGTTGTAATAAAAAATCTGCTTTTACTTCACCAATATGGGTAGGAAAAGTCTAAACAATATGAATATGGTGTTATTGGTGTTTTGACACTTTTGACAGTTTGTATGAAGAGATAAATAAAAGTTAGTTTTATTAACACAATACACACATTTTGTTTGAAAATAACCTAATAAAACTCCTTAATTTAAGGTACTTCGATATTTTCAAGGCTTTATATTTATCCCATTATAAGAATTTGATTAGTTTTTACGTGTATAAACTTATGATTCGCCGAATACAAGAAAAAGAAAATAAGGTTATGTATCCTTCAAGTAAATTATAATTGTTGCTATAGAAACTATGAAAAGGAAAACTTGTTTGATCGAATCCTACGATTCTTTTGAAAGTGTACAAAAATTATCTAGACCTACTACAATAATAATTAGCGACGGAAACTCAGTCATGTACAGAAACAGTATTTGGTACCGAACCTTGCAAGGTGCAGAAAAAACTTGTTTGAAAGAAGGAACTTTGAAAAAGATCCATTATAAATTCGAAGATGACAGAGAAATGGTGGAAGAATACAATACGGAGACCACAGTTCTATTACGAAGAAGTTGGAAAGTGAAAGGAAAGATAGGGGGTGAAGGTAAATGGGATGTAGAGATTGGTGATCCTATACCAGATGCTACTCCTCGTATTGAGACTGCTGAGATTTCAGAGTCTAAAGATCAGGTATAATTCCCTTAAATTTTAATGTACCCGCTTGAATGAAAACTCTTTGAGTGAATATTTTTGGAATTTGATGCTAACATCAGTCTATTTTATCTAATTACTAAGCTTTGTTTTATATTTGTATCAAAAATGAATAATCATTTGAAATTAGTTTGAAAGAAGGTAAATATATCAAATTTTATTTACTTTAAGATAAAATCTTCAATATTAAGGCAACCTCATTAATGTTTATTATTTGCCTATGTTTCAATCATCTGGGGCAAATTGGTTGTTAATGTTAATTGATCTAAACATAGGTTAAGTAATATTGATTAAGGTATCTTGGGGTAAATCCGTGGTTGGGGTAATTCCGTTTTTTAAATTTTATTCTTAAACTACACGGCATGTTCCTGAATTTTTGCCGATTAGAATATGTAGTTTTCAATTCAAATCAATAAAAACTGTGAACAACAAAATTACGCAAAGCAACGTAATTATTTTAACTAAATGTTTTTAACCACAGATTTACCCCAAGCTACTATAGGTATCTATATTATTTGTCCTATGTTTAGATACCCACGATTTTGATATTATTATGTAAATGTATTAGTCATTATTTATTTTTTTTACATTAAGAAATATATAGTTAAACTTATACTTTAATTTTATATTATTTTTAGCCCATTCTAATGAGAAGAAATACTAGAATCAACTTAGAATGGAGGATCAGAAATCTACCATATCCTATTGAAACATACTCAGTCAGTGCAAATAATGATGAGAGATCCATCACTATTCGGACATCTAATAAGAAATATTTTAAAAAGCTTAAGATTCCTGAACTAGATCGACTGAATTTGCCTATAGAGCAAGCAAATATTCAGTGCAGTCATCAATTCAATACATTGATTGTTACGGTATAATATCTTTTATATTATTATTGTGTCTAATTTAAATCTACATATGAAAAAAAATGCTGTCACTTATGCTATAACTTTTCCATATTTTAATGTGTTATTATTTTGCTTTTTAAGTTTTTTACAATGTTTCCTTTAAATTTTCAGTACAAAAAGCCTCAGCAGCTGTTGGATATGGAAAAAGAATGGTTTCAAGAACTGGCACAAGTTAAACCTATAAAAGATATGCCCAGTGACTGCAAAACACAGTAAATTAATTTAATACAACATAATTTTGACTTTTATTTTAAAGGATTATTGTGTAATCTGTGTCGAATTCAAATTACCTTACCTTTCCCACCAAGTCTGTCAGAAATATTGCATATTCTAAAACTTTATGTTGCTTTTGTCTCACAAGTGATCTCCAACTGCCTTCCATCAAGTAGTAGATGAAAGAGGCGTCGGAACGCTACTTTGAATCCGCGGCTCATCACCGAAACCCGTTGGTTGCTGCAGCATCCGACTATAGGCCTTTGCCCACAAAGCGTCGACGAGATCACAACTTACCAACTAGCAGTACAGAGACTGCAAAAAACTGGCACTACTACACAAAGACCCCTCTCCGACCCGCCGGAGAAGACAGCCCCGCGAACGTTACGCCTCGCCCTACCGACCCTTAGTTTGCTAAGAACCTTCCGATGCCCTCATAGACCCGAAGTCCAAGAGGCCCGCGAACTGTAAAGTAGAGGAGACAGTTGCGAAAAACTCTCCTAAAAAAAACTTAAAGCCATAATCCCTTAATCTCCCCATCAGCAAACCCCCTGAGCCGAGATCCAAGTCCTACTTTGTTTGTAGTGTTTAATCCATTTGTGTAGGCAGGAGCTCTGCTTGCCTTTATGCCCGGTGAAGTAGCAAAAGACTCAGGGCTAACTACATATTATTCTGTAATTGTCTCACAAGTAGACATTCGTTTTATATAATATAATTTTCATTTTGCAGATTTTTATTACTGCAAGATTAATTCTATGAAAATTACACTGATGCTACTTGTTACTATAAATTAATTATTTATTTATTTTTTGAAGGTACTAGAGATATTAGTCAACAACAATTAAAGTTATGTCAGGCACACCAAAAAAATAATCCTTAATATTTTATTTACAATTACAATATTAAAATTAAATTGGACTTAAGCACTAGGTTTACAAACTAATCATCATCATCATTCACTAATGCTTTTACAATTTTTTTTATTTCTGCTTCATCTTCTTCCTTATCTAAAAGTCCCTTGGCTGCTAAATATTCTCCATACTGCTTAGGTATACCCATGAAGGTTTTAATTTTAGCTCTTAACTGTTTCCATGTTTCTTGGTAGTAGTTTTTCCGGTCTTTAGCCATTGCCTTATAATCATGTCCATATTTGTCTAATAGATATGTTATAAATTCTACTTGTGGTTTAGGTAACCTGAAAAGTAAAAAAAAAAACTAAATGCCAAATACCAATATATTGAAGCTAGAGTCAACTGTTCTCTTTTTAAGAAAAATTTAAAAGTGAAGTTCAGTTGATATATTATTATATAAAATATTGTTTATCTATATATATAAAAGAAAGTCGTGTTTGTTACAACACTTATAACTCGAGAACGGCTGGACCGATTGCCATGGTTTTTGATTTGTTGGATTTGTTTCCGTCCCGAATAGCAGAATACATTTTAAAAACAAAAGAAAGTCGTGTTTGTTACACTATTTATAACTCAAGAACGGCTGAACCGATTTGGCTGCAAATTGGTAGGGAGGTAGCTAAGAACTGGGAGAAGGACATAGGATACTTTTGGGTAGGAGTAGGGTAGGGTAGGGGTAGGGGTAGGGTAGGGTAGGGTAGGGGTATGGTAGGGGTAGGGGTAGGGTAGGATAGGGATAGGGTAGGGTAGGGGTAGGGCTAGGGTAGGGGTAGGGTAGGGTATAAAAGTCCACCCGTGCGAAGCCGGGGCGGGCCTCTAGTTACTTATAAATTGAAACTAAGGGAAAAATTAAAAAAAAAAAATCACTTGGTAAGGTATTACCAAGTTGGACCTAACAAGGCTACATTTTGTTATGAGTATGCTTGGTATGTTGCCAATCTATTGAAATTTACAGCCCGAGCCTGCTTTCAATTTGATCTATTATATTAACATAAAAAAATATTTTGGGCTGCACTAGTTTTATCATACTAAATAACATACCTAGTAGCTTCACACTCAATACTAACTGTAGTATCTAGTAGTAGTAATATAAAATTGGACAAGTTGGACTCGCGCACAAAGGATTCCGTACCATTTTTAAGCATCTACCTTTTGCGGTTACAGGTATAGAACAAAAAAGGCAAAAATAAGAGTTTATTGTATGTATTTGTTGTTATAGCGGAAGTAGAAATACATCATCTGTGAAAATTTCAACTGTCTAGCTATCGCAGTTCTTGAGATACAGCCTGGTGACAGACAGAGTAGTCTTAGTAATAGGGTCCTGTATTTACCCCTTTGGGTACAGAACCCTAAAAATGGAGACAACATAATTACATGTTAGTATTGTTAATAAAAAAATGTAAAATTATATCAACTCTTACATGAATTTCCTCGCTCTTGGTGCTCTAGCTTCTTTTTCTAATTGCTCAACAACCTCTTTTTTGGGCATAATTGGGACAATTTCCTCTTCACTTCCTTCAGAATCAGACTCATCTTGATTTATAATCTTTTTTGCTTCTTTTACCTTATCTTGTTTAAAGTTTGGTATTTTAATAACTTTATTGGGATCATTGGCTAAGCCCATTTCCTTCAAATTACGCAGTGAAGATTTTTTGAAATCCCATGCATCTTTGATTGGCTTACTGAAATATTAATAAAAGGACCACTTTATAAATAAGTTAAGAATGCCAACCTTTGTAACCAAGCATTAAAAGTTTTGCTAAATGTCTCGAAGCCTGGTATAATTCCAACTCCAGTAACAAAACTATATATAAATTAAAATAATTATTCTGAGTATTACAATATTATACTACATCGCCTGTAGACATATCACTATATGTAAGAGTTCATGCATTACCTATTTGGATATAGTAGTAAAACTTGATAAAATAGTATAGAAAATATAAAAGAGCCGCAGTAACAGCGATGTTCAGAATACTAACCATAATACATCACCGGTGCTCCGCTGTTTATTGTGCATTCGTTTACGATTCAGATTGTGTTTGAATATCTTTTTGCGATGTACCTTTTTGATTTTCATTTTTCAAAAATATGTTTCTCACAATTTCACAAATCTAAACACTGCCAATGCTTTCAACACGTGAATTGTCAATAATGTGACATTATAATATGTCATTTCGTATAAATTAGGCACCATAGATCTGACTGAAGTTTTGTTTTTTTTTTTTTGAATTCCTTTAAGCATATACTACACATAGAGTAGACAATTTATATTTTGCGTAGTGCGTAGGGATATTATGAACGTACGCGTTATATTCTAATATCTAAGTTTTGCAACTTTGCGCTACGAATTTACGACCAAATACTATGAACCTTATTTCATAATTGAAAGTAAAAAGAACTCGTTTGTGATCCGCGTACTGAAATATCTTTAAGGCATAAAACACAAAAGAAGATACAAAAAAAATTACTATAGCTTTAGCCTAGTCTATAGGTATGTATTGATTGTCTATGGCTTCAGCTAAAAACGTAGAAGGAGGATATAAGGAGATATTGTCCCTCACCACAAATGGTGGAAGCGGTATATACTTATGCTGTTACCTATAGGGTACAAATAGCGATCTTGTAACTCACTCCGCGTAAAGCTTTGCTTTTAGGTGTAAGTACCAAAACGCTTTGGCATAACAAAGTTTAAGGTTAAGTCAGAAAATTAGACGTGAAAATTTATTGTTGCGCTTTTATAAGCTGTTAAGTAATTACGACAAAACTATTTGTTCTTATAAACCGTTGGTAAAGCATAAATTGTTTTAGTTTTCACTGTAAAAGAAGTTCGTGTCAACGTCACGAAAGTTTGACGGCAAAGGTTAAAGGTGGCCAGTGGAGATAATAGTAGAAGAGACATGGAAGTCAACCTTCACCCATCTGATAACCAGATGAGTCATACTTTTTGTCAAATATTATTCATTAACAATCACACCTATGATAACTTGCCTATCAAAAAGTGTTCATGGCTATTTTTCTCTGAATTATTTTTAATCAACTTTCTTTCATCACCTTTTACTCTTTTGATAACCACATGAATTTCATCTCAATATATAAATAAGATGTAATGTAATAATACAAAAAGTGTAATAAAAGTAAGAATCATGTTTAGAAGGTGTAAAAGAGCATGCACACTCGGTCAAGCAGAGTGCAGCTGGTATGTTGTGTCCTGTCCTATCACACCAATGTCCAACACTCTACTTTCTCTAAATTGATTAAAATTAATAAAATGAAAATTAGCCATGAACACTTTTTGATAGGCAAGCTAACATAGCCATGTTTGTTAATGAATAATATTTGACAAAAAGTATGTCTCATCTGGTTATCGGATGGGTGAAGGTTAATCTTCCACGGCTCTTAGACTATAAGTTTTACTTTCCCCATAACATGGGTATGCGTATAATAAGGGACTTGAGTGAAAGTTATTGGATTAATACAAAATTACAAAAAAAAATTAAGTTGTTTTTATACGATTTATTCTTTAAATTATTCGGTTTTCTGCATCGGATCTAGGACAATGCATATAATAATACCTACTTAATATTTAAATAGGTATATAAACATATTGTTAACATGCCACGCCACCTGACGAAACGCGACGCGTGTTGAGTCGAATCAAATATATTGACCATGTACCTATTACCAGAATCACACTATGAACACCCGACGCGACGTCGCGTTGGGTGTTCATAGTGTTATTCTGGTCTATAGAAAACAATACATTTGATTCGAGTCAACAAGCGTCGCGTGTCGTCAGGTGGCATGGCGTTTTAACAATATGTTTCCGCCTTAACTTTTGATGTTGTAATAAACCAGCCAAGTCAAATTAATATTCTTTATTCACACATTTAAATTACTTATTTTGAATCATGTTCTTATGATGCGTCTCTTTTTTTTCTACCACCGGTTCTGGACGTAGCAACTCTGAAAAGATGTGGCAAGAAACTCGGAAGAATCCTTTTTATAATAATAATAATAATTCTCTAAATATATTTTATGTTACAATTATTAATAAAGCAGTATTGTTTCAGAGCAACTCACTTCCAAGTAGTTTTGTCAATGACATAATTAGACATTTTATAATAAGTTTTTTACATAATTTATCTTTGACATATCGTTTAAATTTGTTTGTAGAAAGATCATTATTAGGAAGTATGTTGAAGAAACGTATACAATGCCCCTTATAAGAATTGCTTATTTGTAGAGACGTTTAGCATGTAAAACAAGATTACATGCATAGTTCTAGTTTAACATTATGAGTGTCAGTTTTTTTCTTAAAACTATCAATATTCTTATGAACATATACCTAAACGGTTTTCATAGACATATTGTGCTGCGGCTGTAATAATATTAATTTCTTTGAATTTCTCCCGTAAGGAAACTCGCGGAATCGGACTCGCGTATGGGTTGAATGACATTGGTCAAATCTGATATTTGTCAAATCGGCATTTCGTCCAATGTGACAATGGTCAAAGATGTAGTTCGTGAAATCGTCTGTTTGTCTAATTATGAAATTTGCCAAATACGCTATTGGTCAAGTTATTTTAGTACAACCAACCACAAAAATGAAAGTACCGTAGTAATTTATATTATTTATTCAATTCATATTTATTTACAGAATTCATACCCACACAACTGTTTTAAACACTGTAACGCGACTGATTTTCCACTCAATAACTTTTCTATTATTTTTTCTATTTTTGTATCTTTTATGATGTTAGATGTTTTCCTCTGCTTCTTAACTTCTCTTTTGACTTTATTTGAATAATATTTCGCTTCCTTTTTTAGAATACTTATATACGTGTAAATATTATGTTTTTCTTGAACTTCAATCCCTAATCTCCTATGCCAAGCCTCGACCGCATTAGTAGTACGATGGCGTTCCTTTGCACAACACACATGACCTGTCATTAATACAACGTTACCAATACTTCTATATTTATTTTGTCACTTTGCCGCTTCTAATACTTAAGTAATCACGTCACGTCAGTCATTTTTATCTAATATAATCACTACTCACGTATTAAAAATTAACTAAAATTACATGGAGCATTACTTTTTCCTAGTACTGAATCAATTTAAAAAAATTGGGGTAAATATTATTCACGCTGGTAGCCCACCAGAATATATTGTTATCTCAAAAGGTACCACCATTTCTAGATATATACTTTTTCTATGGTTAAAAAACTAAAAACTGTCAATTATAGCAAAGCAAAGAGGTTATGTTTTCGCGAGTGGATTAACTTTAAATTTGTAATTATGCCGAAAACAGGAGCAACGCGTTATCAAAAATTTCTCAAATCTGAAAAATCTAAAACAAAATTAAAGTCTAACAAGGAGCTACCTAAGGGAACAAATGTAACGAAAACTAATTTCAAAATCAAGAAAATTGTTTTAAAAGAACAATTAAAAAAGCATGGTGTAACAGAAGCCCTGTCTACGAGGAAGTTAAATATTAAAGATCTTTTATTGCGTCTTAATCATTTCAACACAAACTCAAGAACAGACGCACTTAATGGTTTGAAGGAACTATTCACAGCCCATCCAGAAGTTCTCGAATATAACCTCGGAGAACTTGTTCATGGGATTACACCTTTGGTTTTAAATATAGAGAAAATTGTAAGTACCTATCCGAATGAAAACCAATGATTATGCTTTATATAGTATTCAAGTCATTTCACCAACACTAGAAAAAGTAATTTTTAATGGTTAAATTACTAATAAGTTATAAAAATATGAATTATGAGTATTACATTCTGATGTTGATTTATTACTATACTTAATCTAAATTATAAAGACAGAATATCTAGTGTTAATTCTGCTAAAAAAATATGTCTCTATGCTTTATTATTACTATAATTTTTTTCAGGTCCGACATGAAGCACTTAGGGTTTTGCATCTCATGCTCTGTAACACAGCAGTTGGCAGAATTGATCCATTCTTTGACATTCTGTGCACCTACTTGAGAAGTGCAATGACTCACATTGATGCCAGAATACAAGAAGACTCTCTTCTGTTCTTGGATACTCTTCTTGCATGTACTCCTCAGAAAGTGGCAGAAGACTTCCACAAAATTATTCCCAACTTTCTTGACATGATTTCTAAGTTAAGATTAGATTCCAAACCTGGAAGGACACTTACTGTCAACTTAGGAAGTCAAATCACAAGTGTTAAGTGGAGAGTTAAAGTATTGCACCGCTTGAAGGATTATTTAAATGAATTTGTAAAGCTTAACAACATTCAAGAAGTCAAAGAACCTGCAATAGAAACTACTAAGATGTTTAATACAGATAAAATGAATTACTACTCATTGTTCAACCCAATTTACATAAAGACTTGTCATGTTTCTTGTTTCTCAGCAAAGAATTTGCTAGATGCTGCACCTCTGGATGAAGTTGAAAAATTTAAGGAATATGTGAATACTCTTATGCCATTACTATTTGAGACATGGTTGGAAGTGTGTCCTAATGTAAATTCAGAGAAAAATATAGAAACTGTTGTAACTGAAGATGCAGCATGTTTGCTAAAACACACTGTAAATGTAATATCATTAATCTGGAGCCTAATTAAACATTTTAATATAAAGAGTCCCAGTTCAAACATACAAAACATATTTTCACAAAAGTACCGTCAACCCTATTTACAGCACTTTGTTAACTCATTTCCATATGTAACCAATATAAGATCAAAGCAGAGGACTACAACTTCACCATTTGAAGACACTATCACTGACCCAAAATTAGTCATTCAAAACCTGGAAATATGTCACTTATTCATCATGATGAACCCTCATATCAACATCAAGAATCAAAGCAAAGATATTGTATCAGTACTAAATTATATTGAAAAGACTTTCAATCAAAACACTCAAGATGATATCAATGATGTTATAATAAAAATATTACATACAATATTTTCAGATAACATTAGTAACTGGACTAAAACAATATCAGTGATGGACAATTTATTCAAAAAAATAATTTGGGCTTATTTTAACAAGAACATGTCAAGCTTATTCAAGCAGCAAATCTTTAGTCTACTTTGTAAAATTGCTCTCAATGATAAGCTGAGGCATTTTCATGAGAGTGAAGCTTACAATCAGTGGCTTTTAAACTTGCCAGACATTTTGTTAGAAACTGCTGTGACTATGCAAACTATTGATATTATTCACAAGTTTGCTGTCCGGAATAACAAAACTTTCAATACAATTGTGAAATCAAAGTTGATTAAAATAATTGAAAATTTACCCAACATATTAATAACTGATGGTGAAAATTTTTCATGTGCTTATCACAAGTTATTTTCATTACTTTATTATATTAAAGCTTGGGATGGTGATTCCCTGAATTTATTAGAGAAACAGTTGTTAGACAATGTTTATAAAAATGATTATGGTAAATATATTTTCGATACTTTAAGGCTAAGAACTGGAGGTATATTATAATAAAACTATGGAAAATAAAAAATATTTTTGAATTTTTATGATAGTCTTTATTTTAAACAAATCAAATCAACTCAATTGTGACAGAAAATGAATTTAACGAGGTAATCATAAGGTAACATCAACTTATTTCAAAATGCAGTAACACTCCATTCAATAGGGTATAATGGAATCTGCATCAAAACATTAGCTCCAGCAACAGTTATTTAACACAATAAATTTAAATATAAACCGTAATTTATAAATATTTACAGTTTCACATAAATTAAAACTACTAGTTATAGAAGGAACTAATATTCTAAAGAACCCAATACAGTATGTGTACATATTGTTATTCAATATCTGCATATAATATTTAAAGAGCTATACTAACTATAATCTTAAAATTTGATTTTACAGTCCCCGGCACGTAACTTGGCAAGAGTCGTTAGATGCGCACAAGTCGTTTTATAGGTCTCTTTGGTGGTCAAGCGGGACGCGGGGTATGAGGTAGCGCCGATCCGAGCGCGCGACTCGTCCGTCAGTCGACCCCTGCCTCCCGCACCGCGTCTATATTCCGTTCGCTCCCGATTACACTTACGTGCACGAAAGTTGAATACTTTGTTTTTGTTACGAGTTGTTGTTATCGTTTTTAATTTAGTTTTTGTTATAGTTGTTGTTTTAAATTTAGTTTTTGTAACGTTGATTACAATGCCAGGACCAAATACCGTTAACTACCTAATTTTTAAATAAAACTTTTTTGTTTTTAATACATTTTTTTTTACTTTGCTTATATATATTTTATTTATAACACCTAATAAACTTTACGAATTCCTCTCTTTTCTTTAATAATGACAAGCAAAAAAAGTGACCAGTTTTTGTTCCACTAAGTGCACGATGCGCGAACTTTCCCCCACTGCGCCAAAACCTTGCCAAGTTACGTGCCGGGGACTGTATTATTGTAAATAAGCTTTAATTTGGTATCACACATACCAGGACTATCAGAAAACAACACAACCTCGACAAATACTTAAATCATTCATTTTTGCATTTCAAGCAAATTGTGATGGAACATTTTTTATGTGCTATTTGACACAACTTCAACGTACAATTTCGATATGAAAGCCTCATTGAAGCTAGTAAGTACTTAAATTCATTACTAACGACTAGTTGTATTTACTATGAACTAATACTATAATAAATACTAAATACAAAATAACTTCTGCTAAATGTTGAGTCGTTTAATGTCAATTTGGCAATTTTTGGCTAATAATAAAAGTCACCAATAGTTTTGCGAATTGGACTAATGTGTAAAGATCACAAATTATAACAGGAAGCTCAGAAATTCGGAAATAAGAGAAAGCACTACTTTTTTTACTCAGAAATTGTCGAAAATTATTTATCTGTCAATACTGATTAGTATCAACAAGTATTTTATTAGCGTTTTTAATTTATTGCCATAATAAAACAGCAGTATTATTAACCTTTATGATACTAAAGAGGGTATTATTGAGAATTATTTTCTCATAAATAATTTTATTTCCGTAGATACTACGCATTTTATGCTCAAAAATAAGACCCGGTCCACAATTTCTTTTAGAAGTAATTAACTAATTATAAATATTATATTAACGGTAATGCCTATATTATAAGCATTAACCGAAAAACTTGTCATAAATATTCCATATGCATTACCCAGTTCATAATTTTAGGTAATTAATTTACCCACGGCTAAACAAGATACAATGCGACATCATGTTCATTAAATTTTGTCAGTCTTCTGCAGTTTGCAGGTCTAATTTTATATGCCAGAGATTCTAATAAACTTGCAAAAAAACTCGTTAATTATTTATATAAAGTAGCTTTTAAAAGTCAAGGAAATATAGTATACTTTTTCAGAGATCAATATCTTGGAGAGCATAAATTAACTTTCTTGTGCGAAGACAGATTTAAAGTATAAATCATACTTTTTTGACTAGTCTACTGTGTTTTCCTTTTATTAGATTTTTTTGCGCGAGGGATGGTAGCAGAGGCCGTCAGCATTGCCTGAAAATAAAAGGAGTAAATTGGTAACTAACTCAAAAAAAGCACAAGCACACTACACAGTCATTAATAGTTGCAATGTTTCAACTTGTAATACGAAAAGTGCAACCATATGCAGGTATTGTTAATTGTTAGTAAACAGAGAGGATAGGGGGAAAATAAATAAATAAAACTAAACCCAACGTAACAGAAACACCAAAACGACAAACAAAATTATAATCGATAATTATAACATATAGTTTCAATAATACTAATAGCATTAATATTATATTAGTGCGTCATATTAAAATATTCGAACGAAATTCTCAAATAGAAATTCCATGCATTTCAAATAAAACAATACTAGCAAACGAAACTAAAATAAACATACTGTTGTGCCTTATTTCTTCTGCAACTAAGATTGGGCTTGGGATTGTAGGGAAATATTATACATCTGTAGTTTTAGAGGTGGTAGGCGTTTCATCGTGTAATGAGATGTATTTATACTCTGGATGACTTTCTATCTTAGCTTCAATGAGTTTCTGCAGAGCATCACTTTTATCTATTATATCTTGTGATATAATTTCGCTCTCTAAATCAGTTGCATCTTTAAAACTAATTTGATCATCAGCTTGCTCTTTGTGATGTATGGAATTAGAATTTTCCTGTATTTCTGACAAACAAATATCGTTAAAAGTGTTAACATCTAATTCATGACAACTTTGGAAATCATCTACTGGCCCTTCTAGAGTAGAAGATCTCCTACTGCGATCATCTGATGATGTAGAAATTTCTTCTGCCTGTTTATCTTCATTTTTATGCCAAAATGCTAATTTACTTGGCAACTGCAATAGTTTCCCTAATCCAGAACTGTTGCTTTTAGGCATTCTAATTGGTGATTTGGATTTATGTCGTCGCTTTTTTTCGGATATAGGATTAACTACTAATTGATGAGTTTTAGACAGAAGAGTCTCTGGGAATGGGGTATGAGACAGATTTTCAGCAATATCGACTAAACTTTCGATTGATGTTGTGCTTTGTAAATCTGTAGTGGACTTATTTAAATCTTTACAATTCTCTGTCATATCTTCTTTATTTTCTGTTGATAACTCTTTATTTTTTTCTAATGAGAAATCTTTAGGTTCATCTTTCGATAAGTCTAGATTTTCTTCATTTGTTACATCTTTGCTATTAACTGGATCTTTCATTTCCCCAGAACATACAACTTTAGGCGGTGCAGGAGCTTTGCCTTTACCATATTTACCCTTCGGCGATTTTCGTTTGCTTTTAGGAGAATCCTCAGGAGTACCAAACGACGCTTCGTCATCACTTTCAGCAGAATCGAAATCATTTGATGTATCATGGCTCATAATTTCCATAATAATATCGTCTTTTTCTACGGATATTGGTACATGTTTCATATCAACATCAGTCTCAACAGTATCAACTCTATCAAATTTATCATTTGGACTTAACTGGTCATCATTATTGTCAGAGTTCTGACTCTTAAGAGGAATGTCGGGTGCAACATCATATTCTTCACTCACAATTTCTTTCGTATTCATTTCAATATATGCATTATTATTATAAGTATTTTCCTTTGATGTTGTGATTTTTTTTATTGAAGTTTCTTCAGAAATAACTTCTTTTTGGTCCCTGTGATCTGTATTATCATCATCGTTTTTATTAGAATTAGAGTCAAGGGGTAAATCACCTAGCACTTGAAGAATTTCTACTTTGTCTCCAACATAACGGTACAAAAAGGGAGGCTGTGTTTGGGATAAGAATATTTGAGATGGGAGATTTACAAGAGGAGGCATATTCGCATATTCAAAGGTATCGTCGTCTTGTAGCTCTTCGATGATTACTTCATTTCCCTTTAAATAAAAAGTGTTTATGTCTATATCAAAAAATATACATACTTATATAAAAAGATAATCATAAGAAATACATAAACTAATAAATGCAAAAAACAGACTTAATGATAATAATGCAAAGTCAAAATACTATAAACCTTTAAAGAAAACTCAAATAAATGCAATACAAATAGATCAGAAAACGTAAATAATGTAAGACTTATATACTTAATACGTAATAAAATTTGAAAATATAATTGTTTAGGTATAAATCTACATACAACAAGAGATACGAGCATGGTCTCTTTAATTCTCTTTAAATGTTATAATTTATCAACACACTATTAATATAACAATTTTAAGCCATATTAGCATTAACACTAAGGTCGGTAAGGTGTTATTTCTTTACAATTGAGCCTACAACATATACCTATAAATCGAATAACGTCATTCTTTGCTAGAGACATATTATATCCAATACATTTAATACAATTTCCGCTGTCTCCTACACATAACTTGTTCGTTATTCCTACTGATCACAATCATTAGCCAGCACCATTTATACCCTGACACACGCAACTCATTTTCATAGGGTTATGCAGTACATTATATTCTAAGTGACATTCAAAGCTTCACCACTACACATACAACAATATATTAATATAACAATAGTGTGAAAGCACATGACTGCAGACCCTACATAAATGACGCCCAGAACACTAGCTTCAGAATACAATATTCGGATAATGATAAAATCACATGTAGAATACTAAAAGATTAAATTAATTCTTATCAGGAACATAGTATAGATATATAGATTATTGTTATTGCGTTTTCCTTTTAATATAGAATACTATTACCTACAGAATTTATAGTCGCTGCACACTAAATACTCAGCTTAATATTAATTCAGTCTGATTTTAGTGTATGGTCCTGATTCTTCAAATACTTTATATTAATTAGAGTAAAATTTAGCCCGTTTTTCACACTTCAGATATTAACATAATCTCAGTCATTACAGATTTCTTTAGAAACATTAATATATTGGAATAGTCACAACAATAATCTATGTTTCTCTTTATATAATTGCCAGAAGTCTTAGTTCAAAACCTGAGAATAAAATCTTCGTAAATCTATAAAATAACCTGTATATACTGTAGTACATTTTTGTGCGTATCATTTCTTTTCTATTAAATCTGTTACAATTTAAAAGGGCCAAGATATAAAGGTATTATATTATATTCAATTAATATTTGATATTAACGGGAATATATATAGTCAGTTCGTTTATTTTTATTTACGAGTACTAAAATTTATACTAACAGTTTACTTATAATTATGGCTCTCAAACGATAATCATACTACATTTATAACTTAATATTCTTTGAGTTCAAACTCTTCATAAAAAAACTGTTGTTACTTTTTTCCTTTTTACTTCATTCTTCATTAAGAATGAATAAAATAACTGTGATGTTTACGAAAGTGCATCAACGTACACAGTTTCTAACATCTTAACTGGATCATAATTATAATCTAGTAAAAAATATGTCTCTTGGTATTTTGGTAAGCTAATGTGATGTATTTCAATAGTAAATGTGTAAAATAGACCTTATGTCTCCCATTATAAGAATTTTACCAGTCCAACATCTTGAACTAAGACTACTACTATCATATAATGCTTATTTATAAGTAGCCATATCGACCTACCCGACGTACTATGATTATGTATTAATAAACTGAAATTATTTAGCCCAAGACTTGATATTCCACAATTAAAAACAAATCTTGAACACAAGTCGTATTGAATTTGCGTTTCATAAAGTTCATTAAAATCAATTTGTAATGAATAAAATGTATTGATAAGATTTAAATGTATATTGTGCACGTTACAATATAACAAACGGTCATAATAATAGTGAAACTAATCAAATATTAAAAATTTTATGAAAGAAAAATAGGTTTTATTTCTAAAACTTAACTAAATTCAATGAAGCTTGGGCCAAATAGTTAACTTAATTTTAACATCAGTGTTACCAGACCTCGGCAGCTTGCGGGCGTTTGATAGAAGTGACTGTAGTGCGGGAGGTGCGGCCGCGGGCACGTGCGCTCGCGCCGAGCGATGACGTTCGAGTGAGCGAAGCGCTGTTGTCCGCACTCGAGTATCCCGAACTTATGTCTTCCGATGATTTTATGTGACTGGAATATAAAAATAAATACATAAATAAACTTGTTTGAAAAATATTTTATGGAACTATTTTAACAAACAGTTCCAAGTATTTCCGCTTAGTATATTTTTTCTTTAGAGTTTATTAAACATATCAATTTATTTTAATAGATTTGCTTTATTTTTTGTTTTAAGAAATATTCCATTGCTATAATGATAACTATTCCTCAAAAGTCATAGTCATACAAAATAAAAGCATTAAGATTGAGAAACTTAATCCTGTAAAGAGAGAAGGTTTGAGTTTGAGGTTATCGTTTAATCTCGGGACCTTCTGAACCGATTATAAAACTCTGTTAACAATAAAAAACAAAGTTCCCACGGGAACGGAATCTACGTGGATGATATCTTGCTAGTATAAATTTAACACCAACCTGAAATCGGGTTCGTCAGTTCTAGCCCGAGGCCGGACGTCCACGTCCACTTCGGGGAAGTACATCGGTGATCGACTGTTAGACTCGGAAGCACTGCGACGAGTCGAGTATCCACTATAACAAAGGGGACATATCGGTTATAATATATTAGATTCAGATTCATCTAGGCGTAGTTTTGTCCAGCAGCCCCTGGAGGCTAATCAAGTTACGAAATTATTACGACTTAAAAATGTCATCTCAAAAATATCAGATAGACAAAGTGTAAACTCGTTAATTAAAATAACCATCGCTCTGATCTGGCGATTGTTTATTGAAATATAAAATAATAAACACTGTAGTACATTTAGTTGTTCTAAGCCTGGGTGTGCTTTATGTCCGTGTATTATGTGTTTGTCGTCTTTCGCGTTAAAATTATTTATTTTTCTGGTATTTTTCTTTAAAAAACCAAGTAAACGTACCTCTTTCCGCCGCGTCGTATAAGTCTGGGCTCGGTGAGCACATCGTCGGCTTCATCGCTGCCTCTCTCCTCGCGAGGGTCACATTCCGTCAGATCCGACAGACTGTAACTCTTACGCAGCTGCTGCACCAGACCTCCGCCGCCCTGAAAGTTTAGTTTTTTTTTATTTATTTTAATACTGTGTATAAATAATGTACTTTTTGATAAATAAGTGAACGTTTTGAAATTAGATTGTTTGTTTTTTTTATCTGTTAACCCAAAATCGATCTATCTATTCCAAAGTATCCGTGTTGTTGTTGAGTTGAAATGTTACACATACGCACAGCAAGAATTAAATATCGAAATATTATAGTTTTATTATAAAATATATTTTCCGAATTCGTATACTACCTTTCGCTATTTTCAGTTGCTGGTAATTATAATAGTTGAGGAGAAAAAATAATATGGACTATTTGCTTATCTCTCCATACTTTAGACAAAAACTGTGCATAGATATATTCTTATGGATAATTAGAAAAGCCATATAGAATGTAAAATACTTACCTCAAAACTTATAACTATTAAAAATAAATAAAAAATCAACACTTACATAAATATCTTCAGTAACACAAGGTCTGAGGGAATGCGCATGCTGTCGTTTCTAACAAAGCGATGGTATGGTCGATAAAAAAAAATACTAATGAGCACAGTTTATTTATAAAAGAAATTATCAAATATAAAACTAAATCAGTCACACAATTAAGCCTAATAACGCAATACATACAGGTGGCGATTGAAACATGCTTCCTTTACAATTTATTAACTACAAAAGTGAAACGAAGGCCGGTTCTAAGTTAAAACCCTAATTATCACTGCCGTATTTATAAATACTTCTTTCCTTGAGAACGGCATAATTATGTTGCGTACTTTTAGAGAAATAGTATCAAAGTAACAGAAGGGATTCTCAAGTAAATTCTAAGACCAAGAAATGTTTATAAATACGTCAGTCAGTGATTTAGTAAAACTATAATTAATTTTACATATGTCACCTAATGCTGGTAATTTAATATTCCTTTCTTGTATTTAACATATTAAAGTAAAAAATAAAGAGTTTTAAACTACTGCCTTTTTATATTAACTATGCATAATATAAAAATACTTTTATATAAACATAATTAATATGAACAAACATAATTTAACTATTAATCAATCCAAATTATTCACAGATTAATAAGAAATGAACCTTTTAAAGAATAATGTATTAAAGTGAAAATGAGACACAGCTACGTAGCACTTTAACAATTTAAAGACAGTTTTGGACGGCCGCTAAATTTAAAAAGGCACACATTAATATTCAATAATAAGTAGTTTGAAAACAAATAAAAACTAGGTATAACGTTTTAAGAAAAGTTGTACAACCTAAGAGAGTAAAAGGGAGAGGGAGATAGCAACATAATAGAAGAAAATAAATAAAATTAACACAAATGCCCATTCATATAACTTTGGTTTCAGTTGCATTGCATTGTTGATTTAAATAGGAGTTGAGTAAACATTAAGAATATACAAGATGATTAAAGAATAATAATATACTGGAATATAGATAAACTAGTCTCAACATATTAAACTAATTTCAAACGACATAACATTTATCATGGACATCGAAAATTGTGTTAGAAAAATATTTTGTTTATACACATACATTTTAGTCGTTTATGGAAGTCAGCCGATGGCCATAGTGGTATGTGAACGTTTTTCAGAGTATTAAAATTCATGTTCCAAATTAATAACTAATGTATCTATTAAGTTACTTATATTTTGTGTGCTATTTACGTTAAAGTTACATAGTACTATTATAATAATATTATAGCAGACAATTTTCCAGCACTGCCTCAAATTTTTGACATTTGTTTTTTAATATTTGATATAAAAGATCACAAAGTCAATCATTAATTATCAAATTAAATCAAGCTCAAAACAAGGTGACAAAAAATGATCAGTTATTTCATGACAATTTTTTTTTCCAATTAATTTATACCCTGTTTCATATGGCAAGCTAAAACTGTCCAATGCGTTTAGGAAAATAGCCAGAAGTAGATGCATTAATTTAAAACTAAAAGTAATAACTCGCTGGATACTTTAATAACAACGGATAAACCTAATCGTTGTCTAAAATTATCTATAGATCACAGTTGAGCTTCATTCGTGTCGAGTAAATTCAGTCGACTTCAATTTCATTGTTATCTCTTTCCTTAGCCGCCTGGCTCCTAGTGCGGCGAGACCTGGATTTGCTTCGAGGTCGTTTCTCTTTTACTACTTTGCGTTTACGAACTACATTTCCACGACTTCGAGCCGACGTGTCTTCAGGCTCATAGTCAGGGTCGTGAGGATCACCGTCAGCCATAGGGTAATCACTTGGACCGTCATTGTCTAAGTCCACTATCTCTACGATCCCGGGCATGTCAGAGCGCTGGTACTCCAAATCTTCGAAGGTGCCGTGGTACCCGTCAGTCTCGTCGCGGGCTGTTATTGCTCGTCGGGCACGACCCTCGCTATCTTGCTCGGGACTCGGCAAATTGAAGTTCTGCGTGAAGCAGCAATAGAAAGGATTTTTGGAAAAGACGGGGAGGAAGGGGAGAAATTAAAAAAGCGTGTTAATAAAATTAAAAAAAGACGGAATTAAACTAAGCGGCGGCGATGTGGTTTAACTCAAATTGGTGTGAGGTATTATAATATGGTCTGGAGGTGGACATGCTCGATGACTTAGTGGCGGATGACTAATAAATTACTTGTGCAATTAGTCTAATTTTGAAAATACTAAATATAACATACAAAGCTATGTGCCAATTAGCACTTAGTGAGTGCGATTCACATGTCGGTAATTTATTTACATTGCACGCTGTAATCAAACATGCCACACCGTTGCTTGCTCAGTTATCTATTTACTGGTATGTGACAACTATAAATGGGTATAAAACAACACAACATTAACATCTAAATAACACTTTGTAATTGTGTTTTCTTTGTTAAGTATTAATGTCCACCGACACCCTTATTGGGCTCTTACAGAGCTGTTAGAAAACATTTGCTCTCTTCTATTTTATGAATTTCCCAAGTTTAACGTGAGTGCTAGTTAGACGAAATAAAGCGTGCCACTAATATTAAGGTGTAATATAAACTTACTTTTATGGCAGTCTGCATTATGACAGTCGTGGCGTAGTTGACGCCTTTAGTGCCCAAATTGAGCACGGTGTGGTAACCCTGGTCTTTGGCCTTGGCTATGTATTCATCTATTTCCTGCAAAAATATATAAGTCGACATTGTATAATTATGTTACAAATCTATCTAAAAGTATTTACTACCACAATAAAATCTATTTTTTTTATTAAACAAGTATTTCTTTTTCTTATCTACATAGTTAATTAAACCATAGATTCCTTACTTATTAATATATCAATATCAGAATATTATTATTAAATACCATATGCATGTTATTTCTTAGCCGTAGCTTATAATTGTTTGGAAGATTTGACATCAGTATTTCTATCGAAACGTAACATTAAAAATAGGAATGTTTTACAAAAAAAAAAAGCCCGCAAGGATCAATGATAAATTGTCATGACAAAAAACTAGTGCCTTGTAATAAAAGTTAATCGAGAGTATCAGAACGAGTGTCCCTAACACAGGTCACTTTAATCTATATTTTTTAATGTTATTGAAAAAGTATCCACCAATTGAATTACCAAAAATAAATCATTTCGCTGAGTATTAGCAACTACAACAAAATCACATGTTTTGCACCAGTAATTTTGAAATTTCTATCATTAGGTATATCCATTGACAATTTTTTATCAGCAAAGCTCATTTAAAGGGTGATTCGCACGTATAAATGTACTAATTAAGAAACAAACTGTTCACATTGCAGCGCGACATGACGTGGTACGAACCAAACCTTATTAGAACATTAGGTATAGTACAGTGATTATACATTTGATAATAGGTATTAAATTGGTCTCGTCACTAGCACAGGGAAGTTTATGAAACTGTTATCCAACATTTTTTACTACACAACGAGGAAATTGTTACCTGTTCCCGCCTGCATAACGCCGGGTGAACGAACTTCCTGTACAATATGGAAGATCCCTTTGTAGCCGGCGACAGCAGCCATAATACCAGTACTATCTTCACCTCGTAATAAAACGGGAACCACGACAGAAACACGTCTGTGAAGGTTTCTGTGCAGGTGAATAAGGCGAACACTATCCAGTACATCATCCATTTTACCTGGAAGCAAAATATTGATTTTTTAGAATAAATAATGTAGGCTAGTCACGATTCTATTAAATGGAACAAATTCAAAATACATGCCGATGTAGAACAATAATATTGCTACAGCACGAGACATTTTACGAATATTAGCGCTCAATAAATATTTAAAGACACCATAAAATACATCCGGAGTTTTGTTTATAAAATAATTAATATATTGTATTTTTGATATGCGGGTGGTACCTGCAATGGCGTTGTAATTAGTCATAGGAAGTTGGGAACAAGGTAAAGGACACCGCAGGAATCGAAGCGTTACAAACAACGTGAGCGTGTGCGTAACAAGGCCGCTATTGTACTTTACTGGAACATTTACGGCAAATTACACATTTTTCCAGCACAAATTGATGTTTAACGAATGAAAATTCGTCGCTAGGCAATTACAATGTCTATTGTTGTGTACCAAGTGTAATATTCTCAATTGTAGACTGGTATTATAAATTGAACGGCAATATAGAGCAAGGCTATGAATAGAAACTAATATGCAATTGGTCTGTTTAAAAAAAAAACTTACGTATTCTTTCAAGTTCTTCGTTCGGACAGCTTTGTATGAGGCATAAGCCGGGTAGAGTGTCCCGAATACCAATCTGCAAAACGGATACACCACTAGATAAGTGATCATCCTCGGTGTAAAGAATCCAGTGGTTAAGGCAAATAGACCGAAGTTGCCGAGAGTGACACTAGGAATGAGCCTACTGAAAGCCACTCCTAAGTTCGCTGCGAATCGATGCCAGACTTGTCCTCTCGAATGATCGAGAGAAGAGTCATCGTAATCGTCGTAACCCTCGTCGACGTTTGGATCGTATTTGACGATTTCTCTGCCGGTTTCAGAATTGTCGGCCGCGGTGACACGTGCGTATTCAGCCTCGAGCTTGTTGACAATGAATCGGACACTGGACAATCCGAGGCTCAGCGGCGGCAGGCGAGGATTGTCGTCACGGTTACCGGTCGCGCAACCCGCAGCCATGGATACGGTATCAACGACATTTATTGTTTACTAGTAACGCATATGACCACTGTTTATAATTTTTATGGTTAATAATGTCTGTCCGAGCTCACTACGAAACAATATATAAAACGCGCACGCTATTAACCAGACGCAAGTACTGATTGAATTAATTTGAATTAAGATCTATCTCAACCTTATTGGTGTACTTGTACTACCTTGTAATCGGATACCAAAGCGCACATTGCACACCAAGGCCGCATAGGCAGTTGTTTGGGTGGAAAGTTAGTCACCGAAACTTTGCTAAAACAGCCTTGTACGCCGCCAATTACATTTTTGCTATTAGAGTAACTAATTTGCAACAGGGTTAAACAATAAATTACAACGTATGACACATAACTTAAAGACAAACACCGATCGAACGTCAGAAAAAAATATTGAGGCATGATTAAAAATCACAGCAATAAAGATTAATTTGAAAAGAAATTACTAGAGTTAACAGAAGCTTTCCTTTAGGAAGCAATTGCCCATATTCAGAAATTTTGCAAGCAAATTAGTTTTATTATTGCAGCTGTAAACAATATAATGTTCACTAGACCTGATAATGTGCACGAGTGCGTGAAAATCAAACGAGCTAGAGCTAACCAAGCCACGTATAATAATAGTCTCAATCGATAATATATGTTACAATTCTAACAAACTAGTGACAAAAATCGCTATTCTATACTAACTATGAGAGAATCCATTTGCACTGCATTGCTATCCATGCCCTAAAGGTAAGACAGAGCAACGGAAGTAATGCACGAGTCGACAATTTAGTTGAATAATAAATCGCTAGACGTCCCGTCTTCGCCAGTATATCATGACCCACCCCGTTCGTCACTATGGCTTAAAAAGGTTGACCTACAACATTTCTTATTACACTGGATACTTTTAAAAATAAACATAAATGCCCAGTTGTTATATTATGACCAATCATATTATATAAGGTCTAGATTTAGGATTTAGTTAGTAAGGCCACTCTGTCGCATTGGATCATAGATCTGTAATGATAGTGTAGGTAAGATTATTATAAATAAATAAATAAAAAAAAAAAATAAATAAATAAATATTCTGGGCAATTTGTATAAAGAAACTTGTAGTTGTATATCTAGCTTTGTCTGGAACAACAATGATTTGTTGCATGTATTAATTTTTACTGTATTTATATTGTTCTGTGTTTCACACTGCACAATAAACGTTTGTTTTATTTATTAGCCTCTTCGTATTGTTTTCTCTTATCATTAGGTCTTTTAAACATGAATTCTATAAGACAATTATAAGATAAACCTTCTATAAGACATTTTACTTAACAACCATTTAGTGATTTTACTAAAGTGTGCCACACTAAGTAGTTATATTAGTATAAATCTGGTTATATCCAAATTTTAAGGTTATACTGGTATACAAAAGGATATTATTTAAACATATCTGATTTTTTATTCCGTTATTTATACAAGTTACCCAACAATGAGCAGCCATATTAGGAAATTGCATGAGGTCATTCCTCATATACAACACCCACAGCAGGAGACAATGAGCGAATCACCAATGACGTACCTATTGATCTTAAATATTTACCTAGAAATATGTGGACAGAATATTAATTTTCTAGTTGTCACCTATAAAATTACCTCTTTAAAAATAACATTACGAGGTATGGACATATTCGACCTATTTTATTTTGTAGTTCAATCATATTCTCTCTTCATATAAATCAAAATGATGTCAAAATGACAAAACAACCAGCATCGATGATCATTATTACTGTACGTACAATTTCATGTTTTCTTAAATAAAAAAACGTATCACTTATTTCGTATCATGTGAAGTGGAACATTAAATGTTTATAAAACTAGATCAGCGCGCGTGCGAATCCAACACGAACGCACATACGTGCTTCAGTTTCACAACTCCCGAATAATATCCAAAAATAATAAGCCTGTAATCCGATATATTTGGTTTAAATCGGTAGCAGATGCTAATACAAGGTTTGGCGCAATCGATTTTCTTAATTAGAAACACACTAATCAAATAGAAGAAAAGAACAGGGCACTCTTATTTTTAAATTCAAAAAAAATTAAATTTAAATAAATCCATCTAGAATCTAAATAATACTTACTACACGTTAGTATTATTTAGATTCTAGATGGATTTATTTTTATTATAATTGTGATAATAAATCATAAGTACAAATCTGATTCTAATAGTAAATACGTAATTACTATCTGGGTAGTTAATTTTCACAGAAAATTACTTATCAAATGATGCGTGGAACCCAATCAGCTATAGCAACATTAGCAACAGTTCTTCTATCTATTTCCTTATTTCGAAACAGATTTTATGCTTTGTTTAGTGGGTGTAATAAATTTATTAGAGCATTCTCTTGATCAACAAAACCAGTTTTAGCCATAATATTATACAAAAAGCAGTAAATTATGTGATTCAGTAAGTGTTCCAACTAATAGCAAACAAATTGCATTTTCAATACATGATAACCAACATATTGTCATTTACTATAAAATATTTTAAAGCTACATTGAGATTTTGCAAAAATATTAATAATAACTTATAAACGGTTATTTGTCTGTAATCCTGAATCATTTGGTGTCCACCAAACAATTCAGAATTACAGTGACGTAACCGTTTATAAGTTTTTATTTAACTGCACAGTACTTACGTACTGAAACATCAATAACCTCAGCATGATTGCAAGGCTAATTTATTCTCGTTACTTCATTGCGTATTGTGGAATAAATTATGCCTTAGTTCGTGCACTGCATTCGAAGCTTTTCCGATTGTTATAGATCATGAAAAAATTACATACCCAACTGGAATATTGCAAGATGATGATTATTTCAAACTATTTATCAGACATAATTGTGTATTATACGAGAGGCTCTAAACTGTGTCCCCATAATGTAACATAGTTTTAGAAACCGGTTCCATTTCCTATTATTCAATTCACGTTATTGGAATGCATCCTGTTATAACAATTAACAGGTTGATCCTTTCTATAGACGAATACGGCTATTGAAGGTCCAAATAAGGAGTGCACCTACTGTTCATGGCATCGTATCGTCCCATCGATTCTCGAGGGTCGATAAAACATGAAGTTAGCGTGGTTGACATAAAATATTAATTAAATTTCATATTCAATTTTTTTTTTTAAAGTCATCTCCCGCACTAGTTAAATAAATCCCTGTGTCGCGAGGGACTTTACAAACATTCATTTCACGGACACAAAGAACACCCAGACTCAGAACAACTATTTGTGGTTCACAATGATCCCGGGTGGGAATCGAACGCAGAACACCAGGTCTCAGAGGCAACTATAGTAACCACTGAGCTACCGGTGCAGTCAATTGTACATCTTATTGTATTAAGAGGATTTTCATTAAATTCAAGCCATCATTGAGTGAAATTCAAGGTATTAAACTAGTCTTAAGTAAATATAAACGAGAAAATTGCGCGATAAAATAAAATCTAATTTCCTTTATCAAGTTCTAAAAATTTTGATTGCATTTTATTTACATGCACCTAGAAAAATATGTCTAGCTAGAAATGCTATTCAACCGATTAAGGTGACATTAAAATGACCGTAACAAACCGAGTATCATTACGCGAATAACAGATGCTATTCTAAGCTGTATTATTATTTAGATAGCCAGACAGCGTTATTTGTTGTGCGCAATTTGCGTCATTTTACGTCACTGCTCTACACATGTAAACACACTCGTTTGAAATTACATTTATAGATAACATTACATCAATATTTCTATATCAACCTATGTTTCACATTTTTAGAAGTTGAAACGGAAGTTTGACGTATGTTTCAATGATGATGCATATTTTATTAAACTCCATCTACATAGTATAAAACAAAGTCGCTTTCTCTGTCCCTATATCCCTATGTATGCTTAAATCTTAAAAACTACGCAACGGATTTTGATGCGGTTTTTTTTAATAGATAGAGTGATTCAAGAGGAAGGTTTATAAAATATGTATAATACATCAGCATTGCACCCGTGCGGAGTCGGGGCGGGTGTTATTTACTAAGTGAACACACTCGGCGTCGGCGCCTATCCGTAATATTGATATCTCAAGTGAATTTTCAAAAAATTTTTACTTTACATTATGGTCAAGGTATACGCGCACATACATGTTGGCAATGATATAGATATCAAAATTTGATAATTTACGGGCCTTAAAGAACTGGACTTCCTTTATATAACCTGTACCATTGACTTTCGATAAAAGTTTCTAGTAGTAGTATTCTTTTACTTCATTATCCCGTTTCCGATTGCTTCATGTTCAGCAGTGGACGTAAAACGGGCTGATAAAATAGAAGAATATCGTTGGTTTTTTTTCGGACGAACATACGTGTTTTGCTACTTCACCGGGCATAAATGCGAGCAGAACGCCAGCCTTAACAAATCGTTTAAAAACTACAAACTAAGCAACCTGCACATGAGGGCGCCCCCTGTGGGGCTTGGACCTCGGCTAAGGGCGGTCGCTGGCGATGACATGGAGTAATGATGACTAAGTATTTTATGGGGTTTTGTGCAACTTTCGCTCTACTTTACAGTTCGCGGGCCTCTCGGATTTCGGGTCTACGGGGGCATCGGATGGTTCTTTGCAAACTAAGGGTCGGGAGTAAGAATATCGTTGGTAACCCTGGTTTGCCAAAGATCTTCTAGTTGATGGATATTACCATAATCACCATGCTTGGCAAGCGGATTGGTGATCGCAGTAAGATGATGAGTATTCTTGAGCTGATAGATGCTACTGTCTATCCATCAGCTGTATGTCCCTTAGTCACCACTTACGTCACCCATGGTATCGAAGACATGGTGTGACTATTGGATTATTAACAACTCTAGCTATAACAAAATTACTAAATTTTAGGTTTGTGTAACTGTTTACTAACAAAAGTCTCTTTGTGGACTGACAATCTACTCGAGCCCTAATAATCTACTCGTATATACCTTCCATACAGGAAGTATCGTAACAATCGGTGGTGCGTGCAGTTAATGCATTCTGAAGTACAATAACCAGCTTTGTTGTAAATATGATTATAACGGTACGTAGTTATGTATTGGTAGATACTAGTGGTCACCCAGTGGTCGAAATTCGACTATAATTAAAATATATATATATATTAGCATACACTCCTTTTCTGTATAACTATAAGTGTATGAAATTTCATACTCCTCCGTTCGCGCAATTTTGCGTAAAAAGGGGTTTGGTATCGGGATTGGGTTACATTTTCCATATCATAATTAACTACATTTTTATTTTGGATTAAATTTGTCAAAACTTACAATCGAGATTCAAAATGATCTCACATAAAAACTCTATTCTGACTTTAAAGATAATACCTAAATTCTTGTTTGGAGTTTGGCACTACATCAACCAAATAAAGATTTGTATTTCATGGTTCACGATGTCATTACTCTGAATGTCAAGTCTAAAATTGGTATAAACCTTGGTTTGTATAATGTAACGATTGTAATAGGCAATGCAATATCAAAGCAGACGTACTCATATTATATATTATGAGCTCAATTATCTCTTTGGTACATCTCAAGAGCATTCAATTTATTTCGTTATACGGATCGAACCAATTGGGATTTTCGAACAAGGAGGCACACACTCAGGCACTTTGATGTACTATCAGCAGTGTTTCGAAGATTTGGTGACTAAAAGAATAGCATTACGCGTGAATGTGAGAACGACTAAGTACCTACCTATCAATACCCTATTTTACATCTTATCTCCGAGTCCGAGATCAGATATCGTCCGCGTGAAATAGAAAAGTTAAAGAATTGGTAATTATGCTGCGATATTTCCCAATATATTCATTTATGTAATTCGGTGTGATTCAAATTATGTAATTTATTAAAAGTTTTAAAAACTGCCGCCCTCTGTGGGACTCAAGGCTGGCGCCGCCGCTGGCGAGGGGAACCGTCTTGACGAACTACCTAGTCTAATTACTGGGAATATAAATATATTTTGCTAACTCAGTTAAAATGTTTTAAATTTCAATAAATATTGAAATTATAGTAAATTTCGTTTTTTTTTAATGTACCTACATATTATTATGTTATATCAGCGTAATACTTACCTACCTAGAATTGACACGCTACGCTGCGTGTACTAGTCAGCTAATTATGCCAGTTATTTTGGTAAGGCAACCCAGATACAAGGCATGCTTCATTTATCCAGCAGATGTGGATGTTACACTTAACTAATTAACTTGACTGTATTTGAAACAAGTTACTTTGAATGGTTATGGGAAACATCTGTTACTCAAATAATTTGGACTCTAGTGTTTAGTAATTTTCATTCGTTTCCAGTATTCAATGAAGTTGCAATCAAAGACTAGATATAAGTAAGGCATTCGAAAACAAACACAGGGTAGTACAATTCATTTTGTATTTATAAATACATGTATACAGAACCTAAACAAGTGTTAGTATAATTTACATACCGCCAGTTAAATATAAATCACAACAACATGGTCCTCGTAATAAATAGTTATTCTTATATCGAGCTTAGTGCGTGAAGACATTTAAAATAAGTATACAAAAATATGTCAACGGCAAAACTGGGTAAAGGTACACGTAATTCAGCCGAGGCTGAACTTAAAAAGGCAAGACAAGTGCTCTTAATAATAAGCACATAACGTGGCTCTGTCAAGGTATACGACCTCCGGACTGCGCGAACAGTTTAAGCGTACTCGGTACAGACACTAATAACTCCTGGCTAAGACCGAATGTCGATAAATGAATCACTCTACAGTTAGTGTCAACGCACTTCACTTATAATGCATAGAACCACGACGCGGACGCAAGCAGTGAGCGCAAACTAAACCTCTTCAGTGCACATCAGAGGCGAACGGCCGAGCTTCGCCGAAAATAGCACCCGGCAGTGCACCGGGATACCCTAGTGACGAATTCCGCAACCAAGCTCGACGCTGTTCCTTTGTTTCACGTGTCACTACACATGTAGTTAGAAAAAGACGAGATATCACTACAAATAACTTGAGAGATGATCAGGAATTACAACCTATTATTAAATATATGAGACTTGATACTGCACAAACTCAACTAATGTTAAAGAAAGCTTGTTATAATCTGAAGGTGGTGATATAATGAAAGAGCACACATTGGTTGCCAAATTTTAGGACAGTGGGCCGATCCCAAAATCATGGTATTTGGATGTTTGCCAATAGTGGAGGAAAATCATGGCTAGTTTAAAGTAATAGACACTAAGTAAGAATGTACTAATACAAAAGATTATTTTGTTAATGATCACATGACATTATTATACTTTGTATTTGTTACACTATAAATAAAGTGCACAAAAGGCTAAAAATATATTTTACTTTACTGACAGTTTTTTTTTTTTAATTATGTGTATAGAGCACCAAATGAGTTAAATGTATACTAATATTATAAAGAGGAAAGGTTTGTATTTCTGTAAGTTTGTTTAGAATAAACACAAAAACTACAGAACGAATTTCGATAATTCTTTCACCATTAGAATGCTACATTATTCCTGAGTAACATAGGTTATAAAAGTCCATCGTGCAAAGCCGGGGTGGGCCGCTAGAGTAAATAAATGTATACATACCTATTATAAATTAAACTTCCTGTTTTTTTATTTTTTTATTCTGTTCTACATCACATTAACTTTCTAATAATACAAAAACAAAATGTTATAACTTAAATGTAACATTTTCTATTGCTGAAGTAATGACAGTGCATCTACCATTACTTCAGCAATAGAAAATGTTACACAAAAGTTTTAATTGATTTTTTACTCACATAGAGGAAAAATCTAGTGAATCTATTTAATTTTAAGTATTCATCTGTCAGTTTATTATACGTAAATATTTGTGTATAAAATGTATATAACTTTAAAATTTACAGGTATGTATGTATGATAACAATCAACAATGTAAGGAAAATATTTACAGTAAAAGAATGTAGGCTTCCACTCAGTGGCAGAATTAGACATTTGCCGCCAGCAGGCTATTCAAATTTTGCTGTCCGAACTATTGATCTACTGAAAATTTTACAATTGAACATTTTAGAGGCCAAGTTTTTTTTCCCTAAAGGAAAAAAAAAATGCCAAATTTGCTGTCACCTAAATTTTGCCGCCCTAGGCTCCAGCCTTCTTAGCCTACTGGTAAATCCGCCACTGCCTCAGCTACTTGTTAGGTAAGTTATT
This sequence comes from Nycteola revayana, assembly GCA_947037095.2. Classification (NCBI taxonomy): domain Eukaryota; kingdom Metazoa; phylum Arthropoda; class Insecta; order Lepidoptera; family Nolidae; genus Nycteola; species Nycteola revayana. Next base: position 17,165,327 of record OX344860.2, on the reverse strand, counting down.
GTGATTATGAATTCACAATTGGTATAAAAAAATAATTAATCACAAATTTAAGTTGCTAAATGCAAGACTTTTGTTAAATGTGTGACTCACAATGGTGGTTGCTGGCTTGTTATGTAAACCAAATTAATCAGAATCCATAATACTGATTAATTTGGTTTTACCATACTGATCTTCTCAGGAAATGACTCATTTATTTTACATATTTTTAGCTGGTGAAGTGTTAAATTTGGCGAATATATCTAATATAATACAAAGTATTTTTTTTTTCAATTTGCTTAATACACATTGCATTAGATTTAAATTAGACCCCAAGAGCAAACCAAATAATTACTATTACCAAATAATTTTACATACATTCCAGAGCTTTCTAGGATTAAATGTACAACATATGTATTAATCTAACGCCTTAACGGTCAGTAGATATGTTTCAAAATCATTGGCTTTGGACTTAATTACAATCCAACAGAGTTCAAAATATGATGGGTTTAAGACTAAATAAATACCTACTATTGATGAGTATTTGAAAATAATAATAATGTGAAAATCACAGCTGTTCTGACATATTAAGGTTAAACTGGCTATTTCAAGTCATTAGATAAATTATTTTAGTGTGTTTTTCTGAGTTTCTTATCAATAGACATTTTTACTGGTCTGGAGAATAGAATATATGGCCAATTGTAAGAAATATGGTAAGGTTTAAATTGTATAAGGATAAAATGTTGTAATGCAACTAATTTTCGTGTGGTTTATTAACTATTTAATAATGCTAGCACTATACAGACAACGGTTACAAATTTATTAATTATTATCGACGATTAACCGTCGATTTTCGTAACAAATGTCTTGAAATACCTAAGGTGAACGTTAAATCACGGATATTGTATTCAAACCGCGTTTAAATTGGGCTAAGTTTGTAATAATAGTTGAATTATTAAAAGTGAAACAAAGGAACAGTCAAAAATAATTTTATGACCATTTGAGAGGTGGTGATATTACATAAATACATAATGATACTTACATGACCAATCGGGAAATTATCGCCGATATCATATTAAATATCACATATGCAAAATTCACTTCAAATAAACACAATATAAAACCGCAAAAAACACAACCACCCAATAAAAATTCTAATACGCCATGATGATTATTTGACAGTTGTTTTGATCACGTGACTTTACAAATCAATATGGCTACAAAGTTGCGGTCCACCAGTGAGTCCACCAACATAAAATTAAGTGTGGTCCACTTAAATAATATTATAAAAAAATAAATGTAATATAATAATTTACGGTCTCCCAGGCTTAGGTTAAAAAATAATTAGTAGGATAGTAGACCTTTTTCAATTAATAATAGTAATTCACTCATAAATTTCTGTCTTAGTCCGTCAGAGTCAGACCATTACTGCTCGTTGGTATAATGATGATAGAAATAAATAATTTATTTGAAAATGAATTTATAAACCTAGCAACCAACTTTTAAGAACTAGGTATAGTTAGGTTTACATTTAAGTAAACATTTGGAATGCTGGTTTCTTATAAGTTAGTTTTGTTTAAATTAGCTAATGTTAGTGGTATATAATGTAATACAATATTCATTAATATTGTGAGCAAATACTCATACAATTTTGCTAAATAAGAAAAAAAATGTTTTTTATTTAGAATAAAATTAGTATATTTTAAACTAAGTATTTAACTTCATGATACCTACCTTAATTTTGTAAGATAATTTAGCGCTAGTGACAGTTACTATATTATATATTGAATTTCCTATTAAAAAAATACAGTGTTTAAGTTTAAATATTTATGAATTCTAATGTTTTGCTACTCAATCAAGTCCAAAATATTAGTTATTACCCAGTATTACCCGAACAAGCAAATTACCTCCTGTTGGTAAGGTTTTCAAATATTAGTAATGCTAGAGCGTATATACATACATATATTTAAAGCAAAGATTAATATAGAAAGTATCACTATATTAGAACGAACAACTGCGTGAGTATAATTTCTTTAATTTATTTTCTTATCGTTTAGTCTGTTTTATTATTACTATGACTGTTTCGGTTATATTCAGCGCCATCTATGCAAGATTTAAGTTACTATTGTTTGATCGAAATATAACAGCATGGTATAGAAACTGTTACAAGAATGAATAACTTTAATTTTATTGGTATGAATAACGAAGTATATTCTTGAATAAAGGTTTTCTATAATTATAACTGTTGCGATTCCATTTTAAACCTTTGCAAATCTTTATCAACCTGACTACAGAGTCATCTATTGATGCTGCAATTAACTACGACGTAACATGTTACGTTTCACTAAAATAGAAATAATGCAACCAAATTGAAAAGCCTCGTAATGCCAGGCAATATAAACATAAGCACTGCCTGTTTTGCTTTGGTTGGTACAAAACAAGTTTCAATGTAACGCGGCGAGCTGAAGTTGTAAGGGAATAGTTAGAACCACGTAGGATATTATGTGCTTCTTAATTTAACGGTATAATATGTACGTTGTACAAGAACGTTGCTTATGTTTTTCACGTAGTTTCCCTTCGCTCAACGAAGAGTGTGACGTGTGGTGCGTTATTGCGCTGAGTTTTTTGACGTTTGTGTAGTTTTTAATGTGAATAATGTGATTGTGTAGTTCGTTATGGCTTATAAGTACCGTGAAGATCTAGTTGGCAAACGATTTTTAGCTGTGAGTGGTGTTACAAAAATTAACGTGAATAAAGTTTCCGAATGGGGATGGAAAGCTGGGGTTATCAGAGCAGCATCGCTCAAAGATAACAAGAACAAGGAGCTTCAGGTAAAGATTTGTGTGTTAATAGTGAAATACATTAATTTTTGGCTAGAGTTTCATTCATATTTCAGTCAATAAAGCAGCTATTTTTTAACACTGTTACTGGGCGTTCAGGCGCGCGGTTTCTTGAACCAAGTAGGTAGGTACTTGTCATCTAGGTACCTACCTAGATAAATAACCAAGTTGAATACAGACTTCATTGGCTACTTTCCATAATTTCGATGCTTTTAGAAGCCAACTTCAGAAGACGTTACATATCAATGTCATAAAATCAATGCTAAGAAAAAATATTATGACTTTACTGTGATTGTTATTTTTTTCTGGTGACCTTCAGGGTAAACTAGATAAGTGTAAAAACGGCTAAGTAGGTAGGTATGACTTGGACTAGTGTATTGACTATGTCAGACCTCCCTATGATTTTAAAAAATTCTATAATTACTTTTGGTCGTTAAAAACCGGACTGCGCGTACCGGTTGGTACCCACCTACCTACCTAACAAAACTAATGGAGATTTTTTATTGGTGGGTAAATTACAGTTCAATTTGGTCGAAAATGACTTGTATTTACTTATTATCATACCTATAATGTCAACCATCTTTCGTAGGTATCTAGGTATATACTCGATCTTATTTAGGTATGTATAACTACCTACAAAGGCGCGGCGCGTCGGCGGTCCTTTACCGTCCTTTTTCTTTTCCTACTTATTTATTTTTTCATCTTCAATTTATTTTGAATAAGTAATATACCTACAATAAAGTAATACTACGGAATTACTCGATTGGTGGGACCACGGGATAGCCGTGTAAGTCGAATTCGCGTAAGTCGGGGTTCAACTTTCCCTATAAATACATAGGTACCTATAATGTTTGTGTAATCAGGACCAGAGTAAAAAAAAACAATAGACCAGACCACCATGTTTAATAATACGTTAAATTATAAATTACTTACACAAATTATAAATGATTTAACATACCTAGTAATTCTAACATGGTTTCCATCTAACTAAGCGATAATACCGTGACGTTTGAATTCAAAGACAAAGATTTTCACTTATTATTCCGGTCGATCAAATATCTTTGCTAATTCCTTTTTTTAATTTAGATTCAAAGTCCTCTTAAGTTTATAATGATAATATTTAGTTTACACTCCAAAAGACAGTGATTTTCGTTTCATGTTAGGTTAGGTAAGCAGTTGGCAGTTTAACTTGCAGTAAACCGAACACGCCGATGCGAATGGTGATCAAAAATAAAAACCGCGTAGGTATCTCCGAATTCGCGTAAAACGGGGTAGCGTAAGTCGGGGTATTACTGTATATTATATACCTACCTACCTATTTCAGTATTTTGTTAATTCATGTCCTTTTTCGAAGTTCGAAAGGTCTTTAATAAATAATTTAATTATGTAAATTACAGGTTATTCAAGTTACCAATTCAAACTTAACTAAAGAAAGAAAGTAGAAACCACTCCATAATAGACAGCACTGTGATGACCCCTAAAATCGAAAGTTCTATCATATTATTGACTTGTGTACAGTTACAATTTTTTTTTTTTTTTTTAAAGACAACTCCCGCACTAGGGAAATAAATCCCTTTGTCGCGGGGGACTTTACAAACATACATTTCACCGACACAAAGTACACCCAGAACAACTATTTGTGGTTCACACAAATAATTGTCCCGGGTGGGAATCGAACCCAGAACACCAGGTCTCAGAAGCAACTTCCGTAACCACTGAGCCACCGGTGCAGTCAAAACTTATGATGATGATTAAAGAAAGGAATAAGTAGGTGCAACTGACTGATATTCCGGAATATAATCTAGGTACCTAATGACAATGTGCCTACCTATGTCAAGTTGATATGTAGGTATTTGCTCGAGTTACGACTTACGAGTCTGTTAATCTATAAATAAATCACAGCTTCAAACAATTATTTATATAATTTTCTCCCACTAAAACCCCTCGAGTACTACTCCATCGCCAATTAACTATAATATAAAAAAATAATGAATAGTTTATTCATCATTTTACACTTATCCGAAGAAGCCCCTGGCTTTCGAGCTAGGCTAAACTCGTGTTACGAAAATTGGTGCCGAAGAAAAAGTAAGGTTTTGTTAATAAAATATTTTATAGATAATTAAAAGGCGTTACTTTATCTTAAGAAAATAATGCTAATACTAGTTGTCTAGTATTTTTAGTTTAGATGTTTTTTTATTGGGAGGGTAGCGGGAATTTCGTCAGCATGATTACTTGTACAGTTTCATCGAGCCCTGCCCCTCAAACTAGGCTAGGCTTCATTTGTATTTCAAGCAACCGAAATAGTTCGTTCCCAATTCAAATAACTTTGGTACAAGCCTATATTTTAAAACTATTATGACTGCAAGGTTTTCCGTTGATAGTATCAGAGGTATATTCTGATAGTATGTTGATTTAATGACAACTACCTACAATGAATGATTTTTTACTGTAGTAGACTGTAATAGTTTAGATTAAGTACCTATAATACGTAGGTACTTATACTATACATGCTTCGATTGCATTATCAGTGTAATTCAATAGTACATTATTGCATTACTGACCTTTAACACATAGCATAGTAAATAGACTGGAGAATACACCATACGTTGTGTAATAAAGTATTTTTAATATTATATATTTCAAAAATGACATGAGAATTATAGTGGGTATATTTGAATACGTATTTATGCAAATTCTACAATTAAGGAATACCTATACAAAATTAAATCGACTTATTGTTACCGAACAATCCATACTTCCTTACTATCCTTACTAATATTATAAATGTGAAAGTAACTCTGTCTGTCTGTCTGTTACGCAATCACGCCTTAACTACTGAAGCGATTTAAATGAAATTTCGTACAGATATAGTCTAGAGCCTGATAAAGAAAATAGGCTATATTTTATTATGAATTTCCCACGGGAACGAGAGTTACGCGGGTGAAACCGCGCGCGGGAAGCTAGTCAACTATAAATACCGAAACTACTGTTAGGCCACAACGACTAAGTGACTAAATTACCTCTAAATATGGCCAAATATGAAAAACATAAATTAACGGCTGTTTAAGTTAAATGGAAACCAACATTAAATAATGTTCAGGATTTTAAATACAGAGATAGGTAGTAGTTAGCGGTGGAGCTGCCTAAACTGGTTTCGTTTGATATTGCTATAAATAAACTGCTATCATCTTGTTAATACATCTACAAGCCTAATAACCTAACTACCTGTATTACATTATGGAATGTGAATAAGTAGTAAAAAATCTATCAAAGTACATATTTGAAATTGTTTCGTGAGTAACACCATCGGCCATAGTGAGTAACACCACAACATCGGCTGAAACCAATTTAACATATTATTTGGTTTAGGCCGAATTAATGTCCTATAGAATTCAAATTATTAAAACATAAACATGATAATACCTCAATCTATTGTCGAAAAAAATTACATGAACATATGTAGATAAATTCATGTTGTTAGACAATCTATTTAATGTTGATACTTGTACCTACTTACCATAGGTTTTTACCGAAACACCCAGATCCAGCGTGGCTAGACTTCAGTTGCGTAGACGTAGACTGCAAAATAGGTACCTACCTATATAGGTAGACAGGTACCTATCTTGCGGTATCTTAATCTACGAAGCTATAGTAGGGTACCTAAAAGTAAACATTTTACTCCAAGATAATCTAGATAAATAGGTAATATAAATACAAAAGTATGCATCCTGATTTAATTCGTTGAATATTCATTACCTCTCATAACATGTTACATAAACTGAAAGTGTATAATTAAATAGATAACAAACTATTAGACGTTGTATTAGCTAAAAGCGTTTGTGTTGCAATTAGGAACAAAATTGTACAAAACCTATGCACATGGCGCGAGTTCATCGACCCCGCTCTCACCGCGTTCGATGCACTGGCTGTACGCACCGCGCCGAGTGTCGACTACCTTCGATCACTTTTTGAAATAAAAAAGCAGATTTTACGGGTTTCGAAATGTAACTTGAACGAATTCCAAATTTAGATGTAAATTATTCCAACTGACTTATTCTATGTTCTCTTTTAGACCTCGTTCTGATGATCCCCTTTTAAGGGGGATCGTAAATGAGATTTTCATAGTTGGTATTGTTACACTTACATATTATGTCGGAAATCTGTCTCCCTCTCTATGCACTGTATATCTAGGTGGTAATAAACCAGAACCAGATGAAATAAAATATATTATATCCCAATTAGATGTTTTTATGACACGTAAGTAAGTCAATAATCATACGATAGTCGCTCATAGGTAATTAAATTTGTTATAATTTCAATGATTCAACAAATACAGGGTGTCCCAAAAGGTTAAGTAGCTGGGAAAGGGGGTGACAGGGGTGGACACAATGGTCACTAGAAAAATAAAAAAAAAATCCGCTCTGTAAAAATAAAAAAATGGCATTTTTTTAAAAACTTAAAATTTTACACCTTGTTATTTTTGATGTTGATGTTGATGACCTTGTTGTTATTGAAGATTACATAACAGCATTTTTTTAAATACAGCCATATTTGTAGGTACAGTTAGCACAAGGTGTAAAATTTTTAGTCTTTTAAAAAATGCCATTTATTTTTTTAAACACCCAGAGGTAATTTTTTATATTTTTCTGGTGACCCTTGTGACCATCCCTATCACCCCCCTTCCCAGCTACGTAATCTTTTGGGACACCCTGTATAACGAGAAAATATTCATCCACATCACCGTGGAAATAACTGTGTAGTAAAGTTTAAGAATACTGATTGTATGTAAGCGTAGCAACCACATACCTATCTATACTAATATTATAAAGCTGCAGAGTTTGTTTGTTTGTTTGTTTGAACGCGCTAATCTCAGGAACTACTGGTCCGATTTAAAAAATTCTTTCAGTGTTGGATAGTCCATTTATCGAGGAAGGTTATAGGCTATATTTTATTTTCAAAAAAGTTGGGGATCCGTAAGAAAATTGCGTTTTTGTAACCCAAGGTGTAAAAGCGAAAACCTATTTATGCGTGCGCTGCAAAAACTATTGACAATAGAACAAAATGATGTATTACGGGTTTGTAGGTCTTATTAAGATCTACAAAAAAGTCCGCGAGAGCATATATCTAACTATCATAGTTTAGTCACAATAACCGCTTTTATATTCATAAAAAAATATTAAATCGTCTGAAGAAAGAAACTACGTTAAATGTATATCGTTATATTAATCATTATCCAAATTAAGCATAATGTTATTAAGGGTATTTATGTAGAAGTAAAATACTTTTTGTTTTATTCCAATCGGACATTTCGTTGAGAAATTATCACGAGTATAAAAACGCAAGGAATTGGTTCCTAATAAAGAGTTATTTGCCGTAATAGATAAAGCTGAAGAGTTTGTTTGCTTGAACGCGCTAATCTCAGCAAATACTGGTCCGATTTGAAAAAATCTTTTGATGTTAGATAGACCATTTGTCGAGGCTATAATTTATTATAAAGTTTTTATGGGAACGGGAGTTACGCGGGTGATACCGCGCGCGGAAAGCTAGTAAAAGATAAGTGTGACAACCGACTCCGAACATATAGAGAGAGTCTACAAATTCAATGATCGCTCTCATGCATATTTCATTGGCCTCTCAAAAGCGTTTACTCTAATTAAAATAAGATGTTTGACATTATTGTTAAATTGAAGAACAATTTTATATCAACATATTGCTCCTTTCATATGGACAAGAATGTTTTTCGTATCGTTATATCAATAGTAAGTAAAATATGAGAAATATTTCAGTCAAAGACTTTTCCATTTGTAAAACATCAGGTGACTCTGACGGAAGGTATAACAATTGGTGTAAATCTCTTATCAGGTACACTATAGCGTAATCATAGTTATTGATACAACTTTAAACGCATCATGAGTGAACATACTTTACCAAACGAACTATTTTACCAGCTAAGTTTTTTTTTTGAACGGTGATTTATGTGGGCCACTAGGCTTTTGCTACTTCGCCGGGCATATCCAGCTCATTACTATGCTAATCTTTGTAAAGAAAAACGGGATATTCCACTAATGCCAAAAATCTTTCTTTAAAAAGCTTTAGCTGCATGCTAATTGCTAAGAAAGCATTACCTGGCTAAATGAGTTCGTTCTTAATGAAAAATTCAATGCAACAATCTTGTGTAAAACTGTCTACTAGATTTTGAACGATCGAAACGATCTTGGTACGTCTTCTGTTAGCAGTTTTCGATCTAAATGAGCCACTGTCCACTGTTCTTCGTTAAAAGGAACAAACAAATATTCGCTATCAACAATATTATGATAGGATTGCTCCGCTTCGATTTGGACCTTGTTATTTTAGGTCAGTATACTTCACGATAATAAATTAATTTGCCCATATTTCGGCCGGTAACTTTGAATTTAAGCCTAGCACGGGAATCAGGATACTTACTTATAAACAAAAAACTCTGATACTAATCTTTAAAAAAAAAAAACTTAAACTAACCTGTGTTTTTAACTTTAGAAATGTTATCTAGTGTCTACCAACTTTCTGTTCGCACCAGATTTTTTTAAGTATAACCTGTACCGTTGTACCTTTGCCATATGGAATTTAACAATGACTGGTTTATCTAGAACGTGTCTGAACTGTCTGTCTCGTATAAAACGCCAGGTATAACAAAACATTCAAAATCAAGACACAGGACAAAGCCAAGTTGCGCTGTGATGCGTCCGCTCGGCTGCATTACTCGTCAGATATAAATAGCCAACATATATCTTTATACCACTGCATCGCTATTCGCTCTCCCGCCGAGTGAGAGACACCAGAGTACTACCAACTTGTACATAACTAGGCATACACAACACATGAAAGATAATTTGTTTAGATTACCTACACGTTTGAACGCCTCTGTAGAACGCTGCGATGGTGGCTTTTTGACTACCATAATAAAACAAGTGAACACACCAGCGCGTAGCTTCAAACTAAAATTAGCAATAAACACAAAGTAACTGCATTTCCTAGTAGGTATGCAAGTATACGTTTACTATATTTTCACTTCTTTGGAAACAATTATCGTGAAATTTGGCAAGTAAAGTACATAACAAAACATTATTTTTTTGAATAAATCATCAGTTTCGATCATTGTAAGTTGTTACAGATTCTCTTTTGGTTTTGGAAAAAATATCTAATGAAACCAGACAAGGTTTTTACTCAATCATTTTACATTAAAATAACAAAAGCAAAGGGTCTCATATATTATGTATATGTATTGTATTTTAGAGAATCTAAAACAAATATTTATTTAGGAGTTCTTCACGATAGCCTAAGTGGTTTTTACGCAAATGTACAAAAATATGGAATGTTATGTCAATGCGCGGCGCTGGCGGAAAGCTGAAGAATGTTTTGCCAATGATTCCTTAAATTTGGCCAACTGGAATTAATAAAAGCAATGTTTTGACGTGATGGATAAAAATAGTTTGTTTTTTTGCTTAAACGCGCTTAACGTAGGAACTACTGGACCGATTTCAAAAATCCTTTCAGTTTTAGATGACCCATTTATCGAGGAAATCTGTAGGCTATTTTATTATGAAGTTCCCACGGGAACGGGAGCTACGCAGGTGAAACCGCGCGCGAGAAGCTAGTTTTTAATAAAGGAAACACAAATGCAATAATTATAACATGAAGATCACACATGTAAATAACAATAACATGTGTTTCCACATATTGCATATTTATGGTATTGGTATCGACACACTATTAAGTATTTCTTTAGGTATCTCCTATCTGTCCCGCGCGGTATCACCTGCGCAATATTTTTTCTGTAAAAAAATAATTCTGTTAACTACTTTAATCAAATTACTTAATGTATGATATATCTTGTAACATCAGTTGGCAGATGCTAGTGAAAAATGTATATCTACTACATAATACATTTACGGTGACTAGTCACCATTCCCCCTCGCCCTCCCGACCCTTAGTTTGCAAAGAAACTTACGATGCTCGGTAAAGTAGAGCGATAGTTGCACAAAACTTCCCTCAAATACAAAACGTCAAAATCCCTCAATCTCATCGCCGACCGCCCTGAGTCGAGGTCCAAGTCCTCCAGGGGACGCCCTCTTGCGCAGGTTCCTTAGTTTGTAGTGTGTAAACCATTTGTCAAGGCTGGAGCTCTGCTCGCCTTTATGCCCAGTGAAATAGCAAAATCCTCGTAGTAAAAACATAAGTCCGTGCGAAAAAAAAAAAAATGTCACTATGACATTCCTACAATCTGCTAGACTAAATACGAACGAACTGATGCCAACTACCTCGCTATTACACAGAGAATACATAATATACAACTATATTATTATATAGTCTCATAACATAATGTTTGTCACCAAAGAACACTATAATATTTTTCTTGCTTGATTGTGCCTATAGTTAACGTATTTAGTATACTACTGCAATTTTCTTCAGAAAACATTGAATTTCATAAAACATTGTTGTTTAAAACTTTGTCAAATCAAACGTTATTAATAAAAAGAGTTCTAGTACGAATGTGAGTTGAATATGATGTTCACTGCGGTGTATTATAAAACAACCTAAGAAGGTTCTGCTAGCGCCTTGTTTGTTAATTTCTTTGTATGATTTGTGTGTAATATATGTTACGGCTAATAGCCGAAGTGCGGCTACACCTAGTTTTATCCGGCTAAAACTAGGTGCAGCCGACAACTTGCGGTTAAACTTAGGTCAACCTTAATAAGTTCCTATAAGTTCCTCTAAGTTAACTCTAAATTAAACAATACCTATGCAAGGGACAAAAAGGTGTTGGGGTAATTAAAAAACAGGAGTCGAACAGGGACTTATAAACGCATGTGGCCGACTGCACCTAGTTGTAGCCGGCTAAAACTAGGTGTAGCCGCACTTCGGCTATTAGCCTTAACATATATACCATATTGTTTAGTTAATTATTATTTATCTCTTAATTAGTAGGCATATTTATAGAAGTACAAATGACGAAGATGAAGTAATTACCAAAACTATCGGCCTCCCACGATTACTTCAATTAATACTTGTAGTCCAACCTACTTTCTATTATAAGAAACGTTTTCCTCTAGCTCATATTTTGTCCATCATCAAGGGATGTCAAATCAATTGAGTCGAAATAGATGTCAATATTAATAGGTCGTTAGTTAGTCTTAATTGAACTGCGGCCAGAGAGAGACCGGTTTCTTAATCAATCATATTTTATGCTTAGTTTACGATTACGTCAATTGATTTTCATCCAAACAAGTGTAATAATTTTAAAATAATTTCAAAATTAAGCATGTTCTTACAAATGCTATAAAAATTACATGCAAATGTGAAAAATTGGTTGAAAATGGGACCTAATAACAAGCCTTGAAATAAACCAACACGTGTGGCAAGTTTTCCGATTTAAATCTTAAGGTATTAGAACAGATTTTATCAACTAATCTTATTAAATATTAGTCTTTTGTTCTTTGTATTATTAATGTCTCTCATTGGGAATACTTGGTTTTATACGAACGATATTGTAGTAGGTACGTACACCTACACTTGTTTGTGTATAAATATTTGTTGTTGACCTTCACGAATGTTTTATTATTATTATAAAGCTACTCAATACTATTAGCAATTTCACGCATTATACATTAACTCGTGCCATATTAAGCGGTGCTTTTACAAGAATTTTCTTAAATTATTCATGTTTGAGAGACTTTATCAACGATCTGGGTATTTCGACTAGCCTTATTCGAAACGCGAAACTCAAAGAAAATTATATTTATTATAATATTTTATCATAATATTGTGATCAAAAACAAATAATCTTAACGGAATACCTAAAGTACCGATTCATGGTATTTATTACAATCGATTCTAGGAAATAGTAAGTGAATTACGAGAACAAATCTGTAATGTAAACTTCAATTTGTGGTGTACAAACTTAATTGCTATATTTATTGTTTAAGTTAAGTTTACAAAAATATACAGCCTTTCCGTTTCTGTTATAAAAGATTACATGATATTTAGAAAAAAGTAATGTTGTCGTTCTTTATAAAACTTGCCTAATCTAAATAAAGTTATATGGCAGTAAAGAAAGTTTTAAAAGTAATGGTTTCAACTACGAATAAAACTAGTAATGAAAATTGAGTGATATACAACCAAATGCACAAGTTCAACAAACTCTTTAGTAGCAGCGAAGCACTTTCGCAATTCGAACCAAATTTAGAATAGAGGTGGTATGATCCAATCAACATTATCATCCAGCTGATATCAAAACGAGTTGTGCAAGTGGCAGCACAAAGATCGCGGGGGCGAGGGCGGGAAGTAGGTCACCGGAGGGAGGGGGGAGCCCTTAGGCCACTTATCAAACGAGCGGCCGGGGCCGCGGCTAGCTGGGAAAGCGAGTTTGTCTCTTGAAATTTTTGTTGGTAGATATCTCGTACTGTTGTATAGGTTGGCTCGAATTTTATTCCTACCTCGTTGAAGATGAGAGATAATTTCTGTAGGAGCCCTTATGCACCTTGCAGTAAAATCTCATTACGACATAAAGATGAAGTGTCGCAAATATAGTAGGTCAGTATAGCAATTCTTTTCTTGAATGAATATACTTATTTACTGATTATTCAATTTTTATCGAACGAATGTTTACTTCGTCTTTAGTAGAGAATATATATTTATTATTTTAGGTTGTCAATTGATCATAAAGTTTGAACTACGTTTAAAGTTTATTTACACAATCTTATTGTTTCGCAAATATCGGAAACGGAAAATGTTATAAACAATAAACTAAGTTACACTAGATGTCTTGAATAAATAGTATTAAATATATACACTTCTTCACAATAACTACGTGGATTTCGAACCGAATCTCTTATTTTTTTGCTGTGATACTTTTCAGTTTTTTCTGATAGATGGATGAGGTCTGACCAGTTTGTCTGGAGCAACACGAGTATAGGCAGCTGGCGAACCTGTTATCAACAAAGTTCATGTTTGCGGCAAAAGATAAAAAAATGTACATTCCTACATATAGTTACAAGATATACTTGTAATCAAGATACACTTTTGAAATTACAATATTTACGAATTTCCTATATTAACATCACGAAACAAAGAGACACCATAGATTTGAACGACTTTCATCTCGCAATTCATGTATCATAGTAGAAAGATACTTTAGGTTAAGCTATGTCACCTGTTTGAAATATCCTCCAAAACATTATTTTCGTAACTTCGAAAATCTTACTGCGTTAATAACTGGGATCGGCGAACCATGTAAACAGTGAACTTTAACTGTAATGTTTTATTATCTAACAGTGTCTCAAATGCAACTAAAATCTATTCAATTAACCTTTTAATCAATTATCCATACATATATTTTAAAATATTTTAGCACACAAAAAGCACACTACTTTGTTTCCCATCCAAATAAGGTGGCTTCTGGCTTGTATAACCTCGAAGAGCCCTTCGCGATCACCTACGAGGGCCTCGTTTCTCACGATCATATACAAATTATATCTAAGAATAATGTTTTTAAATAAAAAATCAAACGTTGTATGTTAATTCACAAACTAAAATTAAATTAAATATTTTACGTCTTGAATATTACACATGACTTACCAAACATTAAAAGTATTAATGTTATGTTTGAAATTTGACTTCAAATTGAATTTAATTCAGTGGCTTTACTTGCTTATCTCATATTATCAGAAATATGTTTAGGAAGTAACCAACCTAATTGACAGTTATTACAATTTTTTATAACAGAACCAATCCAAAGACTATATACTGCTTAAACAAATGTTTCCTGTTTATTTATGTAAGCAATTGTCGTTGCAGCAATAAAGAATTGTAATGAACACTTCAACGACGTCAGTTTCTTTGTTGTTATAAATGTTGTTTTTTTATCGATGTGTGAATGTGGTTGTTTCAAATGCGCTGAATTCTTATGTTCTCCGGGCTTTTTAGTTTTGATAGACTTTTCAAACTTATATTAATTACTGTAGAACATACTCGTCTTTTATATGTAATCTAATATAGACTAAATAGTTAAGTCACTTTGAATAAAATCTTTAAAGCGAAAGAGATATTAAGATACACACTCATGCGGTAAGAATTCATTGCAAAGGTGATTCGAAATAGCTCATCTTCCAAATTATACTCGACCTCATTTTGAAGTATTTCTCTTACTTTAAATCATAAAAATAAATAGTGTTCTCATAATAAAGTAAATGCTTTTATATATAATATGATTAGTAATGCTAATATTTATTAAGATATCTCCGTTTCCCACCCTGTTAAAGGCTGAGGATACAAAATATTCGGCGAATTTAATACTTTGAAGCACGCAAATTGAGATAACAGTTCCGCAAAACAAAAAGTCGTTACAATAAAAAATAGTTACGTTAAGTCCGGGTAAACAGAGCTTGGGTCATTCAAGGACTTTATCGATCGGTACTGTTATTTTATATTACAACGGAGAACAAAGCGAGGACACCAAAGCGAGGACACGAAGCCCACAGTCATGCACCGGCAGCTCTTCCGTCCGTGTAGCTTGTCTTGCATTTATTATAGCGACAGAACCGCTTTCTTATGTAATACCAGTGAAATGCGAAGTAGGACTAGGAACTATTCGATTCTTTATTAAGATTTTACCAGCTGGATTATATAATGATTTTATCGGTAATGATGGTGCTACCTTTTATGCACTATAAGCGTCTTGCTGGTAAAATGTAAGTGAGATGTTTGCGCAATTAATAGAGAAATCAGTCTCGACTTTTTTACTTCACGAAAATTCTAATTTCTGACTCAAAATTCTGAAGATATCGTGATTCACTTCAGCTGTTGCTGTTATATTAAGCAGGATAGTATATTCAAATTCTCTAGCCACAAATCCGTCGGCAGAAGTCACAAAGTATAGTTAAATGCAATGGAATCTGTCGAGGCAACCAGGAAGCGTGGCTGGGCACGCGACGCGATCTAACGGAGCGTGACACGAGAAATTAACTGTTATTTATACCAACAACTATGGGCCCGTTGAAATAACCTGTTACAACACCGATGAAAGTATTTCGGCATCGATTTCGGATTATAACGATGGGTTTGGTGTCCGCATTTAGTTAAAAAACGTGTTTTTGTCGATGTTATCTTTTTGTCTCGGAATAGAACAACAACCAGAAGTTGTTATTGTATGCAATAACGTAGTAAAGACCGGAATCTCCTGGAAATATCTAAGCTACTGCATCATCATACATATTACGGACGATTCTGCTTTCATTTCATGTTGCATCACCGTCATCATTTCTGTCATACTAATTGTATGTTATTTACTTCTTTTGATTTAGTTTTTTTGTAATAATGTTAAATGACTTTGTTGCCAGTATTTTATCTTTATTCATAGCAGATATTGTAGCTATTTTATATATTGTTATGTAGCACCATGACCAGCCGTGACTTTTGGCCTTGGTCGGTGAGCGGTTCAGTCTGAAGGTTGGTTTGAAAGATTTCTTGTTGATGATTTTGCAATATCATCATTTACAGACTTTATAGTGTGATGTTTTGTTTTTATTTATTTTGTATATCTATCAGATAGTGATTATGGCTGTCTGAATTATCTTGGTATGCGATTGCAATTTTATATCCGATAAATAAGTAGGACCATTTGTTAGATAGAGGTTACGTAATAGATCTACCTGCCTACTTTACCTGTTTATTTTTGATGATGTTGTGTTGACACTTGCGTTGGTTGCTTACCTACAGACTCACTACATAGATTCCTTTGACGTGTCTTTTCGTATACCTGGTTTGTATATAAAGTACGTCGGCAAATGTTTATGTATGTATGTACGTATGTGTATGTATGTACCCAATATGGAAAGTTGTAAGTTTTACTACAGACATTCTGTCATGCACTGTAGTTGGCTTTAAACTCTTTGTGACTTACATAATTATATGACGCATATAATTATTATGTATATTGGTATTGCCTTAACTGGTTTATTTTTTTGCTGTGGATAACTTAGCTATTGTATATGTCATAATGTTAGAGCTTGATATAGGTATGTATTACCTATTAAGTTCATCTACGTCGTATAACGACTCCAAAACAAGATTGAAACTACGCCGATTGTTGTTCAATATGTCTACTATACCAATTGATTCCATATATAACCAGCCTATTCCTGTTCAGCTAAAAGTAACCGGTTAAAAGTGTAGTAAGGTATATTCAGACCAAAGAATATTGTATTATGTGGCACTGCAAACGTTAGCACGGCAAAACGCCGCACCGCCTGTAGTTGACGATGGTAATTACGCAACGGTCGAGCACTCTTGGAAATGAAACCCTGGGCTAATTAAATTTACTGAATAAGCCACCTAGATAATTCTAAGTAGGTTATGTCATTTCTTTTGTTATTTTTTACTTATTGCTGTTCGTTCGTAGTCTAGAGACTATAGTGGTCAGTAAAGTAACTAGCTAATTTAGTATTGTTATTCGTTATATGCTTCTAATAGACTAGCTTCCCGCGCGTGGTTTCACCCGCGTAGCTCCCGTTCCCGTGGGAACTTCGTTAATTGATAACAAAATAAAATTGATTGTTAAACAGGTGAAAGATAACATTTCATTTTGTTAGTTACTCCATTCAATTTCAAGTCAGAATTATACATTTAACTTTGTACTTTTTCGATTAAATGTCAGACCAAGCAATGTGAGTATTATTTTCCCACTTCGTCGGCATGTAATATATCGCTGTCTCTCTTCCGTCGCAGAAATATTGTCAAAACATATCATAGTTTCCATTAAGGCCCCTAGCCTCTTATCTTTCGTCTCTTTCTTGTTTCAGTGGTGTTAGTTTCTTCCAGTATTTGTACTGCTAGTTGGTAAGTTGTGATCTCAACATGCGGGTCGCTTAGGATACCCCGAAGTTGACGGTGCTTTGTCCGCAAAGTCCTATAGTCAGATACCGCATCAACCAAAAGGTTTGGGCCGCAGATTCGAAAAAGCGTTTTGACGGTTTTTTCATCCCTTCCTTGATGGAAGGTAGTTCGGAGTTCTGATTACGAATAAACCATGATGCACCGGTAGTATTTTTTTTCCAAACTGAATTTGAGTAAAACAAAAAAGGTATTTAATTTGCCATAGTAATTGCAACTAGAGACGAATTCTCTTTACTTGTTATTATCGTGCTGTTATACTATATATGCAATTAAGATAAATGTGCTTATATTTAAGCAAAGTTGAACAACAGCTGTGTGTTTATGTCTTTATTGTTTGTTAGACTGATAACGATTTTATCAGCCAACGACTATAAATATTGTAAATGTATACATACATAATATTATTACGAAGAAAGTAAACAGATCAATGGCATTTATTAATTACGCGTAATATTGCATAGGTTTGTGGGTATTACAATATTGCGTTAAAAATATAAACATGAATAAGTACGTACCTATGTGTTTCTTTATTATTATTTTTTTCTTTGAGTCGTATAATATTTTTTACATCGACTTTGATCGATTTTATTGAGGCATTCCTCGAAGCGCTACCATTTTGAGGCGCTCCTTTTTTATTCTTCGGAGCGCCCCTTTCAGTAGCGCCTCCTAAAAAAAATATTTTAGTTACCAGTGTTAAGAGTAGTAATTCGTTAAATTCGTTAGTAAAAATTTAAATTAATAATCAGCAACATATTTAATATATCGCCTCAAAATGGTAGCGCTTCGAGGAATACCTCATTTTATTAAGTAAAGTTACATTCTCTAGATTTATTTTTGCACCAAAGACATTGTTACACTTTTAATTGCAATGTAACGATGACAGCATTATGATGTTATATATATATAAATAAAAAATTGTAAGAAGGTACCTACGTAATATATGCCTAAGTAGATCTTATATACCTACCGTATATAAGATCTACTTAGGCAATAACCGGAGTAGCAAAGTATTTTTTTTTATTATGCTAAGTCTAGGTGAAAAAGCCGCGACTAAAATTAGTTTATAAAAACAATACAGGTCAAAATGCGAGAACAATTGTAAATAGCTGCCCTCGATTGACCTTTGCCTTGTCCGGTCGTTCGATTCTTTATTGAATATGCAAACTTGTGTAAATCTTGGTAAATAATAATAAGTATGTAATAATAGGTACTTATGTAGGTATCAATATTTTATTGTTTAATGTTAGGCATTGAAGGAAAGGTTGATGAACCTGGGCTAATATAGGATGAAGGAGTTCGTAAACCAGAATAAAAGTTGTGTTTGATTATTCAAATCTACTGTTTATGTGCTTTTATGGCACAAAATAAAGTTAGTATTTTTTTACAGCCAATACGGAGCTTCTCCTCTTATCTGGATTTTGCCATTTTTTTATCATTTACGATATTAAAAACAAAGAAGTAGTCTTTTAAGAACACATTGATATGCGCAGGTAGTACCATACAACTCATTTCAACATTATTTTTAATAAGGTCGGAGCCCGGAGGTGCCTTTATACGTCAGAAACTTTCGTCGTATGTGCCTTTATCGTAATTTGGCACTTACAACCAAATGCTTCTGAAGATAATAGGACATCCGTCGTTATGATTCTGAGATCTAGAACTAATGTAGGAAAACCAAGTAACTACACCCGGTATCGAATTACTCCGCACCTACCCGAGATCAATGGATACCAGATAATCGGTATTATACCTGTTACAATCTTGATCAATAAATCGAGCAAGCAGTTGTGCAATACGACACAGCCGATCTTTCTTGACAGCCGGGGTCAATCCACTAAACCGGATCAGACCGGTTAAACTACTCCGTTCTTTACCCCGGCAGGTAAACACTGACCACTTTCACAACACGATTATAAAGGTACAATTACTTAAATAAGTGACTTGATTAGATGTACAGTCGAATTGAGCTTGTGATTCTTCCTATCTAAATGAAGAGTAAGTCATTTGTTATCGAGATATGTCTGATGTGGGCCACCTTATAACAAAACAAATACTTTTTTAATGAACCCATATAGGTATCAAGTGACTATAAAGTATAGGTAGTTTAATAATATCTATGACAATAATAATTAACAAGCATTTAAAAGTAGTCTCCTAAAAGATGTTAGTAGTCAATTCGTTTTGGTTCTCTCTAGGAACTGATCCTTATAACCTAAGAAAATATTGTATTTTGGTATATTGTGTTAAATAAGATTTTTTTTTTCCAATGACGTAGTAATAGTTATTTGTTATACAAGAGTGCAAAGTTGCTTTTTAACCGCGTGTTCAATTTTGATGACCCAGCAAGCGAAGGATTCTAAAATTGAATCACGAGCGCAGCGAGTGATTCAAAATTAGAATCCTAAGCGTTAGCGAGGGAATCAAAAGAGCACGAGGTGAAAAATCTTTGCACTCGAGTGCAACACGTAACTTTTCATTCCACCTCAGCGAGGAAATGCGCATTATTAACAGTTTCAGTCAATTCTGTTGGCGTCAAACAAACAAACTTCCTCGTCGCTAGAATCACTCATTTTAGTTTTTTCACTTGTTTTCAAGTTTCTTGTTTTTAATATAGGTAAGGTTTAACAATGACGTGAAAAAATGCCGCGTAAAGAACCGCGTACAAAGCAAATTGAAAAAAGAACACCAAGAAGGTTCCGAGTCTGAGTTTTTAACAAATTAAAAAAAAGTTGTATGATATATTCGGCACCATAGAGGTAGCAGTAAATAGGTTTAATGTTTTTTTTAATTCACAAACTTAGTGCACACGATGTTCTAAATTCAATTTACTTTATCCTCTAGAGAATAAAAACGGCTTTTCCACTCAGATATTGAAGATTAAAAATACTCTTTCCGAGATGGTGGGATGAAAATAGAGTTTGTTTACATGCACAAAATATTACTATGTTCAGGATGTGTACATAACCATTAAAACTTAAAAAAAAAAAAAAAATTTGTTAATCAGTAATTTATATTCATACAATGTTTTATATATACCTATAGATTATCCATCGACGTAAGATGAATGTTTATCACACTATTGAATTATACTCAGAAATATTTATATAAATTAACTTTAATTAATGACATTGTTATGTAACACCGATGACATACTAACCTGTCAAGTCAGATGGTTAAATAAAAATCACACGATAGTGGGTCAAGGGATTTACACAGACCATACATCAACGAGGAAAATTAATTATATCGTAGATATACAACACAGCCCTTCAAAAGATAACTGGTATTCATTTAGTCAATGTTAAATCATCCATCAATTACGTTACATCATTTTGAGAGGAGGTATTGCAGATGTTCCGAAACGATATTCCGAATAATATCTATTGGAAAATATGGAAGTGGATTAGTTACTTTGGGTTAACAACTATTTTGAAACAAATTTAACTTGAAAAAGACAAACTTAAGCCCATAAGAGCGAAGCACCGATGAAAAATTATCGGTGCTCCGCTCTTACATGAAAATAAATTTCCAATCGGACCGGTAGTTCTTCAGATTAGCGCGTTCAAGCAAACTAATTGACACTTCAGCTTAAAATTATTAGTAGGTATAAATTTTGAAAGATTTTATGACACTTTCTATTGTGTAGTTATTTATATCAACTGCACTCATAAATTATATTGAACAGTCTTGAAATTTTGGCACAAAATGCATGGGACTGACATGTGCCATAAAAATAATTTAATTGATATCTTATCTATTCTTAAGGAAGAACAAAAAATATTTTGTTTCAAGATGGCAACATTTACAAGATATTTTAACATTTAAAACTCTAACATTGGCAAAATCGTCTCTGATTGAGATGGTATACCATATATTTTATGAAGAATGACGATACATTCTCAAGTAAATGCTTGGTCCCAAGTGTAAAAGTATCAAATCACAGAAGTCCAGGAAACGTAGAAAAGTTACTGTTATACAATATCTACTTACAATTTCCGATCGATTTGCAAGCTAGAAACCTTGAAGCATGCAATAATTGTACCACAACTTTTTGCCTACTTTAAATTAAATCCATAGTATTATAATATTAAAATATTTGATACGCGATCGTAAGATTATTCTTTGTTTACGTGCACTGCGCAATCGGTTGACCGCATTCGTTTAGTCACCATGTTTCTCTCAATCGTGTTATCTTATACATACTTACTACATAATAATCATTAGAGTAAACAGTAAATTAAATGTGTTTTTTTGGTCAAGTTTAACTTATTAACCTATAAGTAAAGCTTGACCAAAAATAGATACGTCAAAGGCTGTTAAAATATATGTTAATACTGAATTTAGGTAACTTATTATAGAAATAGCACAACATGTTTATATTTTGAATAACTTAACGCAAAGTTGAACTTATGCGTAGTATGATAATATCATGTGTATCGCTTTTTTCTAAAACTTATTTCATCTATATTCTTATATAGATATAAAAAAAAATCTATACATATTGCGAAGCGATAGTATTGATATTTCTTTCTATGATTTTCTCCCGTAGGAAAACCCGCGGACCAAGGTTATCTGTGGCTCTAATAGCGCATCTTTGTATTACGAATTTGATATGTTATCAATATCCGCACAGTTTCCCCAGAGAAGAATTGAAGTACAAATTTAATATGGCATCAATATCCGCATAGTTTCTCCAGGGAAGAAAGAATTTCATAGGACAATACTATGTAAAAGTAACTAAAATATACTAGTCTGGCTGTTTACATCAGTGAGTCTATACACCTATTTCTATGTAAACTATCTGCTCCATAGAACTATACTAGTAGTAACCGTTAACTACAAGGAAAATTATTAGTCATAAACCTTATCTGTATTCAAGTTTTCTTGTTATGTTTGGCATTGAGATTGATTGTTTTGATTTCCATCTCGGTACCAATTGTTAACGATGTTTTCGCTTTCTTCGAGAACGAACTTAGTTTAGTTATCTCAAGACTGGTAGTTTATGGTAATGTCGTTGAAAACAATGGGGATTTATCTTTTCAAGTAAATAAGGGATTTAAAAATGATTGAAGTATAGTGTATACTTAAGATGTAGCACAAACAGATTGAAGTTCGCTTGAAAATCTGATTCACTCATGATTCTCTCCAATTTTGATTCCAAGTAAATAAAGTGGGGTAATAATTATTGACATATGATAAACATTAAGCAAAATATAAGTAATTAATTAAAAAATCTAATACATAATATATATATATATATATATTTATAGTACTATTTATCTTATGCACAGTACTAGTTTTAGTAAGTTACATACCTTTTACTAATGTAGTATTTCAGTAACCAATATTTCATTTTATTTTCTTTGGAAGTGGCATATTATTTATTATTGAGATAAAATATTAAATTAACATAAAATTGTCTTTGTTTTAGAGCCATAATATAAGTTACTCAGACAACCAATGCTCGCTGATCAAGGTTGTTTTATTTTTTTATATAAATCCCGTCTTTGGATTTCTTTGGCTTTTATTTTTTGTGGCAAGAATCAGAAATAAAGGCCTGACACATTTTATCATATCAAGCATGACTGCACATTCTAAAATCATTATGTTTATTCAATAAATGGAACGCAATTCATTCATATTCAATCTTACTTTTAGCTAAAATTTATGAAAAAGGAACGCGGAGTATTCTTTCATCGTTATTTTCGAGCTATAAATTGTTCTGGACCGAAGATTCAACCTTGTGGAACGTTGCAACATTCCTCGGTCGTTCACCTAAAAGTATTAATGGAACTTTTTCCATCTGTCATTTCCATGTGATTTGTTGTAAACTAAAGTTAGATAAATGATATAAAGGAAACAGTTTACTGTTGTTTCTTTTGTAAACAACTTCCTCTTTATTACATTTTAGAATAGAAATATTCCAATTACTTACTGCATGAGACCTATTTAAAAACAAAATTTGTTTTTATAAACTTAAATTTATATAACTAACGGCCAGTTTTTCAATCCACAGATAAGAATTATCAGAGGAATTAAATTTTATTTTGACGTAATGTGCACACAAAATCTTTCAAATATAATATTTGTTCTTCCGATATTTTTTATCTGACGATTGAAAAATCGGCCCTAAAAGTAGCCAATCTAAACCAAATGAATTATCTAAACAAAAAACTAACTTATAAAATACTGAACATTTTAAATGTATCCCTATCTAGATTTATTTATACACTGTTAACATTTTATCCATTTTTTTATAAATAAACCTACTGGTTTATTTAGATAACAATCAACAATATTTTAAGATATCTTAGGAGGCAAAAAAAAAGGAAAATTGATACAACATAAACAAGGTCCTTTGTTTATTTATCAACTAACATATACCTATATCACTTAGGCTCATTGATTTCCAAATCAATTTGTGCGACAGAGAGGGCTTGCCAACTGAGACGAAATCCCCCCGGTTAGGGCAAAGAACGATTACATGCAACCCCATTTTAAACCTACGGCTACGGCAAATGAGCGGCTTTCAGAAGTAGGTCACTACGTGAAGGGACGAAATTGGGACAAACCCTAGGGGAAAATGAGGGCTCGCTTGGCGCGTTAGTTGCTCTCCTACACCGCTATTTGAATTTGTGTAGGTATAGCCTTAAAATTAAACACTGTATTTTTCGTATTGTAATGTTGAACGATAAAATGAAAATGGCTTTTGAGAGAATTGAATATGAAATAAACAATAGAAAATATTTTGAATTTGTTAAAGTGATATTTTATGAGAACCGATAACTTACTGTGTAACTAATCTCAATATATTTCATACACCAGATCAGTTTACACCTTAAGTAACGGTTAACTTTTTAATTATAATATTTATTTATTGTTATATAATATTATAATGTTTAACAGCCTGTAATTACAGGATCAATTGTTGTCGTAAGTCATCCGGATAGTTGATATACGAATGTATGTAGAAAACCATGGCTTGTCTGGACGATTTCTTATAAGGTCATCCGTTTATGATTGCTATCGTTTCACAGTAATTCTATTTAATCTTTCCAGAATAGGTACAATTACATATTTCTCTAGCTTTTGCACCCAACAATTAATGCGCTTATTAAAATCAATGTTATTAATGACATTCATATAGCAAAGATAGGTGACGGCATGAATACAAGGTTTCGTTTCATATTTGTTAATAATGAGATACACATTAGATGTTTGCTCGGAATAAAAACTAATAATTTAATTATCAGTCATGCGTGGGGACGTCATTTTTTTGTCGGACTGACTTTTTTTTATTTTCCGGGACGCTTTTGCTATTATTTCACAGGGCATCATCAAAAATTGTCTTACACATAGTAGGTATTCACGTAACACTTTACTGCTTCACGCCTTATGTAGTATTCCGCATGCGTAACGTATTCATTCATAGTGACTCATCTAAAAGTAAAATAGATCAGCTTTGAAGGATAAATTACAATATTTATTTGATCAAATAGTTTGCAGTACAGGTTTTCCTGTTATGTAAGTTTATTATATTTATTGTGGATAAAAATAAATAAAATGATATTCATATCATTAATGCGATGATTGTGATGATAGTATATTGGATGTTTGTAACTATCACTCTAAAACTACTCGACAAATTTTGCTGAAATTTTACACAGGTATAGGGAACTATGTAGTTTCCCGTAGTCTCTGTTCCCATAGGTACCTACTTAATAATTAAATATAGCTTTCCTCGATAAATAGGCTATCTAACACTGACAGATTTTTAAATCAGACCAGTCGTTCTTGAGTTTAGCGCGATCAAACAAAAAACGTAGTCTTCACCTGTATATATTACTATAGATAATCTGGATTAACATATAGGCTTGAAAATATAATGATAATATTCTATTATTATATTATCTGTGATAATGTACAATGCGATACACCCTCAAGAGAATCTTCATTACATAAAACAGTTATATTCGACCTTTCGACGCTGCCATGTGTTTGATATTTTGTTTTGTAATGATGATCCTCCGGGGTCCGCTCGAGCTGTGTTACGTACCTACGTAAAACTTGTCACCCTGAAATATATTTGTTACTATACATACTTGGGTACAATTCTCTGACCTTCCTCAAATTCAGCAAATTAATTGTCATGTTGAAAAAGTTATGCAGTTAATGCGTCAGTTATTTAATACAAAATATATAATTATGATATTTGATTGCCATTCGATTTTTTGTGTGGTTATCAAACTGTAAGATAAGTCTAACAGTTTATCAGGAGAAATGTAAAATCAATTTCCATACTACGCATGCAAAAAAAATATAAAGCTTTACAATATGTATTTATGTCATTAAAGATACTAGGTAACGCCTGTCGGTTCTATTAGAAGGCAATTGATCTCAAACAAATAGTTTCAAAAAATGAAATTCTGTATCGCATTTTTTCATTTAAACTACACTAATATTATAAAGAGGAAAGATTTGTTTGTTTGTTTGCATTGAATAGGCTCCGAAACTACTTGACCGATTTGAAAAATTCTTTCACAGTTGGGAAGCTACACTATCTCGGTGAACATAGGCTTAGTATATTACATTTTCAAAAAGTTAAGGATCCATAATAAAACTCCAATAATGTAACCCAAGGTGTGAAAAAATTACCAAAAATCTTTCTTACGTAGCATCGCGTGCGCTGCGAAAACTATTGATTATAGAACAAAATAATGTACAACGTCTTTGCGGAACATAATTATCTACAAAAAATATCGCGACGGCATATGTCTATTATAGTTATGTCACAATAAGTGGTTTTCATTTCAAAAAATATATATAAATGCCACCGCTATAAAAGCTCTTTTATTTATACTTTGGAATTAATCCTTATCAAAATAAATGATTCATATTTAAATCTGCTTCAAAACCATTATATAACTTTTTGAATTATTCAATTTGGACAATCTATTCGAAAGATATCACAAGTTTAAAATTGTAAGTTATTTGAAAAATGGCGCATGGTTGCCGCTCCTCTCATGGGCGGGATTACTTTTGTATTTGCTGGAGATTTCCGACAAACTCTTCCTGTCATTAACAGAGGTACACGAGCAGATATCATCAAAGCATGCTTAATGGAGTCGCCCATATAGACTTCGATTGAAAATATAAAATTACGGACGAATATGAGAGCTCACCTTCATGGAATCACCGATGGTGATTTTCCACAGCAACTCCTTAAGCTTAGGGAAGGAATTTTTCCCACTCCAAATTTAAGCAGTAATTGGAACATCCTTCTGGATGAGTGTCTAGGCCAAATAGTCCATAGTTTAGAAATTTTAATAGATGCAGTATACCCTGATAACGATAATTTGCATGAAAAGGACTTTCATTGGTTGTGTTCTAGGGCAATAGTATCACCCAGGAATGATAGTGTCAACGAAATAAACAATCTAGTTATTCAAAAAAAGTTCCCGGATAAAAAAAAATACAAATCGATATTTACCGTGACTGATATCGAAGACGCAGTCAGAGTTTTTAAATTTATTAAACCCTTCTGGACTGCCACCACATGAATTTACTTAAAAAATTGGAATTCCAATTATGCTTTTGAGGAATTTAAGCCCTCCAAGCATGTGCAAAGGGACGAGGCTGCTTATTAAGGAATTGATGGACAACCTTACTGTAGCAACCATTATCACCGGCCCAGCAGCTGGTCAACTAGCTCATATACCGAGGATTCCGATGATCCCAAGTGATCTGCCAATCCCATTTAAACGGCTTCAATTATCAACAAGTCCCAAGGCCAAACTTACGAATTAATAGGGATTGACCTACGAAAGGAATATTTTACTCATGGCCAACTGTATGTTGGTCTATCGCGGGTCGGAGGTCCTGAAAATCAATTTATTTTGCTGCTATGCTCTGACTCAATAAATTGATTTTCAGGAGCAGGGAAAGTAAAGTAAGGTAAAGGCCTTTTTACAAAAATAAAAAGAAAATAAAAATACAAAAAAAAAATATAATTTCATATTCGAATTTACTTCATTTTACTCTTTTTTAATGACCCCACGAAAAAACGAGAAAGTACGTATGTATGGAAGAGTGTGTGTGTGTGAAAAATTATAACTTTTGAAATGTTTGTTTAATACCCGTGCGAAGCCGGGGCGGGCTGCTAGTTTCATTTATATAGTTCCACTGCTGATCATAGGTCTCACTGGAATGGAGTTCGCTACAATCACCACTCTTGGCAGGCGGGTTGGCGACCGCAGTGTTATGTAAATGCCTCTGTTCGTTACCTGGTATACAATCATATAGAAGTTATACCAATCGAGACCGACGGCTTGCTTTCGGAGGCACGGAGGATAGTCTCTCATCACATAGTTTCATGTTACTTTACTTATACTTTAGCGGCTCGTGCTTAAACAGACCATGGCAAGCCAGCACCACGCTTGGCAGACGGATCCACAAATCCGCCTGCCAAACAATTAGGGCAATATGCAATCACCATCGCAGTAAAATGGGCGTATGGTATCTTCAAGCTGATAAATCAATGTTATGTTCCTTAGTTGCGTCCTTACGATACCTATCGGAAGATATGGATGTCGTAAATGGCGACTAAATACTAAGACTAAGGCTAAGACTTCATTCAGTAATACACGATAGCATTAAAGATACATATTTACCGATGAAACGACGGTCTATTATAACGTTATAATAGTCACTCGTTTCTTTATAAATTCAATTAGAGAAATGCTACTGAATATTTATAGGCAGTATGCAAGTTTGCACGTTATCTTAAGCAAACTCAGAAATAACTTGAATATATTATTTAGTATGCAATCTTACACAGTGTCTACTCTATTATAGTTTGTGATTGTGTAGCATTTAGGGGCTCTCAATTCCGCAAATTTTAGTAAAATGAAATACATTCTACGGTCCAATGGTATGTTGAGATTCTTTTGCGATTGTGATTTGGTATTCAGATAAAACTAAACATCGGTAGTGTTTCAAGGGAATTAAGATGGAGGAAGGTATATACTATGACTCGAACTAAGAAATAGTAAAATTGTTATTTATTGAAGAATATTGTATCAATCGATAAACATTGCACCTAATGAACTAACGGAATACCGAATGCCCAATACAACTTAACCGATGCGCGACTTTCCATCGCAATTTCTTACAAACGTTTTTAAATAAGCAGAATCGGGACACAGGTTGGGTGTAAAAAGTCAATGCACGTCTTAAAATTTGAGGCCAGTCACTGTAGTAGAATTAGTGTCGAAATTAGTTTCGTAACAAGTTATTTTGTGAATATGACATGTATTCAATAAGTATTAGTCCGAGAGCTGGCACCAATTTTTAGGTAGGTATGAGGCAAGCTGAAAACTTGTCACATTCCTCTCCTACTATACCCCACGGAACTGCATACCTGGCTGATTACTAGCGAGGCTAACTCGACCCCTAACTTGTTTTTAATATTTTTATTTCCAAAAATATTTGAGGCAAAGGCATTTTCTTTTCGAAAATCTTATTTTTGAGATAATAAAATAATACTCGTTTAAAATTTTAAGTACTTAGTCTCAATACATTTTTTTATATTTTTGCAAAATACATTGTGTTTGCGTGCGTCTGGCAATCCCGACAAAATCGTCTTGCTTATTATTTTTAAAATTCTTTAAACATTAAACTACAACATATACAAATATCATACTGCCTCAAATCCTTACTCTGTCTGTCTGTTACGCAATCACGCCTTAACTACTTAAGCGATTTAAATGAAATTTGGTACAGATATAGTCTAGAGCCTGAGAAAGAACATAGGCTATATTTTATTATGAATTTCCCACGGGAACGGGAGTTACGCGGGTGAAACCGCGCGCGGGAAGCTAGTGTATTATAAAAATTATCAAACTTAAAAAAAAAATTAGGGTACGACCCCTAATTTTTTTTTAAGTTTGATAATTTTCCCCCCGCTCATCCGCCAGGTCTTCAGTTCCGTGTTGGGGTATAACAGGAGAGGTATGTGACAAGTTTTTAGCTTGCCTCGAATACCTACCCAAAAATTGGTACGAGCTACTACCAGCCACTATACTAGTGGTCGCCCAATGGTCGAAATTCTACCATGACTAAAATAAATATTAGCATTTTGCACTCATCTATATATCTATACTAATATTGTAAGAGGAAAGATTTGTATTTTTGTAATGAATAAACTCAAAAACTACTGTTCCGATTTCAAAATTTCTTTCGCCATTGGAAAGCTACATTCACCCTGAGTGGCATATAAAGTTCCTACGAAACCGCGCGCGGGAATCTAGTAATCTATACCTATACCTACTCTTCCGTCCGCGCAATTTTCGTAAAAAAGTAGTTAAAACTTCACGTATTAATTAAAGATACTGTAGAAACGTTTATTATCTATGTGCTAAAGATATACCATGGTGCTAGTGAAACTAGTTATGCGTTTATTTATTGAAGTTAAAGATGATATTTTTATTAACAGTAGGTATGTTTTATTTATAAGTTGCAATAATTACATGTAATGCGTTTTATTACGTAAGTGAT
This sequence comes from Nycteola revayana, assembly GCA_947037095.2. NCBI lineage: Eukaryota > Metazoa > Arthropoda > Insecta > Lepidoptera > Nolidae > Nycteola > Nycteola revayana. Next base: position 17,135,028 of record OX344860.2, on the reverse strand, counting down.
GTTAGTTTACTTTTCAGTTGATATGCGCATAGTCCAGTTCATCTTTTATACCTAGTTTATTCGATCTGTTTGCTGTGATAAAAACAGCAATTTATATCACAATAGAAAATTTATGTTACAATAAATTGTGTGGTAAATAACGAAATGAATTCTACTAATATTATAAATGCGAAAGGTTGTATGTATGGATGTATGTATGTTTGTTACTCGTTCACGTAAAACCTACTGAATGGATTTGGCTGAACCTTGGCACGGGGATAGTTAATAAGCTAAACGAAATAAAACGAATTAAATGATATTTATTCAGCACGTAGGTATTTACATACACTTGTACTTGTCAATTATACACAATGAAATATAATTAAATACAAAATATCGCAACTAAAATCTATTGCGGATTAGCTAATAATCTGTCTGCCAGTCTAGTATCACGTTATATGTATAGTAATAACAAAAATTAATTCTATAATTAAAATCTTAATATAATTTAGCTCTATAGAAAGAGGCACGTCTTTAAACAGTATTTTTACTTATAAACGTCACACGCCTGAGGGCACCCTTAATGGGCTCTATTAACATATAGGCTAAAATCACGCTCCAGCCCACTGGAGCAAAGTAAAAACCGCAGCTATTAGTCTATAATCATATTATAAAAAGGAAAAAAATGTTTGCTTGCAATTGAATAGGCTCCAGTACTATTGGACCGATTTTAAAATTTCTTTCACCATTAAAAAGCTACGTTACCCAAGAGTAATATAGGCTATATAAAATGATCAAATGCCCTCGGGAACAGGACCTACGCGGCTAAAACCGTGTGCGGGAAACTAGTGTTAGCTAGTTAGCATATAAACTACTTGTTCATTAAGTTGTGTGGTAAATAACGGAATAAGTGGTTATTTATAAGGTTTTTTTCCTAAGAAAGTTGTTACGTATTCTAGTCATTTTCATTCCACACTGTTGATTATGCATTATTCATAGCAATGTTTTTCTTGACGTACCTACTGGAAATAGTACTTGTGGAGATAAAAGGTTAACAGTTAACGATAAATAGAAGAATCGCGTGGTGGATTAAACCACAATGTGTAGGTGAGCGGTAACGCTATAAGTGAGTCACGAAATCCAATGATTTTGTCTGACCTTGACTGAAGTTTTGTTCGCAAAATTCCATTCATTTGTGTAAGTATAATAACTATATTCCTAGAAATAGACCGGGGATGGCGAATCAATGGCACGCGGGTCGTAGATGGCACGCGACGTAATATTTTAGGCACGCCACAATAAATTAGGTACAGTACGAGGTTAGGTAAAGCACCAACCCGCCTGCCAAGTGTGTTGACTATGGCAAAACTCTCCCTCGGGAGGAGGCACTTGTTCAACAGTGGATATCCGAGCTGATTATGATTATACTTGGCTAAGTATGTATTATTATAGTCCCAATAAATAGGAATTTAAAGAAAAAAATTAGAGTGCGCGTCTATGACTTTGTTAGACAAGTTGATGCATGCAGGGTCGCCTCTGGCCTAGACAAATCAAGATGACTGTCGAGCTATCGCTTATTCGCCCCATCTGCCGTCAGTTGTTTGTCATAACATAAATGACTAATCTTCAGATGTTAAACCAATTCCGTGGTAGGTTACTGAAAAGTTTGCGTGATACCTATTATTTTTAAGTGTAGAAGTTTCAGGAATCCAACTAGAAAGATGTTGGTCGCAATTTTGCCTGTTGTATCAACTACCAACTTTTTAAAACTCGGTGTTTACCATTTTCATGCTGGTCAGTGAAGCGAAGAGGCTTCTCTACAATATTCGGATATTGATGTTAGCTGGTGAAGCGAAACTCATCAAATTAGCTTTGACATAGTCATTGAGCGACTTCCAGTTAGTTACGTAAAACTTAAACTGAGCTTACAAAAAGCCGGCCTGCAGAATTAATTTACAAAGTCCTATCTCATATTATTAACTGAATAAGATAATATATCATCATGAATACGCGAAATACATTGAGTCGTATTTTTTTTTAATTGCACCTTAATGCCTTAAAGAAAACTTTTGTATCCAGTTATTCCTATAAAAATCAAAATGTTTTATTCCTCGTTTTTATTTCTGTTTTAACCCTATTTCTCAATCCCCCCGCCAGCAACTGCAATGAACCGAGGTTAGAGTTTCTCGGAGCCCATTTCATTGCGGCACTCTTGCTCAGTTTAGATAGTGTGTAGTTTAAAAAAAAAAATCTTGGCTTGCTTATGTCACTCTGTGACGAAGAAAAAACATCTAGTAGAAAACTGGAAAGCTACAGTTCACAAATCGCACATTAACATCATATGCGATTATGTCAACTAGAAAGGTTCTACCTTCTCTATTTACATTGAATAAGTTATCTAGGATAGTAAAAAACGCTCTTGCTCATGCCGGATTCATTCTGGCATTGAATCAATTCTTGCTGTATATGTTAAGAAACACGTTATCATATAAGTCCAACCAGCGCAGGCTTGGCTTATAAGAAAAGCCTTAAACATGTTTAGTATGACAAATTGGAATTTTAAAGTGATCTTTATATTAAGTAGACTGTACTTATAGAAATTAGCTTTGGTAATCTAGGCACGTTACTTTTTGCTTGTTAGATTGTCAATTATGCTTTTAGTAAATGACTGATGTTTATCATGTCATGTTTGTTTCTGTGTGGTGAATAAATGTGCGTATGTTTGAGATAGTAATGTAGGCTAAACAGTGCTAGATAACATACATTTATTACTATGAATACATGCCAACTGTAATACAAGCAAACATAGATAAGTGTGATATCATGACTTTATTATAGTTAATTTCTAAAAAAAATATAACGAGTAAGGTACAACGTTCGCTCTTTTTTTGTGTAACTATATAATTTTTTTCTTTGAGATAATAAAAGCCATATTCGATCAAATCGTCCGTTTAATTCCTAAAATGCGAACGTTTTACCTGAAACTATTTGGCCGATGCATTTTTGTCGTGTAACCAACACAGCCAACACATTTTCAAATCCCGGTCCTAGACAAAAGGTTTACGACTATATTACATACTTTATATTTACAAGGACACTTACTTATATATAAACATATATATACTTGTATAAAAAATCTTATTGAGCGTTCAAGTCCCATAACCCTGTATCGATCGTGGCGGCCGCAGCTAACCCGTTCCACCTCTAATTCACGGCAAATGAAATATTAACGCCCTTTTCAAAGAAATGGATCTTTTTTGTGTTTCAGTCTTTCTAATTGCTATGTCGGTACCGTCTCGCCATTCTGCCAATGCTTTTTTTTTCATAGACGGTAGACCACATACTAATTTGCAAAATAACTTAGTTGTTTGATAAGCTTTGTTTTAGATGTCTGCCGGTCTGAGCTTACTCATCTGTCTGGAAAATAAAATCTTAAATTTCCAGCTAAGTAAATAATAATATTTAGAGATTGAGATTTTTGCGGTACTCAATTTGAGTCTTGCACCTTCGTATGTGGTTGCATTACATTAATATTACAAGCTTCTTTTTTTGTAAAATCTATGAATATTGTTAGTATTTCATGTGTACCGGCCGAACCGCAAAGGTCACATCGAATGATCAATGTCGGCCTGAACTGGTGGGTGAATCAGCGATAGTTGCCTTTGTGTCCTAGTCCTGCGACTCACAACTATTTGTGCCATTTACAAATAATTGTCCTGAATCTGGGTGTGCTTTGTGTCCATCCGTTCGCCATATTTCTCAACGAAACGAATAATGTGCTTTGTCCTATCTGAGCTTATGTACTAGGTTTACTATATTTATGAGTAATGAATATAGTTAATCCAGTATGACACAGTATAAGCTTTGAATCTCCCATGTAGATTATTCTGCATTCCACAGAAACTTCTCTAAAATTCTCTTTGAATTTCAAGTAGAATTAATGCATTAATAAGCAGATGTGAGCTTATGAAAGTTGCTTACCTATCTAAACAATGGTTGCAATCCCAGATGGTTATGCTTAATATCTATTTTTTTTTTACCTACTCACGTAAGATCCGAAAAAAAGAAACAACTAAAAGACAACTATGTACAAAGGTACTACTTATTTCTAAAGAAATCTACTCTATTACATAACTTTACTCTATTGCAATTGCGGATGTTAGCGGGCAACGAATTCCATAATCTAAATGCACGGAAAAGGAGTAGGAATAAAAATTTCATTAATGAGAGGGAATACTGAGGAGAGACTTTGGGTGAGACCTACATTGATCGTGAGGAGAATGCATAAAGGAAAAGCGATCACGTAAATGGGAAGGAACCCTAACCGTTCTAAGCTTTTTGGTTCATATAAGAAAACAAAAATGGTCTCATATCGATGTACTTCTAAATTGTATCGCGATGCACTATACCATAAGGTACAGCAATGTTGTTATTGGTTCAGTATATAGATGAAAGAACAACAAGATATACGTGGCGTAGTCATGCGCTGTCAGCGGCGCGTGCGTTGACCGCTAGGAATGCACCGCACGCACAGCTGTTGTTGTTACGCCCGTTGCTAGCGTTTACCCGAATACTATAAGTATAGACAATATTTATTACTAGTTGCGCTATAAGTTTTACCTTTGTTTGGTTACTCCTATGCTTCAATAGGTTGTACCATATGAATTTTGATAATTTGATATATCACCGAATCTACCTGCATCCGTGCCTCGAGAATTTGTCAATGAAATAATCATAATATGTCTTCCAGTAAAGGTCCAATTTCTATGTTGAAGGGTTGACACTTGATGTAAATGTGATATAATGGATGCAGAAAGTTTTGAATAGTTGTAACTTCACGGTTATTATCAACTTGTCATTACCAATCATAGAGATCTGAGAAAGTGAAAGAATTACTTTTCCTTTTAATGTGGGTACGTAAAGGTCTTGCTTTACCAATTGAAAATAGTTACAATTGTAATCTGAAAGTACAAGTTGCAGTTTTTCCCAAATCTTATAAAAATGTAAATAACGGGGAAGTTAAATTTATATCACACTTCGAGAAACGATAGTTTCAGCCAGACCAAGTTCTCTTTCAATGACGGTGGTTATATATGCAGTCTGTAGTATTCTACCTTTTTTGGAATGGTTTTTATTCTAAATTTTAGTGACGTTGAGGCAGTTTTATTTTTTAAATATTAATACGCCATGTAAACCAAGCATTCAATATATGCATTGCGGCTATAATAAATAAAAAAATAATTGAAATTGTCAATTATTTGAATAACAAGCATAACCGAATATTATTAAATTAGCCAAGGATACACTAGGGGACAAATGTCGTGCGACACGTGTCGCCAGCGACGTAGGGTGAAGTAACACGACATTGTCGGACTTTGGTCGACATGTCTGGCAACATCGCACGACACGTGTCGCCAACTACATCGAATGAAGTAGCGCGACGTTGCCGGACTTCGCTCGACATGTCTGGCAACATCGCACCGCAGCCAACAACACTACCTCGGTGGGTGTAATGATATCGATTGCCTTGTGAAACAAAACTTCGTGATGTCGCCAGATATGTCCGGCGAAGCTTCGCGAAGTTGCACGACTTCGCCTGACGTCGCTACGGACATAAGTCGCGCGATGTCGCCAGATATGTCAGGCGAAATCGGCTGGCTTCGCTTGACATGTCGCCGATACATGTCGTGGCACATTTGTCTCCTAGTGTATCCTTGGCTTAAACCATTATAGGATGTGCCCAAACGCCGCGATGTGGCCAAGAATAGTTAGTGAGACAATTTGTACGACTCGAACGAAACCGGACCGCTTTTGTCATTGTTGTCTTTTTTAAACCACTTATGTAAACGTCGAATTATATTATAATTATGTGGATTTTCATTCTTCCACAATGTTTTGAAAAAGGGCTATGTACCGTTTTAATATATTTTTACAATTCAGTGGTACCTCCTTCCAACAAAGAAAAAATCTAGGAACGTATTATATGTATATGTATAAGATTTTTGAATTTCCGGTGATACACATGAATATAAAACGGTGTATAGAAGAAACAATACGATATAAGTTACATACATACAAATCTAAATCCATACTAATATTATAAATGGGAAGTGTATGTGTGTGTCTGTTTGTATGTCCGCCTTTCACGCAAAAACTACTGAATGGACTTGGCTGAAACTTTGCACGGGGTAATTAATAAGCTCGATTAAGATATAGGCTACAAAAAATCACGCTCCGACCCACTGGAGCAGAGTAACGCGGGTAAAACCGCGGGGCGCAGCTAGCATTTGAATACTTGTAACTTATCTCAAATAAACACCTTATTTTTGGATTCATCGCATGCAAAACTTCATAGTAAACAGCAACATTCAATGTTTGTGATAAAGTTTGTCACAAATACTGCGTTATTCAGACGCACATTTCATAGCATTATAGATTGGTATCAGCCGGTATATGGCGCAGTAAGGAAGTACCCTCGGAAGAGCTTACGCAAGCCTCGGGTTACAGGATGCTCGCTAGGGAAACGACAGAAAACAGGATAACCTCCCCCTGAAATATAAGGGATCTACTGAAATTAAAGCTGCTCGTGTTTGTATGTAGGTCACATACAGGGTGGCCCGTTTACAGTGGTCCAAAGATTTTTTTTAGCTTGTGAGCATCATGAGTGATCATTTAGAACATACTTTAGTTAAGCGAAATCTCATGCTTTAAAAATTATGATTTTTTTTCTAAGTAATCCGAAATTTCAATATTTTTGTCACATAAGCACTCTGCTTTGAAAACTACTGGACCGAATCGTATGAAATTTGGTATACGCAAAGTGCAATAACCTACTTATCGCGCTATAGGCTCATCTAGTGTAAATAATTAGACTGCATCTTTTTATTTTAACTTTTTCTGTAGTTCTTTTTAACTTTTCATCAAAAGAATGATTTTCGAAAAAATCCTGTGAAAAAAAAATGTACCGCCAAAATTTTGCTGACACAGCTAAAAAGTACCTTAACATACGGTTATTCTTTACACAAAAAATCATAGTCGTCCTTCGATTGCAACATCTTCAAGAACAACATCATGTACATGTCATCATAAAAATCTAAAAATTACGAAATTTACCATAATTTTAATTTCAATCATTTGGCCGTTATTTTTTTATTAAAAAATCGTTTATTTCGATAAAAATCGCTACAAATCAGTTTCCAAGTGGCTGAAAAATTTGTGAAGTAAAATTTTAGCCTGCTAGCCATAGCCAAATTGTAGTTATTTTTAAGTTTAATTTAAACCTGTCCATTCATAATTCTTCAAAAATAACATTATTTGCACTCCAAATGTTGTATCTCGTTTTCAAAGCCCATTTATTAGTGATAGTCATAATGTGAATCATCACACAAGTATTCAAAACAGCAGGGTCATAAAAAAGCAGGTAAAGCGGGCCGGTATTAGACAACAGAGAACGTTAATTATGTCGTGTGTTTGTTAAAAAGAGATAGACTCTACCTTATTGTTATTAAACCTAAATGGTTTAGCGAGAACTTGTAAGTACGTACGTACGATCTTCAGTTGTCGTTTGTCGCTTGCGTTCACTACAGCTATTCTAGATTTTGGTGTATTTTAACGTTTCGGCTTTGTTTATTGACTAGTATCTGATCGCTCCTCTGATTACTTGGCTTACGTGAACTGGACTTATTGATTGTGCTCGTGATTTGGAAATTTTGTTGATAATGGATGGAAATCGTTCCAGACGTACGCCCTACTCACCGCGTGAATACGCGATGATGCATTATTTTTATGGTGTCGCACAAGGCGTCGCGCGAGAAGCAGCCAGGCTTTATCGGCAATTTGCTGAACGCCAGCTAGGACCGGTTGTGCAGCGCTTTCCGGACCATCGCGTTTTCGTGAGGCTGCATAATTCTTTCCTAGAAGGAGTTATTCCTGGCTTCCGTGGTCGTGAACCTGGACGCGTAAATAGAGACGACGAAGATGTTATCCGGGAGGAGTTGCGTCGTGATCCAACTACAAGCCAAAGACAACTGGCAAGACGTACGGGTATACCCAGGATTAGAATTCATAGAATTATTCGAGCTAACCAACTTCATCCCTACCATTATCAAAAAGTTCAAGCTTTGAAACCCGAAGATTACCCTAGAAGAATGGCATTCTGTAGAGAAATGTTGAGGAGAGATCGGGAGGACCCAAATTTTTTTGATAACATTTTATGGACTGATGAAAGTCGGTTTGAGCGAGTAGGATTATTTAATACGCATAACACGCATTATTATGCAGTAACCAATCCCAACTTAGTGAGAGAGTCCAATTTCCAGGAACGCTATAGCGTAAATTTGTGGAGTGGAATTGTGAACAGAGAGTTAGTGGGCCCGTTCGAGTTACCATCGAGGTTGAATGCTGACATTTATTTAAATTTTATTCAAAATGAATTACCCGGTCTGTTGAGACATCTGCCAGAGAATTTAAGAGAGCGCATGTGGCTACAACATGACGGAGCTACCTGCCACTTTGCTCTGCGGGTAAGAAATCAATTAAATGATACGTATCCGGAGAGGTGGATTGGTCGCGGTGGCACCATCCACTGGCCAGCCCGTTCGCCCGACTTGAACCCCATCGATTTTTTTATTTGGGGATACTTTAAGGAGATTGTGTACGCACGGGAGAGCAGAACAGAGCGAGATTTAAGAAATAAAATTCAAGTGGCTATAACAGCCATTAAACAAAACCGGCAGCCATTTAATAGGCTGCGAAGGAATTTTTTACGCAGATGCAGATTATGTATAGCAAACGGTGGACGACATTTCGAAAACCTATTGTAAAAAATAAACAAAGTTGATTATTTATGTTGTTTTATTAATTCTCCAAACCTTTTACTAAGATTTAAACTTAAAAACTAAATAAGTACATTAGACTCAATTAAAAAATTCACATCATTGATGAAAAGTTAAGATAACTTGGCTAGCCGGTTAAAATTTTACTTTATTAATTTTTAGCCACGTGGATACTGATTTGTAACGATTTTTATGATTTGAATGATTTTTTTAATCAAAAATAACGGTCAAAACATTAAAATTAAAATAATGTCAAATTTCGTAATTTTCCGATTTTCATGTGTATGATGTTGTTTTAGAAGATGTTGCAATCGAAGGACAACTATGATTTCTTGTGTAAAGAATAACCGTATGTTAAGGTACTTTTTAGCTGTGTCAGCAAAACTTTGGCGGTACATTTTTTTTTCACAGGATTTTTTCGAAAATCATTCTTTTGATGAAAAATTAAAGAGAACTACAGAAAAAGTTAAAATAAAAAGATGCAGTCTAATTATTTACACTAGATGAGCCTATAGCGCGATAAGTAGGTTATTGCACTTTGCGTATACCAAATTTCATACGATTCGGTCCAGTAGTTTTCAAAGCAGAGTGCTTATGTGTCAAAAATATTGAAATTTCGGATTACTTAGAAAAAAAAACATAATTTTTAAAGCATGAGATTTCGCTTAACTAAAGTATGTTCTAAATGATCACTCACGATGCTCACAAGCTGAAAAAAATCTTTGGACCACTGTAAACGGGCCACCCTGTATAAATAGGATCGAGGATACCCCCGAATGTAAGTTTGGGACCAAGGGTGTAATAGGTACTTACATATGGCTTTGTACTTAACTACGATTAACTACTACTTATACTCAAACTAGCTATCCGCGCGCGGCTTTACCCGCGTAGCTCCCATTCCCTTGGGATCATCTTAATTAAATATAGGTTATTTGTTACTCCTGGATTACGTAGCTTTCTAATAGTAAAGGAATTTTTGAAATCAGTCCATGAGTTCCGGCGCATATTTAATGCAAACAAACAACCAAATCTTTTTATAATTTTAGTATAGATCGTTGTGAAGGACTACAAATTTCGCTTTAACTTATTGCACGATCAAACGAAAACTATACGGACTTTTTACTGGCACTTGTTGGTTTGAGTGTCGTGGATATTAATGCCCCTTTGATCTCTATCGACTTCCCAGTTTCAAAACGTTATGAGTAAAAGATACTCTATTAAACAGGAACTGAAAATTCTTGTAATATGCTTGTTATCTACAAAAGTTATACCTAGTTATAACAATTTAAACAGATTTTAAAATGAATATAAATTTAGTGTTTACGCATGTTTTTTCTACGTTTAAATACTCGTATGTAAGCTTCATAACACAGCTGCACAGTCTCATTCGAAAAGTTCGCACTGTTCGTTTTTATACGTCCGCGCGTCCCCTTTTCTCCCGGGCTGCCCCCTTATCCCGCAGGAGCTAAGGCTTTATCAGAGTGGCTTTATGAGCAACATCAGAAGCTGGCACACTTATAAATGGAATCTGGCTTTACTACCCCTTCCCTGTAGGAGGGAAAAATCGTTGAGAAATACTCGTAAATATTTCATGTTACTGTTACGGTGTCTCATCTTGGTTCGGAGTAGAATTACCAATAAAGGCTTGGTTGTGAGTAGCAAAAGTCTTGGAGCTTTGAAAGAACTATAATCTTTTGGTAAACTTTAAAAATGCTTATGGTTTCTTTTTATGACGATCACGATTATTATTTTAAATATGATGTTCTTTCTTATACAGCTATTCCACTCAACCAAACGTAAAAAGATTGAAATTTTTAAAGGAAATAACTAAACTATGATGAAACAATATTATCGGTTTATTCACTTGATTGACGTTGCTGATGGTTTAGTATTGTTACCAAAACCAATAGTGTTAAACTTAGTCTATATTTTATGATTTATGCTTCTTAAGCCCCATGTTAGTAAATATGTAGGTGTTAATGTAAATTGATATAAACAAATAAGTAATATTTGTCTCGTGTGATACTGCTTGGTAACCTGAATGGGTTTGAATCCAAATACAGGCCTGTCACCTAATTAATACTGTAAACTATATACAAACTTGTTTGTGTGCATGATTCTTGGATAGTTCACGTCGAGGAGCTAACTACGGAATAGTCTCATTGAATATGGATCACAGCAAGGTCGGTCAATGCCAGCAAGGTCACAACGAATCGACGATTTTGTTTGTATTAAATATGTAAGAAACACATAGAAGACTCACACGTTTTTTATGTATTTAATTTCACGCTTTGTGGCTTTAATTAAGTTGGCGATGTCATTTACAACAGGACGTCTGTTTTCCCGAATAAGTAAATAATTTCAAATACTTTGAACTTTAAGTAACTTCTAGAGCGTCTGATGTCGAAGGACTCCAAATAAATCTCTTTTTACTGAATAATGCGCGCCATTGTTTCAAGTTTACCGAACTTGATTAACAATTTAAGTTTTCATTTTCTATATTATATAGGTATTATTATGTGTATCTTTGAAGTGTTTAGGCATCCCTCCGCAGACAGGGCCCTTTCATTCAATCAACAAAGGCTTATTAAATATCCCGAATATTAATTTGGAATTTAATTGGATGTTTACGAGCCTTTGTCTGATATTATTCATTAATACACGCCAAGAGTCTATGATTAAACACTATTTCACATTACGGTATATTATTCAACTGAGCAAATAGACTTACAAGGTCATTGTTATCAAGTTTCGTTGTGATGTAAATAACATTCTTTAACTGATGTTCGCACACTATGTTAGTACTGAGATTTGGAACCTACACGGCGACGCGACGATCGCGACGGTGCCGAATTTTATCATGGTTATTTTAAAGTGAAAAAATTACACTCTTTTCTATTGTGCCGTCTCGGGTTGGTACTCGATCGATATTAGTTATGTCTTCAATTCGCCTAGTCCTTGAAGAAAATTGCTATTTACCTTTAACCTCGGGAATGGAATGATATAACTGTTTAGTTTTGCATAAAATACATATAATATAGCCATATGAAACAACCATAACTTTTAAGAGGTGGATATTGGCAACGTGTAAGATTACTTTTACTTTCCATTTGATATATTGATGTTCTGTAATTACAATAGTTTGGTAAAACAAATCAATAAGCAACAAAGGATCGGGAGAGGCGCGGGTGAAACCGCGCGCGATAAGCTAAAAATTTAAAAAAATAAATGTTTGTTTGTGAGGTTGAAACTCATTGCTTTGCCGATTTAAAAACATGTTTCTTCTTTTTTCAAGATAACGGTAGTTAATGAAGATGGACGGATGTAGTTGGTTCGATTTAAACTGCCGGAGAGTTAAGTTAATATAAATATGCACAAAATATTTATATTTTCAGGTTTAACATATACATGCATAACTAGCTGTTAATGCCTCAGTTAATAGCAATAACCCTGTACTGCGTAAACCGTAATATTAAAATATTCATTTAATATTTACTGTTACTGAGAAATATTTTATGTCCAAAGGAAAATGAGCGTCTTTTTAGAATATCTTTACTAATTACACGCTTACAAAAAATTTAACTAAGTATATAGCGAGTCACGTTGTCGTTTAATAATTTCTAAAAACGGTTTGCCCTTCTGACAAGGGCTTTCACTTTCTGTTAACGTGTTCATTATTAATTAGTGGTCAATGTAATATTTATATTGTATAATCTTGGAATTGGAGTTCTGAAGAATGAATGTTCAAATCTAGGACTTTCTTAAGAAAGGTTAGGTTAAAAGTAGGTACCCTAAACCGAAGGACATGCATGAGGGGATTAATGCATGTAAAATAGGCGAAAGTGATATGTCAAGATCGTAGCAAGTGGAAGGACATGGTCTCAGCCTACCCCCATGAGAAAGAGGCGTGAATGTATGTAAAACATAATCCTCAGGTTGACCCCACATTGGGCGTGTGCCATGATATTGACTTATTTATCCATTTGTCGCGCACATAGGAGTATTTAATGCAAATTTACGACTTATTAGGTTTTCTCATGGATGCAATTGTCAGATCTAGACCAATTAAAATGGGACCATACAGTAAGCACTAGCTTTTAAATATAAAAGAATAATCAAAATCGGTTCACCCTGACGAAAGTTCTGAGGTAACAAACATAAAAAAAATACAGCCAAATTAAGAACCTCCTGTAGAAATCGGTCGAAAAGCTTGATTTTACATTTAAAAATTATCGTTCCCTCTGAAACACAAAATCCACAGTAATGTACTTTACCGGCCTTGTTACCCAAAAACGGCTGGTCTATCAGTTACAGCTTACGGCTTGTGCTGGTCGATCCGGCTGTTCGGTTTGGCAACCTTTACTTGCAAGCAGTTTTAGTTTTAATAACTTCAGTAGGTTATTTGAAAAACATTCTTTAGGTTTAGATATAGATGGGTTCCTTAATTAAGCAAGGCAATTACATAAATTACCTAATTACGAATAGAAACAGTTGAACAGAAGCCAAGGATATAGCCGTCTGAGATTGAAATCGAATTTGAATAGAGGCACGTTCAAGCTAACGCCCACAAATAATGTAGTAGACCCTTGTGAGGCCCTTTCTCTCGACTTATCCACGATACGTGTGTGGGCTGACGGTATATAGTATTTATATACTATTTCTATACATCCCGTTGTTATTTATCGCGACTTGGTCTAAGAACATATTTATACCTATATGTATATATATGCAATCGCCAACGCACCAACTCTAAAAAAGCATGCAAGCAAAATAGCATTGATGTTATATTTATTATAATTATTTGACAAATTGAATATAATATGTAGTGACATTACAAAAAAAGGCAAAGTGAATCATAGAAGTATTGAATATCCTGTCTAAAATATGTAATATTTTTGACATCTCATCTAAATTAAATAGAACTTATCCTGATCATATATATGTTGCAAACAAAAGTACCAACAGGATCAAGAACCATGAGCCATTTTTATGAGCCAAACAAATCCGTATGAAGTCTTAACCATGGAATAAGAATCTGTTGGTCCTAAATATTTCGACGGTACATACTCTTACATACCACCATCCCTATTATTAAGTGCGCCACCAATATCGGCAGCTATCTATAGAATTTTATTATCGGACGCACGATTTGTCCGTCAAGTGTCATTTACAACGATTAGGAGTCGTAGACCCCTGGAAAGATAACAAATGCAGCCAGCAGAATCGATAATAGTATCGTAATATAATAAAATGACCGGTTTTCAAGTGCAAAACGCTATTGTTTGTTTCTTAGCAGTTATACTCATTTCAATGTTGAACTCTACCGCCATTTTATTACGTTTCGATAGCTTTAATATAGCTACTTTTATTACCTTTTTCAGTCAAGTATATTTTCTCACAAAATCCATGTACCTATATTCGTTGCACAACATGTCCTTTGCAAAAAGTTTTAATTGAATTAGAATTATTCGTAGAAAGCCAGTTTTTAAAATGTTCCAGAACTGCAGATTTTTTTATCGATCTACTTTAAAAAAATATTTTCAATATATTTGTATGTTTTATTTTTGCTATTACAAGAGTACAGGTTAAAAATAAACATGATTACAATTAATGGAATAATTTTCGTTTCGAAGTCCACATTAGGTTTTTCCAGTTGAAAACCTATGTGAAGACGGTCGGTGTTAAAACGCAGAAAAAACTCACCATTAACCACACAGACGCTTACAAATAAAATATAATTTTGCAGACAATAAGTTCTTTTGTTTTGTGCGCCGCGAGAGTCTGCGACTCGGTTGGCACAATCCAAGGTCGGGCGGTGACAATGTTTTGCAACGGATCGGCCGACAGGTCCGCCGCCCGTGTCTCTCCTGCGTTCATTGACCTACTGAACCCGGCCTCCACTCCGCAAGACGCGGGGGCTATACTGTCTAGTTCCAGCAAATTTTAGCTCGACTGTACGTATAGATACTCGTTGGTTCATTACGCTGAAACTTTTTTTCAGTGTTGCAGCACATCTGGCGTTATAGAAAATAGACTGAGCCCGTACGTTGCGTTGGTGCTATGTGTTCCAAAGTTAGGATTATTAATTGCCAATGTAAATATAGATTTTAAGAATTTTTAGTTGCGAACGCATGTTAACTAAGAGTTTTTTCAGACATGATAGGTATAGGAATGTTGTGTATTTGTATTTTATAGGTATTAAGTGATATTAGTTAACTGCACCTTTAACATTTTGCATAACTACGAGTAGGGTTGCGCTAAACTCCTCTAAAAAAAATCTGCGATCGCCTTGAGCCGAGGTCCAAGTCCCTGGGGCGCCCCGCACTTTCAAATGTTACGTCTTTACAAACTTAGAACTGTAGCTGACCAGTTGCATCATAATTTCTTGTCACTAAACAAGTTGGGTTCTATGGATTATTGTATATTTTTTTTAGGACTTTTTTCGGACGGATATTATTTAGTAAGCTAGAAGGCTTTTGCTACTTCGCCGGACATAAAGGCGAGCAGGCAGAACTCAAGCATTAATAATGTTCAAAGTTCAAAATAATTTATTCCGTAAAAATGGTTACATTTATTTGGATCGTCATAACATAAATGGTTTAAGATCTACAAACTATTCAACCTGCGCAAAAGGACTGCCGTCTGTGGGACTCAGCTCAGGGCGGCCGCTTGCGGGGGGAATGATGACTTTAGTAGGAAACTTTAGTTAAAGATATCCGCAAAAGAAAGGTTACTTTTCACTGACGCTGTTTATTACAAAGTCTAACAAAGTTATGACCAATCCAATACGCTATTTAGAAATACATTCCTGCACACAACCATTACGAATGCTGAACATACCAAAGTACCCCTCATTATAGGTTTATACTCTTAATTTAAATTAAGGACTTAAGTATATGCTGGTACATATCTTATATTCAACTTCATTATTTATATGAATACTGCAATATCTATCTAATACTTAACTGCAAAAGATATACAGAGCAGAGCTAGCATAATCTCGCATTTGGCCTAGTTTCGCAGCCTTGAGTTGGTACTTGGTGCTTCTAATAATAATAGCAGACTCGTTTCCACCTCACGGAGAGTGATGATTGAATAAATAAATAGATGAACGTACCTATCAGTAATGTTGATTCAAGAAACACTGGAGTGACGAAGACAAGCTGTAATTAAAATCATTTATAATACAGATCTGACTGGTGAATAAAAGAAAATCGCGGTGATAGCAAATTAGGCTAGTGAAAAATCAGACGGGAACTAACAAATATTCGATAATTAGAAACATATACTAAGTTGGATCGTGTGTATCTCAAATGATAGGTACCACGTCAAATTAACAATATAAAAAAAATACATTTCGAAGTTTACAGAAGAATATTGAATTGCCTCCTCCCTAGGGAGGGTTTTGTCATAGTTACCACGCTTAGCAGGCGGGTTGGTGACCGCAGTATTATGTACCTACATTATATACACAAGTAAACGCTGCTGCCCGTTAAGTGTTAAACAATTGTCAGAGACGATGTTATGACAATCGGGACCAATTTTACGTTCTTTCCAAGGCACGAAGGGGAAACTTTAGACGAAAGAATTTAGTCCAGATCAAGAATAGAATCCACGTTCTCCGACAGTTAAGGCGAGCCTTATGCCGCTACGCAACGGAGGATACTAAAAAAGGTATAACCTTTGGCCAGCATACATTTATAGGTTAAAAATTGGGTTTTAGCGGAAGCAATAAATTAGCCAGTTAGCTATCCTATCAGGCCCTAACCATAATGGATGTAAAAGGATTTTCATACGCATTCAATTAAGCAATGAATCCTGTGGTAGGTCGCTGTATGGTAGAAGGCTTTTACGAGTCGATTGAGTGATTTAATAGCTGACTAAATGACCACACGTGACATGAATGCTTTGCGACATAAATTAGACCATTTGTCTTTGGTTAAAGCTTAATGGAAATGCTATGCTGTGCCCACAGAAGTATAGCATGGCAAAGTTGTAATGGTAAGAAAAAACAGGAACCAGGCAAATAAGTGCTTTGTCGAGTGTTTTCGTCATATCTTGGCCGAGTTTTAATTCAAACGAAGCCAAGTTTGATTTTGATGTATTCATCAGTATGAAGCTTAGGAAACGACCTCTAAATTATGACAACATCAATATGACTGTCGCGTAAGTTCTACAGAAATCAGAAAGCGAAAATCGACGTCATTTAACTGGACTATTATTTATTCCAATAATTGTCATTATACAGCTGACTAGTTTGTCTCTTTATTTGTTTGCTGGAACGCGCTAATCTCGGGAAGTCCAATAGTTCCTATCCCGATTTAAAAATTATTTCAGTGTTAGATAGCTTATACATACAAACCTTCCTCTTGAATAACTCTATCTATTAATAAAAACCGCATCAGAATCTGTTGCGTAGTTAAAAAGATCTAAGCATACATAGGGACGGACAGACAGGGAAGCTACTTTGTTTTATACTATGTAGTGAAGTCTATAGGCTATTATTATATTATTATAATGAAGTTCCCACAAGAACGAGAGCTACGCGAGTGAAACCACTCGCGGGAAGCTAGTTATGTTTATGTGAATGAAACAATATATACACAGTCATATTTTTTATCTACCTACATTTCGGTATGTTTGGAAATATACCTATTTTATATACATAGTGAGTCATAAAAATTGTTTACTTCGTGTTAATGCCCCGGTAACATTGATCTCTATTGATAAATTAGCAGTTACCTAATCTAGCACAATAAATTAGAACAAATTACCAAGCAACGCGTAATCTAGATCTGATAAGAAAATGGCGTTCATTCCGAGAGATTTCACTTTCATCCATGTGTAGTGGGTATTTGAAGAATGAAATATATCGCGGGCTCAAACCAGAGGGGCGTATAAAAAATAAATTAATTTTTTGTTCAATATTTCGGCTGTTAAATAGATACAACAATATCAAGCACTACTCATAGATATGGAAGTATTTTCAAGGCACAATAAAATTTTCAATTATATAGATTCATAGATAAAAACTTACTAAGTTTTTTTAGTGTAAGGTCAGGTGGGGTAAGAGGGACGCCAGGTGAAGAGAAACAGTAACTCATAAATAGAAAACTTTAAAGCCCAGCTCTATGGTTACTCTGTCGATAAAACAGTATTAGGTATAGTTTCAATATTTTATGGATAGATGGCACTACAACACAATAAGTAGGTGAGTAAAACAGAAGGAAAAAATCAGTTGACAAACTATAAAAATGTGACCTAGCGGTGTTTTTTGTGGGCGATTTTTATAGAAACATCTGTGATACGGCAAATTTTGCTGGTAAGTGTAATTCTAATGTTGAATCTTTATTTTCCGCATGTTATGTTGTTTGTAGCATGTGTTTTTAGTGCTTTTTCGATGACATCAAAAACATAACCTACAAAATACCAAGCCGGGAAAGAGGAGCTACCATACCAGGTTAAGAGAAACATTATGTTCCTCTTTCCCGGTTTTAGGGGTAACAAACATTTTGCAAGTTGAAAATCACCTATCTAGATTAGGTAAGTATAAATACAGCTATTTGTGCATGCGCTTTATACAGCTTTAATTTGTGTGCGCGCCAAAATGTGTTGATATCTTTATACAACAGGCTTGTTATTTTTTTATAGAGGGTTTGATCAAGATGATTATAAATATCTTGTTTTGTTAATTGCTAAATTGCATAAAACACACCACACTTATCAATTGAAGACGTGAGTGGATGAAGGTGATAAGTCACAAAATCATAATTTCGAGTAAATCGAGTTTAAAGTTTCACTTTTATTTTTTTAAATAAGTCGTTACGAAACAGATTTTAAATTAAACTATGATGCCAAGTTGTGTAAACAACCTGAAATATTAATGGTACGAAAGCAATTAAAGAAATTAATATTTTTTATTATATAATTTCTAAAAAAACTACACATAACTCCTTCTTCCATAAACAAAAGTCAACTTTTCTGCACTTTTAGTTAGGTTTTAAAGTAAGAATGTAAGTTGTACTGTCTTAATTATAATATAAATATATTATATTTTACTTTACTTATATAATATTATATTGTTTTAGACACTATTTGGTATATCCCACACATGTTCGAAATTTCTTTAGTGATTCCTTAAGTTTTTTACGTTATATTTATTAGCGTTACTGCGTATTTCTGAGGTGTTTTTCCGATTTGTTTTGGTTTTTGCATATTAATATATCAGAATCTTCACGTTCGTGTTGGTTACTAGTAGAAAGGATAATTAATTTTGCCTTGTACTGCTCGCTCACTTACATTACAAGAACGAAAGGCTTTCCGCAAATAAAATACCATCACTACCCAAAAGAATGTTCTAGCATGACCGAATGGTTAAGGCATTAGTGGCTATACATAAGATGCAGGTTCGAATCCTGTCGGTAGTGTAAATATATTAAGCTCAATTCAAAATAATCAACATTTTTAAAATGTAAATACGGCGGTGTCATCGTATAAAAATTTAATTCCAAATACAACTTTGGTCATATTTGTCTTGTTAAGTATTATCGATAGATGGCATCTGATCTACGTGTTACCGTGTTAGACGTGTTATAAAGAGGTTGATAAATTTCAACGACCGGTTGGGTTCCACTGTGGCCAAATGGTCTAGGCATTAGAGGCTAAATATTCCTAAGATGCAAGTTCAAATCCTGCCGGTGGTGTAAATTTATTAATGTTTTAACTTTTAATTTTAACTTAAAGAAACTAACACTTAAGACCATGTTTTTTAAGCTTATCCTTGGAATCATCATGGATTCTAGTTTTTTTTCCGTTACTGGGTGACCATCAGCAGTATTTTAACAATATTTTTTTAGTTACACTATGCATTATTAAAAAAACCGGCCAAGTGCGAACCGGACTCGCGCACGAAATGTGCCTGTCTGTTGCTTTCATTAATATCGAGCAAAAAAGAGCAAACAATTCACGTTTGTTGTATGGGAGCCCCCCTTAAATAATTGCTAAGTATATATTTTTTAGTAAATTAAATACATAATTTCTCAAAATTTCAACTGTCTAGCTATCGCGGTTCTTGGGATACAGCCTGGTGACAGACAAATAGACAGCGAAGTCTTAGAAACAGGGTCCCGTTTTTACCCTTCGGGTACGGAACCCTAAACATGCGCGATAATGTGACCGAATGAGAATCAAAATAACTAAATGTCGTGAATAAATGAATGTGATATGCATGTCACATAACACCTTAATTCATGAAAAAGTGACATCGCGTCTTTCAACCATCGTAAGCTGAGTGGAAGAAGGTGCTATGTACGTACATATCACTTTCTTCCACGAAAGAAAAACAAAGTCTTTACTTTATTTATCTGGAAAAGGGTGATATGGGCCCATATCTCTTTCATCCAGTGCCATTTTCAAAGTTAACTGTACATAACACCTTTTTCAACATATTATTTTGAAAAATAAGCCTTAAATCGACGGTTTAAGGCCAGTAGTCTGTAGTCATCGACATTTCAAGCTCATCTATGCAAAAAAACACAAAACCTAAAAAATGCGACATATCACCTTCATCAACTCACGTCTTTAATTGTTAATAGAATAGAATCTATTCCTGTAATTTATTTTTACTGTATTGGAGGTACAAATATATTTATTTGTTACAGAAAAAGTAAAATGCCTCGAAATTATATAAGAAAAACGGAACGGAGCTCTTACCCGAAAGAAAAATTGTTAGAAGCAGTGGCGGCTGTTAAAAGTGGTGCACTGTCGGGTTATGCAGCCTTATTGAAAACATGAACCGATTATCATTACTTTTTGATAAGCCTAGTATATTAGAATTTAAGGCCTATGCCAATTTGATTTTAGAAGTTCCTATTCTATTTTTTTATTTTGGTAATATTTATATAGAAAGTAAGCAAAGGTTTGTTTAGTTTTGTTTATTTATTTAAATAGAACATAGTCATGTTGATTGAGACTGATTAAAGTAATGGAGAATATTTTTTAGTTATAAGTTGAGAATATTTTGGCGCAGTGCAGTATATTCGTTTATGCATAACGATCAGAGTGAAAAAAAGACAGAAAAGTGTTTTAAGTTTTTTGTACGTTTGTTTAAGTAAAACAAAGATTTTTACAATTATTTGTGTTTGTTTTTATTCAGTTGAGTTACTCAAAGTTGGAAAACCGATTTAGATACATTTAAAATAAAAACACACTCACTTCGTGACATTCATCGTATATTTTCCTTAATTTTTTTATTAAAAACTAAATTTAAGTATATTATTATATTTTTAACATTCCTAGTTTACAACCCCTGACCTTACTAATATGTTCCTCTTACCCCAATTTTTTTTTATTGTTCGGTAATGCTAAATTAGACCATATTTTAACTATGGTATGGTTTAATTTCCATTACGTCGAAAGGCAGTTCTCAAATTTTTAGAGATACATATAAAAATACGTGTTTTTACTTGTACGAATCGAAGCTTTTCTCTTACCCCAAACTTCGGGAAAGAGAAACAATTAGAAGACCTTTTTTTATAGTCCGATTGTTCCGTTATTACTGGAAGAATCAATTTCTGTGTTAAAATAACAGTTAGCATGGTTCGCTAGCGAAACTTTGTTTGTATTGCTATTAGAATACGTACATATTTTTACTTGCTGGAGGTCGTAATGTTCAAAAACCAGTAAACTATGTTCCTCTTACCCCACCTGACCTTACTAAAAAGTAGGCGTTAATGCTCATACGTACCTCGGATTGAATCTCGCGATATTTTTAACATAATAAATTGATACTAATAACGATGCCTTATTTGTTTCTAAAAAAAAAACTGAGGTTAGTTTTTGGAAAATAAGTTTTTTTATTCAGAAAATGAATTATTTTGCGATTTTTCGGTGTTCTTGTATGTGCTGTAACGGGTTATCGATTAAGTTTGAAACATAAAGAGCTCAAATAAGCCCCCCGCCCCCATTTTACGACCTTTCTAATTATACTTTCTCCTACTAGCGTTATGTAAAAGCACTAATAACTCAATACAACGTTATCTTAAATTACTATTCCATTCCTGCACTTGTAGAAACTACCGCAGTTCTAAGAAACAAAACAGGGTTACGTTACTTACACAATGTGTTGTAAAATTTTCTTTTTGTAGAATACTAGAGATGAATGATGAATACAAATTAGGGCGCTTGGCTGCCTCGGTTTCCATTGCATTGTGCGGTGCAGTCTTCGGTATGTGTTTACGTATTGGAGTGACGTGATCGGTATTCGTGAGCGCTGTTGCTATTTCGGTATCTACCAAACCAGTTTTGGTTCATGCAATAACATTACTTACATATTTACATGTAGAGGGCAACTCGTTTACATTTCCATTGATGTGGTGTGCTTGAGAAATACTTGAGGAGGCTGACTTGCTTATAAAAAATAATTTGGTTGGTAATTTACTTTTTTATCTTAAGTACAAGTTTACACAATCAGTAAAGTAAAAAAAAAACATTGTAAATTGTTTTTTTTAATAATAATAATCATTTATTTAAATAAAAAGGCGGTACAGTCTGCTACATTCTAGATTACACAAGTTAGGTAGGAGTCGATGTAATATAAAATGGCGTCTGACGTCCAGACTTTATAGTAAGCCTGTGTTAAGGTCCTGAAGCTCTTATTCCTAGAAAGATGACATTCATATTATATAGAATATTAATAAATGGTTTACAATCTTTATTCAGCTTAATCAATAATTTATAATAAAAAAACAATAGATTTATGATCCACGGGCACGATTCGAACCTGCATCTTAGGTATACTTATATTGCCTAACGCCTAGACCATTCGGCCATGGGGGACGCTAACAAAGTGTTCCAAATTAAAAAAAAAAGTATCTTTAATTTAAAAGAAATAATATTTTTATATTGCTATTCTTAAAGGTGGTGAGATTGGCTTACGTACGACTGTGGTAGTTAAGTCGGGAATCAATTTCCGGGTCAGTTTATATGGCAAAATGCCAACAATTAGTCTAAAGTCTAGCTAAAACTCTAACTTTTTACTGAAACTTAACGTTTTTACATTCAAAATCTTGAGATTTCCAAGAAGATCAGACACTTGAAGTTAAAGCATTTTTCACTTAATGAGTTAATTAAATCACACAAAGGTATTTATTTTTTCATTTTTGGGTAAAGATTCTATTTATTTTATTTACACCATAATCTCTTACAATTTTTCACTTTCGTTGGGCGCTTGCCAATTGTTGGAATTCAGGCTAAGCCCTCACGCCCGTTTCGAGATGTTTGTATACAAAGATTTATGTTATATCCAAATATACAATACGTAACATATGTAACCAAATATATATGTAACATGTAACAGAGGGTTTAACTTTATGGGAGAGGTAGGTATATTGTGACATAATATAGCCAAGAAAGTAAAACCGTAGGGAACATATTACTCATTGTACCTTCTTATATTTGCCCTACGTTTTAACTTTGGTATAGGATTAGATATTTTTTAATATTGTAATTTAAACTAAGCGTGGTGACTATGGCAAAACATTCCCTCGGGAAGAGGCCCATATTCAGCAATGGACCACTGCTGAAAATGGGCCTGATATTGATGTTAAAGTAAATTAAAATACTATTTATTGTACACTAGGAATAATATAAAATAAATTCTGCATAATAATAAGGGTCGAGGGGCTTTTAGGACCGGGACCGCGGTCCCGGATTCCACCTATAAATTAAATATTTATTTTTCAGTAGTATTTTGGGACCACAAATATAGATTAAAATATGTCTTACAAAAGTACGGTCAACCAAAAAATTTTGAATAACTATAAATAAAACTATTTTTATTAAATGATAAATTGTCTTTTATTGCTAAAATCACAGCTTACTATTGGAATGAAAATATGTAGGTACTTATTAAGAAATATAATTACTATAGATACTATATAGATATGATAATAATGTTCAAAAATGAAATACAACACTTCAATAATTTAAAACATATGTTTTTATCCCTTACATCTACACATTGCACATAACAATCTCCTACCTAAATTTAACGTCCAAAATAAATGAGATATGTGTTGGTCATTGTCTAGAAAAATTTAGATTTTAAAGCTAATCAATTTTCAATACTTTTGAGACTGATGCAAAATTATTTTACATTGTTGAAATGTTTAATGTTAAGTTCAAGACTATTGATTATATTCAAATAATTATTAATTTGTATGCGAGACTAATTATATATATATTAATAGGTATAGCGGTTTTATGTTGTTGTTTATTATGCTGTTTATTATTTTTAAGTTAAGACAATGCTGTGATTTTAAAAATAAAAGAAATATTTTATCATTTTATAAAAATTGTTGTGAGACTGATTTTATATATTGTAAGTTAAAAGATCTTTCATATTTTTGACAGTTTTTTGCCTTACAATAGTAATTGTTTTCAATAAGTGTAGAGATTTTTATTACTGCTGCCATGTGCTCACTAAGATACTGTTTATTTTTGACGTTAAATTTAGGTAGGATATTGTAATATGCAATGTGTAGATGTAAGGGATAAAAACATAAATGTTTTTAATTGAACTGTTGTATTTCATTTTGAAAGATATTATCATATTTATATAGTACTTATAATAATTATATTTCTTAATAAGTACCTACTTATTTTTTTTATTCCAATAGAAAGCTGTGATTTTAGAAATAAAAGACAAATTATCATTTAACTAAAATAGTTTTTTTATACTTATTCAAATTTTTTTGGTTGACCGTACTTTCGACAATAAAGTTTAAGACATACTTTACTTTTTTTATTTGTGGTCCCAAAATACTACTGAAAAATAAATATTTCATTTATAAGTGGAATCCGGGACCGCGGTCCCGGTCCCAAGAGCCCCACGACCCAATAATAAATACCATTTTCAAGTGCCTACATGTTGCTGTCATTGATATAGAGAAAAAGGGCAAAAAAAATAATATTTTTTTTTGTTTTTGTTGTTATAGAGGCAACAGAGATACCTACATAATTTGTGAAAATTTAACTACACAGTTTTGTTAAATTTAACTAGACATTTTGTTAAAATGTGAAAATTTAAAAAAACTGTCTAGCTATCGCGGTTCTTGAGATATAGCCTGGTGACAAACAGACAGCGAAGTCTTAGTAATAGGATCCCGTTTTTACCCTTCGAGTGCGGTCTTAAAAAGTATCCTAAAAAGTACAAATGGCCGTCTTATCGTTGCTGCGATTTCTTCCAGACAGCCTCAGCACGAACTTGTTAGATAGAAATCAGCGTTGCGTAGTGTTAATCATTAACATAATAATAATAATAAGAAGAACATAATAAGAATAAGAACTGCTTATTGCATACATTGCAATCTCCGTAGCGTAGCGGTATTTGGGTTCGATCCCCATGCCGGACAGGAAATCTTTGTGTGAATTCTAAGATTTCTTTCCGGGTCTAGTTGGTTGAGGGACTACCCTCCGTGCCTCGGAAAGCACGTTAAGACGTTGGTCCCGATTGTTATAACATCATCTATAATAATCGTACATCAAGGAACGGGCAGCAGCGTTTCCTTGTATGGTACAACATAATACTGCGGTCAACAACCCGCCTGCCAGGCGTGATGACTATAGCCTCCTCGGAAGGAGGCCCAGGTTCAGCAGTGGACGTTATAATTTATGTTCGGAATATAATTATTTCTTTGCTTGCAGGGTACCCTTAACTGTAAATGCAATTGTGCACTTTAATAGTGATTAAACAATAGAACCACTATATATTGCAATATCAGAATAGGAAGCCAGAAATAGTCCAGTGGAATAGTGAAAGTACTACTTACCACTTACTACCAGATACAGAGCACGTAAATAAATAAGTAAGGGCAATTTATGTTACTATTTTAGGATACTAAATTCGACTTGCCAGAGAGTCCTTAGGTACTTATGGATAGACAATAGAAATTATTTGGTAAATTTGTACTTTACAAAGATTTTAACTTTAAAACAAAGGGAAGAAATATTACACAGTTGTGATTCATGCTCGAATGTATGTCATTTTATTTGGTAAATTTAATGTATATTGAATGCATTTTATATAAAAATATTAGCTTCCCTTCATATAAGTTTTAACTGTGCAAAATTCTCCGTCCGTCCTATAGCGACGCAATAACTTAGCACTCATTTTTCGTAAAAAAGTTCCTTCGTCTCGTATCTTTACTAATATATAAAGCAGAAGGGTTTATTTGTTTGCTTGAACGCTCTAATATCAGAAAATACTGCGATAGTTACCACGCTTGGCAGGCGGGTTTATGACCCGCGTAGTGTCCACACAAGGAAACCTCAATCCGACAAAGACTGTCGCTGTACTCTTCTCGAGATTCAACAGCCCACCGGTCAAGATGTTTGGCGAACCAATCCCTTGGGAACGGCGCGCTAAGTACTTAGGCGTAATCCTTGACCGAAAGCTAAACTTAAGAGCGCATGTAGAAACCGTTCGTGCACGGGCTTCACTTACGCTCAGTCGACTACACTGTCTCTTAAATTCACGCAGTAAACTATCACTTGATAACAAGGTTAGGATTTATACCACGTGTATACGGCCGATTATGACGTACGCGAGCACTGTATTCGCTCATACAGCGTCTAGCAGTTTGTACCGCTTACAAACTGTCCAAAGTAGATTCACTCGACGTGCCACCGGGGCACCGTGGTTCATTCGTAATCGCAACCTGCATTCTGATCTCCAACTGCAGCATCAAGCAGTGGATGAAAGAGACGTCGGAACGCTTCTTTGAATCCGCGGCTCAACACCCAAACCCGGTGGTTGTAGCAGCATCCGACTACAGGCCTTTGCCTACAAAGGGTCGTAAACACCGTCGGCCTCGGGGCGTCCTAGACGACCCGGACGACGAGATCACAACTTACCAACTAGCAGTACAGAGACTGCAAGAAACTAGCACCACTACACAGAGACCACTCTATCCGACCCGCCCGAGAAGAGTGCGCCCTCCCGACCCTTAGTTTGCTAAGAACCTTCCGATGCCCTCGTAGACCCGAAGTTCGAGAGGCCCGCGAACTGTAAAGTAGAGCGACAGTTGCACAAAACTCTCCTAAAGAAACTAAAAGCCATAATCCCTCAATCCCTGTCAGCGACCGCCCTGAGCCGAGGTCCAAGTCCCACAGGGGACGCCCTCTTGCGCAGGTTGCTTAGTTTGTAGTGTTTAAACCATTTATCTAGGCTGGAGCTCTGCTCGCCTTTATGCCCCGCGAAGTAGCAAAAGCCGCAGAGCTATCTATATATGTCCGTCCGAAAAAAAAAAAAACACATGGAAACGCTGCTGTCCATTCCCTGATAAACGATAATTATGAATCGGGTCCAACGGCTTAACGTGCTTACCGAGGCACGGAGGGTAGTTCCTCAGCCAACCAGACCCGGAAAGATATCTTAGAATTTACACAAAGATTTCCTGTCCGGCGTGGGGATCGAACCCACAACCTCCGAGATTTGAAGCGAGCCAAATACCGCTAAGCTACGGAGGTTGTCTTTACTGTAAACTAGATAATAAACAGTTCCTGTCTTTCATAAGATCAGGATCGTCCTTCGTACTAAGTAGATTTCTTTCCCAGCCTGAGGTGTACGTCCATAACCATAATACTTACATTAAGTAAACTGGCTGTATGCATAACTTACTCATACGAGGTTTTGTGAAGGTCGCCGTATGACAGTAGGGCTTCCAATGAAACTGGGACAATCGCAGGCACGCCATGTCATGCTAGCCACTCGTATCGTGTGCTTTGTACATATTTACAACTGATTGTTATATTTTTTATGGTAATTATGTTAGAATTTATTTTAGATTTATATTGATAGGGTAGTTAAACTAAAATAAACCGAAAAATGTGTAAAAAGGGTCGATTCAACTCAAAAAATAGTGCTAGAATGCACTTTTGCACTCCAAACACAACAACAAAAAACATGTCAAAATACAATGACCAGCCGAAGGTCTAATAAATAGGGCAAAACATACTGTACTTTACTAGCTGAACATGGGCCTTCTCTTGAGGGATAATGCCGTAATCGCCACGAATGGCAGGCGCATTGGTGATCGAAATAAGATGGGAGTATCTTTCAGCTTATAGATGCTGCTCATCAATCTGGTGTCCCTTATTCGTACGACACCATAGGAAGATATGGTGAGGACGGTGACAAACATAATATTAATTATACTTTTTACATGTTGCTGAAATAAATAGGACAGGATATAAAAGATAAGTATTGATGCAAGAGTAAATACAACGCATTCACTGTTAGTCCCACGATCTTTTCGTTGTATTAGAGGAATCCTAAAACAAAAATCCAAATTTGTTGATACATTCATGCGACGAAAAGTCGTGTGACGAACAGTGAATTAGTCACAGCTGTTTTTCGAGAGTTTTCTGTTTATTATATTTCGACTACATCAAGCCCTTATGACCTTGCTAAACTCAGTTATGAATGCCCAATAACACATGTGGCTGTCAAAGTTATGTTTGTATACGACATCTATTCTAATATAGAGCGATAGATTTTTGGTTTTTTGCATTTTATGAAAAAAATTACAGGAGTAATGTACATTTTTTTTATACCATTAAAAAGTAGAGATTGCAACGAACAAAAAACGTACCGACTTCTAAAAACAAGCAGATATTTTTACGTGAGAATTTTCGATTGAACATGAGGGTGATTTTTCGATTTTTGAGTCAAAATAAGGAGAAAAATAATTATTTTTGAATCAAAAAAAATCTTGTATGTTTAGGACATACACAGGTAAGTATTCAGCAAATTTAGTGAAAAAAAAACAAAATTTGTAAAAGATAAAAATAAAAAACCAAAATCTCGGTTTTTTGAATTTTTTACATGATTTTGGAGGTAAAAAGTGTAAATATAAAAGTTGTGGATCTTTTTATTACCTACAACTTTGCTATTTAACTTTTTTCCATAGGACTTGTAGTTTTGTCGGAAATCGAGGGTAACTTTTTTTTACCCTTAAAAACCCATTTTTTACCACTTCCCAACCTCAGATTGCCCGTAATTTATTTTTCTTTTAATTTTTGTTATATTTTCTTCCTTTTCCTATGGGTTTCATACTACTATATATTTTTTTGGTTTCAAAAATTATCTACCCTGGTCTATAACTATAACTTTTGGTTACTGTACCTATTTATTAATTTAAATTGAAAAGTACCTTCATATTCTAAAATCGACAGTCAGAAACATGTTGGATATTTTGAGAAAAAGTTGTCATATAAACGGAATTACCCCCGTCACGGATCACCTTGCTTGTAATAAACGGAATTACCCCCGTCACGAATCACCTTGCTTGTATTTATTATAAAAATCAGTCATCGATAATCATAGCCATCGTATCGTGTACTTATTATGGTACAATGCATTGTATGGTGAATGAAGGCCATTCGTTTAGCAGTTTAGATAGATGGGTACTTGCAGGTTGTCATTATTGTACTTCGACCTTTTAAAATCGGAAACCGCCATAACAACAAAAAATAATGATATAAAAATGTTAATCGAGGTTCATCATTGTCTTTTTGTTTAACAGACTAGAAATAGCTGCATCGAAAGTATAGACCTAGAATTTTGCTTCGCCAAATGATGATCATCATCATGTGATGATTATGATCAAATCAACCGTTTTCTAAAAATTCAATCAAAGCAATTATTAAATAGCATTGATAATATATTCACTTCGCTGTCAAATCAAATTCTGTTACTGAAACATGAATTACCTATGTAAAACTTTCAGAGCATCAAAAATAATATTTGTCGTCTGATTTTAAACTAAAATATTATTAATCACGATTAATTAATATAATAATTCAAATTCCGTATTAACGATTCAAGTCTGAAACCTACCGCTAGTTTGTTTTAATATATTATATGTTTGTATAATAATACAGAATAAATATATTCGAAGCAGAGGTATGAACTATCTTGCCTGTGCAAGATTGCAATTCAGTTTAGAAATTCTTTTTCATTACGATGTTCTTTTAATCTACTACAGGTTGTTCCCGCTATCGACTCCTACCGTAAATTAAAGTAAATACATAGATAACTTCCTGAATGTCAGGAACTGAACTTATAATCCATTTTATAATAAGTATACCTACTAGAGATATACTAGAGACTATAGTATTTGCCGACTAACCGACTAGCCGACTAATCGGTTTTCAAAATGCCGATTATTCGGCCGACTAATCGGCAATGCCGATCATTCTAATACCTACTTGTCGGTGGTGTTTGGGCTTTTTCGTCATCACTTGGCTTAGTAATCGCGCGGCCGCTGAGCTTAATTACTGACTGATTAATACGTTCCTATGTTTTAAGAATTGTAACTATAAATAACTACTCTAAGTAATGTTAATAAATTATAAAACAAGTACAAATTATTTATTTTATTTCATTTGTTATGCGCCGATCATAATCGGCATATTTTGCCGAATAGTCGCCGACTACAAACGATGCCGAATAGTCTGCTTTCCCGACTAGTCGGTGGCTAGTCGGCCCATCTCTAAGACCTACCTAATTGAAGTAATGGAATTGGTATTGATTGACTGTTAATGATTAATTATTATTAATGATAAGTAGTAGGTAAATCATATAAATAAGGTAATAAGTAATATGATTAGTAGTTAGTGAAAAATATGTTCCTACCTTAATCAATTTTATTACTTACATAATCTATTCATGTATGTATGCAGTTGTATGCACATTATACGTAAGCATTAGTAGTTACTTGTATGTGAATATATGTGTACATATGATATGTGTGTGTGAAATTGCTACGTTAGGTACATTGATTAACTTAAGGGCCATATTCTATAGATAGGTACCTATTTTTCCACGTAATCTATGTAATGAAAATAAATTTAGGAAACTTTTCTGCTGTAGTGAAAATGTATACTTACCCTTTTTAGTAAAATTATAAGAAAATAGGTTGGTAGGTAGGTATTAGGTATGCTTAGGTACTTTTAAAAACAATGTGTTTCTCAGTTATTTCAGCCGGTTGTTGTTTGCGTAACAATATTATTAAACAGGTACCTATGGAGTATGGTTATGTAATGCTTTAACAAGATAAATACCGTAAGTTACACAAACTGAGTAGAATCATATATGTTATAACTACCCAACAATCAAAGTTATTGATATATAGCTTAATTATACATTCGTAACATTAAGTATTGGTTTTTATTTGTTAATTAGTGTCATTTCTGAATTAATGTAAAAACTTTCATACTGAAACCTATCCACGCCTCCGATGTAAATTGTTATAATATCAAAAGAGTCATTTTCATATTTGCCAATAATAATAAGTTTTAATGTAAATTTAAATCTTTATTTGTAATTGTATAACTTTCAAATTTGGAATACCTACAGTTCTTAAACTTATCCATTTTTTTACTCTTTATACGCTCTAATATCAAATTACTCTTTTGGGATTACAACAAAGTTGTTGTATACCGACTAAGTACCTACCTAGTCGGAGGTGTCACTATGCTATTTAAACTTAGGTTGTAATATTATTCTAACCTACATTTAATTTTCTAAACTAATTCCCACATTATCAATTTAAGCCAGCCATAATAAAATGTAGAATCATTTAACTTCAACACTAATGGCTAAAAGTTGCAACAGCAATTCAAATTTACATCTATTTAGTGTGTATTGGTCGTCCACTGGTCAAAATTCGACCGTAAAATTGCCATAATTAAAAAATATATTTGCATTCTGTACTCCTTTCTCTATATAAAAAGGGTTACCTATACCTACAGATAGGTAAACCTACTATAAGTTTATCAAAAGTAGTTATTATCATCTCAGTCTCAATCATCAGTTTAAGATGTTAAATAAAAAATGAAAATATTATGAAATTTTATTAAAAGTAAAATACACTAAGGGTGACGTCTACTCATAGAATTGGACCCTAGTAATTGTATAAGTACCCACATAATCGAAAATGCATTGGCGTTAATCTTTTATTTATGCAATTATTGAACTACTATTTACGAAATATTAGTTATTAAACGAGAAAATCTGCATATGACTCGCGTATAAAGTAAATAGTTGCACACTACCTACATATGCATACTACTACGGCTACGCTATTCGAGTTTTGTATTATGTAGTCGTAAAGAAAGTTGATTTGTTATTATTGTCTTCTCTTTTTAAAAACTGCAGTTCTCTCTCACACACTTGATTTGGGCGGGGTCGGAGCTGCGGCAAAGATCGTTGGTTTAAATGCATGTGCCGCCATCTATTATAGTATTACATTAAACTTTAACTGCCGGAGCTCGTTTAGTTGTTAAAGTCGTTGTAATACGGCTACTCACGAAGAGATGGCGCCACTAGTGGCATGTATTAATGAACTCTGTTTACTCTTTTTTATTAAGTTAAGTATTATTTTATTTTTTTACATTTTACTTATATTACATTTTGTTTGTTACAGGTGTTAGTGGAATATGATGGTGTAGATTGGCAACGTCGGGAATGGGTGGCGGTTTATTCCCGACGGACGTTTCGTGTTTTTTTAGTGGAAAGAACATTAGTGTGGGCTCCAAGGAATCACGAAGGAAAGGACGTCAAATGGCCCGCTTTGGTAAATATATTAATTAATTATTATAGTATATTAGTTTCACGATCAACTAATAGGTGGCGTTGTAGGTATCGAATTCAAACTATTTCCATGCGCACTTTGAAGATCGTAAAATCAAATTATAATGAAATCTGCATGAACACTAGGTGTATAACTGATTTAAAATCTTGCATCCCGTGGAAAACTCCTTATTATTGCTGTCGATACTATTACCATTATTTATCAGGCAATATATATATCTACTAGCGGACTCGACAGACGTTGTCCTGCATGATAATATATAAATATATATATTATATAATTGATTTGTGAATCTAAACCATCCAGAGAACCACCCAAACGCATATAAAAAAACATTCAAATCGGTCCAGTTGTTTAGGAGGAGTTCAGTGACAAACACACGTACAGTAGAATTATATACCTATATAAAGATAGGTCGATCATGATTAGTAGAATAAAAATATAAAAAATACAGATAAACGTTTACTTGTAGCTATAGAGGAAAGTCCATTTTCGTATAATTCTCATATGAAGCAGAGCCACACGACAGAAACTGCGCAATTTGGCAATTATTATTAAAAATACAACAATGTTTCGACGAAAGGTAGGCTGTCGATTTTCACATTTACTGAGGTCACAATACTGTTTTTTTTTAAATCCCAGTTATTGTGTAGGTATTTATCAAAGTTAGTACTATTGTTACGTGATTAGCCTTCAGAGATAGACCAAATATTGGAAAAGGATATAGGCTACCTTTTAACGTAACTATTCCACTCGCGGGCAAATGATAGTTAAACTCAAGTTAATTTCATATGAATCACTTTGGTTACTAGTTTTATGATGCGAAGTTTAACTTGAGTTTAACTATCTTAGCCAGCGAGTGGAATAGTTAATAATTACTGCAAAAAAAGGCAATTAATTAAGTTAATGTAGCTTCAATAATACCGAACAATAACATATGAAATGCGTAACAATAACTTTAGGTACAGTAATGAGAGTTTTACGAAAGTCATAGTCATATCGTTACGTGATTAGCCTTCTGTGCTAAATGAATCAGAATCGGTTCAGTAGTTTAGGCCTGAAAGCGTGACATACATACAAAAATAATAACTTTATTACTCAGTGCTTATTATGCATGCATTTATTTTTAATTGTTAATGTAGCTTAAGTTATACGATATCAGAAATATATGAAACGTATAATAATAAACCTACAGTATTGATGATTGATATTTTTATGAAAGTCATAGTCATATCATTACGTAATTACCCTCCAGATTGTATAGGTGGTTCAGCCGTAAACTCGTTAATCACGGTGCCACCGTGATTAACGAGTTTCCAGCAACGAGTCCCGGTAAAAAATTGTGTTACTAGAAATTTTCTACTATTTTCAAGACATAGGATGTATTATTTCTTTCGGACGGACATACGTAGTTAGCCACGAGGCTTTTGCTACTTCACCGCCCGGTGTAGTGCCCGGTAAAGCCCGGTGACGAATAAAGGCGAGCAGTGAAACAATCTTATCAAATGGTTTAAAAATTACAAAATAAGCAACCTACCAAAGAAGCTCCTGTGGAACTTGGACCTCGGTTCAGGGTGGTCGCTGGCATGGGGGATTGATGACCTTAAAAACTGCTACGTGTGTGCTTTCGTCGGTAATGTCAGTTAACCGCTCCACGCGATTTTGAAAGTAGAGGAAAGGAATAAATTAATAGTGCAGTCGTGTTTGAATACACACATTCGCATTATAAAGTCCTGCGCAGATGGCTAATCTGCTCAGAGTTTAGTCGCTGAAATCGGTCGGGAAGATGTATATTTTATTAACGATGATTCATTTTGTAGACGTTCACGCCGCTGGCAGCTGACCTGACGTTGCAAGCTGACGCGCAGCCTGTCGAGTTCCTCCACGACAGACATCTGGAATTCTTGGATTACGCAGACCTGTCGCCATATCAGGTATGTTATCTGGAAACATGTATTTAAATTAAGTCTTATTAAATATAATTGCAGTACAAAATATAGGATTGTCATACGTATATGGACGCAAGATTTATGATAATATGATAGATATTTAACTGATTAGACATGGGTAGCTCGCGAATGAGAGATACATTTGAACTAGCTCTTCAATCACAATCTAGCTCCCAGTAGCTCAGTCGTTCACAGAATAGCTCACTAGTTCATTTAGCTCAACGGCTCACTGACTCGGCTCTAGTAACGAACGAGTGATACCGACGAAACGCCGACAGCGGCCCGACAATGCCCGATCTTCCCCGACGAACAGATGAACTATTTCGCATGTCGCTCACTGACCGACTCTTCGGCTCAATACGTCATAGTAAAATAACTCTTATTGTCGTTGTTTTTAAAGTAAAAATACTTTAGCACTTTTACATAAGTATAAAAGGATAAGAATAAGAATAAGTTTGTGATTTTGTAAACAAAGCAAACATCGTTGTTTTCTTAAATTTACTTAAATAGTTTCGGCGGATTATCGCGTCATTCGTGTCGCATATTGCTAAGCACAGTTTAGTTTTGGTTTCTTATCATCATCATCATCATCAGCCCGTATAACGTCCACTGCTGAACCTGGGCCTCTTTCCGAAGGAGGGTATTTGCCATAGTCAACACGCTTGGCCTTAAGCCTGTTCAAGTATGAAGGAAAATCATTGGCTTTCATTTTGTAATAAAAACAAAACAACCAAACTAAAGAACTACATATATTTCGCCAATAACTCAATTGAGATAAAGAGTTAAAAGAGTTATTCGGTGAGCTAAAGACCTAAATGAGCTAGTTGTCTCGTGCGGATCTGTAGCTCGCCAATAACTCAATTGAGATAAAGAGTTATTCGGTGAGCTAAAGAGCTAAAAGAGCTAGTTGTCTCGTGCGGCTCAATTTGATCTGTAGCTCGCAAGTAACTCAATTGAGCTAAAGAGTTAAGAGTTATTCGGTGAGCTAAAGAGCTAAAAGAGTGATATAGTTCTTTTGATCAAAAGAGCTATATCTCTCTTTTCTTTTCAGTGAGCTACATTTCGCATGTCTACAACTGATCTCTACATACCTAGTTTATCTATAAAACAAAGTCGCTTCCCTGTCTATCTGCCCCTATGTACCTATGGTTAGAGCTTAAAAATTACGCAACGGATATTTATGCAGTTTTTTTAAATATAGATAAAGTGATTTAAGAGGAAGGTTTATATGTATATACTACTATACTAGTCGCTAGTTTGTTCAATTATATATGGTTTGATAATATATGATTGGCCATATATTAATAAACGTGGCAGTCTTAATATGGATTTATCGTATCTTATATTTTATTTTTTAAAGTTAGTTATTTAAATTGATAGTAACTTAAAACTACTTACTTAAGGTTCGATCTTTACCTACTATCTAGTCAATGTATCAACACACATTATTTCATGCAAAACATTAATGATCCAGTTAACCTTTGGACATTATTTTGTAATCAAGTTTTTTTGTATATTTACCCATCCAACTTCGGAAATGTTAATCAAGCATCGTATTATAAATCTTACAGCTAACTCGTACTATCGACGTTAGAACAGGCATTAACATTAGAAACTGGTCTGCATTACAAACCCATGGTAACGTCAGCTCCCTTGCTCCGTTCAATGACCTCATGTTGACCTCTCATAAACAAGTTTAATGATATGAAAATTACCAGTATTAATTACCCCGGGGCGGGGACCATTGGGAACGCAATACAATATTATACCAGATGGTTTATTTCCGATACTATCGAAAGGATTAATTTGCCTCCGGGCATGAAATCGTACACTAAATGCATTTTAGCTCATTTATTCGTCTATAAGGTCGTATGAACATATAGGGATGGAACTATCGAGTTAATTATTAATTGTGCCCGCCTTCCACTGCGAGCGGAGCGACGTTTAGAGTCCGTTTAGAGTCCGTTTAACTCGCAATTTAAAAATGAGCGGAGCGGACAAAACGAGTTCAAAGAGTCACAAAAGTGGTCGAAGAGTCGAGCGGATTCCGAGCGGACTCCGCTCGGCTCGCAATACTGATTTTCATATAAGTACATCCACCGCGAGCGAGTAAACGGAGCGGACCGAGCGAGTTAAAATGGGTCCGCTGCGTCATGGCGTCGCGCGCTACTTTTGAACGGACTCCGCTCACAGCCCCGCCCCGTCCAGCCACCGCTACCCCTTTCACGTCCTTGAACGGTCTAGTACAATTCTTCAAATTGTTCTCTAGTCACTCTGAAGTAATTTTTGAAATATTCATCTTGTAGATCGCTAAACATTCGCAATAGATCGCCTTTGACAGCTCTTTGTCTTATATGGTTGCTCATCCAGAATCTGGGTTTGTTACGCTTCCCTTTTATTTCTTCTTATAGTGATAAAGAAGCAAACATTTCATTATTGTTTTATAAAAATCATCATCACTTGAATCGTCCGACATCGTGCACATGACTTGTTTCTATCACGGCTGTCCGTATACTGGCTAGCAGGCCTCTAAGTCCGCTTCTAATGGAAGCTTAAAACTCGCTCAGCCTCGCTGCCTGCGCAGTGGAAGGCAAATGCTGAAACTCTTTTTCAGTGGAAGTGCACAGCTAATTTCCTCCGCTCCGCTCAGTTCGCTAGGTCCGTTTCCGCTCAATACCCTTTTTTAGTGGATATCCAGCATTAGGGTCGTTTGTTTTATATAATTCCGTGTTATCAAATATTCATGAAATATATATATATATTTTTTTTATAATTATTATTGCAACACAAATATATAATTTTCACACGACCTCAAAGTTATTTACAAATTTCGTAGGTGTCACTGTCTAATAAACGCCTCAGTTTTTTGTAACGCCAAAAATCTACTGTAAATACATTTAGGTATAACTTGTTATTGTAAGCCAAGCTCCTAAAATATACATTTTTAATATTTCATATTGACTTCTGTAAAACTTCACTGATACTGTATATATCCAGCCTTCATTAAACGTTATGGTTACAATCACCCTAAATCAGCCAAGTGCTGGTCGGAATACGAGCTCGCTCATTAACAATCCCCATCAGCGACCGCCCTGAGCCGAGGTCCAAGTCCCACAGGGGACGCCCTCTTGCGCAGGTTGCTTAGTTTGTAGAGTTTAAACCATTTATCTAGGCTGGAGCTCTGCTCGCCTTAACGCCCGGTGAAGTAGCAAAAGCCTCCAGGCTAACTACATATGTCCGTCAGAAAAAAAAAATCCTTAACAATTATAACTCTTGACTTTTGGATTTCATTATTTCCTTTTTTCCGCACATCAGGACAAGACATCATAAGTGAGACATGACGTCATAAGTAAAACAAGACATCATATGTAAGTCAAGACGTCATAAGTAAGACAAGACGTATGACATCTTGTCTTACTTATGCCTTCTATAAGGGTTGTGGGCATGCCACCGGATATCATGCATTATCATCCCGGTGCACTCATTATGGAGCACCCGGCGGGTTTAGTGGGCAAACCCTCTCCGCGTGTTATGATTAGTATATCATTACTATATAGAGGGGTGTCCTACATACCTGCTGCAGCGTAACTGCGTAATAATGCATTTTCCCCCGGAAAAAATAAAAAAGGGATAAGAAAGCTTATCGTGCACACAATGGTGATAAGGTACGGCCCTTGTGTATAAAATATAATATATTAAAATCGTGTAATCGCGTAAAGTAAAGTAATCGCGTAATCTTGAGATAGTGAATATTAAAATCCACTTGAACCTCAAACAATGTTTCATCTGTATAAGCTAAATATCCTATGGCTTTGTTAATAGTTTCTCGTTACCCAGAAATGCGGAAACTAGCTTCGCGTTCGGCGAACTATGTACTAGATATTTCCACGGGTAACTACTTACGTAACCTTTCCTCGACCTAAGATTCCAATCTAGTCTAGCGCTAGCTAGTCGAGGTGTCAGGAATTCTAAAACGTTTGAACATCTGACTTGTTGACCTCCGTTCTAACTAACCAGAGAAGAACTACTCGCTTACATAATCTGTTATTTTAATAGACGTCTTCCACATAACTTATTCCTGACTTTTTTTTAAATTTTGTTACATAAATATTATTTTTTCATGAAGGAATGGAAAATAGTATGGTACAAAATTGTTTGATGGAACTACGAATACGAATATGTTTGCAATACTTACGTATTACGTATCTAGTGCCAATGACTAATCTAATTAAATAACCATGAAGGAATTAATCAACTGCACTGACGGATGTTCAACATGATGCACGCTCATTGATAACAAGAACTTACCTAAAAGCCTCAATGATCAAACAACCAAATCAATTAAAACAAAAGTGATTTCTATTGCAATATTTACAGGATACATTTTAGAACTGACTGCCATATTATTATTCTCAGTGCATTACGAACGTTCAGAATGCATTATTAAACATACGGGCGCATTTTCCCGGTTCGTATGCAGGTTTCAAATCGATTGATGCATATTGCATTGTATGGGCCAGTTACAAAGACGGTACGGCTATTAAGAGAGAACAGTGACATTTGTGGAAAGGTTGTTGAATACTGTCTATTTGCTTAACAAGTACATATAAATATAGGATTTAAGTTTAGACAAGTTTTCTCAGTTTAAAAATACAAAATTACAATGATTAGTGAGAGTAATTACATCACATTTGTGTTTTGCGTTTCATTTATTTAGTAGTTTATCTTAGACGCCTTTATAATGTACCTATTTATTTCGTATCGAAGGCTTAAAGGATGAAACTTAAAAGGCTAGTTGACACATACGATCATATGAAATTATGTTACATTGACGTTTATTTCTAAAAGTTTTTGTCATTATGGAACATTTACGTTCAAAAAACTTGAATATATTTGTATGAACTCAATATGAAAACCATTTCTATTGTTTATGTCTTTAACTTCCGAAAACGCTGATAGCGTTTTCGCGCGATTTTGTGACGTCATACATCTCGTTAAAAAACATGGACGCGATCCTTTACACTTTCTAAACCATGACGTCATTGATCTTAAATACAGATTATGTAGGTATATAGATCAACATGGCTGACATCGTTTTCATCTCTAAATGTCAAGCCAATTTTAAAATATTTATTTATCTAAGTGCTTTCTAGATCTCAAATAAATGCCATATTTTTTGCTTCATCTAGTAAAACCATTCTTAACCATATAAAAATAATTTAAAAAAGTGTCAACTAACTTATTCAACTAATGCAGGTATAAGAACCTTAGGACTTTACTAAGCTTATGATTATAAAACCACACTAAAACATTGATCATGTAAACTCGTGATATCGAGTTTATAGCTAAAGGCGTCATGATGTAATCATAACATTAAATCGGTAATAC
The DNA here is from genome assembly GCA_947037095.2 of Nycteola revayana. NCBI lineage: Eukaryota > Metazoa > Arthropoda > Insecta > Lepidoptera > Nolidae > Nycteola > Nycteola revayana. Next base: position 17,095,221 of record OX344860.2, on the reverse strand, counting down.
AACTGTCTACTACCATTATAGTATGTCTTTGTGTTTATATTATGCTTATAGGTCAAGTTACACAACGCATCGTAACACTTGCTAGCATAATAATAAAACTTGTATTTACATAGAAGTCACATCTATTTTATAATGTAATACAATTTATATTAACAAATTTTAAAATACCCAAATTGACTTTGTTTTTGGTACCTTGTAAATAGGCTATTATAAATTAATAACACTCACTTTTTTCAACTATCTACGGTTTAAATTTTAACTACTGAAACGTCTTTGAAATTTAATAAGTACTATGGACAATTGCATCGCTTAAAAGGATTTATTTTTAAAACGATTACAAACTAATATTTAATGACGCAGACGTTTACTGTAATAAACATATTTATTTAAAGCGATTCAGTGTATTGCGTCTATTCGCTAACAGATGGCGCTAGGCGTTACAGTCGAGTGATCTTACAATATTTACTTTTAGAAGTCACCATATGAAATAGGACCTAATACTGAGTTTAACATTTTATTGTGGTTTTTTAAAGTAAATTTGGTGATTTAAATAAATCATAATTTTATAGAAATATTGTTACTAGGCTTTTTCGATTTACTGATTAGGTTAACAACGGTTTCCATTTTTAAGCTAAAAAATAGGTAATATTAATATGTATATACGTACAACATTAATTTTTGCTTGCATAATCAGCCCTAAATAGCAAATACTTCTTTTATATTGTGGAGTAAACTTAATAAAGTTGCCTATTTATTTAGTGGCATAATTATATATTGAAAAGTAATAAATTATATATTATATATAAAGTAATAAATTATATATTAAATTATATATTTCGGATCAATTCATCAATCCTTGAAATTTACATTATTATGGGAGAGGAATGCATTTTTACATTATTAGGGTTAGGTACATCAAAATCAATGTAGGTTACACAAGGACAATAATAACCTGACTAGGTTGTAATGTCCTAACGGACAATTAAGCAGTCTAACCCCATTAACCCCTTGCAACTGTTGACTTTTACAAATTGCAAGAGGGGTACCGTTGCTTTCACCCTTTCATATTAATGTGCATCCATAATTAATTTTTGTAAAGTTAATACGTTTTTCTTCCTTTCATTAAAATGGAAATTAAGAAAGTTATGGAAATTGCGTTTGTTCGCATTGTTTGGAATCCCCGAAGCAACCAAGAAATGTTATTACTTAAATACCACCTCTAGACGTGTTTTTTTTGTTATATAAGTTTTTGTTCTCCGATTATTATTAATCAGATTTAATCTTAAATTCAAACCATTACGTCAAATTAGTTCAGAAATTTCTATTTGAATGGTTTCTATTTGATTTTCTGATAGGGAATTTAATAGTTCTGCAATATATTTAGAAAACATGGATGATAGTGCTAATTAAAATGTTGGCAAAAATATGTTAAAATGAATCAAATTCAATATTGTTAATACATACTAGTTAACTTAAAGCCTAAGTTAATAATTTTGTACTTTAAAAAGTGAATCCTAATAGAAAAGATTCAATGCTATCTGTTGTGAACCTAAATATAAAAACAATACTGAATTGTATGATTAGATTAACAGATGAAAGGTCGCCGCCGTCAAATATCAAACGCATAAGCGACCCAATTTCCAATGAGACGATTCCAGTGTTTATCCAAAGTTGCGCGCTCAGGCGAAGTAGGGAGATCAAGGACGGTGTCTGCCAAACATGGGGAGGGTTTCCCCGGGAGACGGGCGGAGGGGTGGCGCAGGAGGTGATCTGGCGGGCGGGACGAGGTATGTTTTGATGCTCGCCGCCCGTTTTATTGATTTTCCGCGCCCGGTCCGCCCGTACCTCCCCTTTATTATATACATATTCTGAGCCAGGTGGTGGATGGTGGTATTGCCGACTGTCGTGCTATTTTCGGTTAGCCCGGCTGCCTCGCACCCGTGGAAACGTTATGATTGATCGGCTGCTGCGCCGCAAAGCTAATATACTTTTTGTTTCGAAATTAAATCGCGAAGCTTTTGGGATCAAAGAAGCCCTTGAACAAGTACTTAAAAATGTTTTAGAGTATATTTCATATAACTGTGTGTATTCTACAGTTTTATAGACAAACTTAAGGTGTTTTTGTTAAGTGTTAATAAAGATAGAGTTGTTTAGCTGAAAAGTAATTCATTTATGAATACAACAAAAAAAAACTACCTGGTAACTTATTCATGGAATAACTTTGATATAATAATAATATTACATTTAAAAGAAAGAGGAATACTGAACAAAGAAATTTCATTTATCTTATTTCCTGTACCTAATACCTACAATATACAAACGCTTCAGTAGCTTCAAGTCGAATATTATTACAAGAAGGGATGTTCCTTAATGTTAAATTTCCTTTCATCTCCAGCGAGCCGTGCTCTCCTGATCTTAAGTTATTTTTTCTGTCCTTTGACATTTTATTTTATAAATTTTCACATCAAATTAAAATTAATTGAGAAAGGACATCGTATTTACTGTGCTTACTCGTTTTATTTGATTTTTTTATAATAATGAGGAAAAGTTTATCAAGTCTCAAGAAGATGTAACTTGCTTTAAATTATGTCCTAAAAACTGGAAACATACATAATTTTTGTATGAAAATTATATTCAAGAATAAGTTTATCTCTTTGGCATACTCTCAAATAACAAAGACATTTAGTAAAGTGGACTTTTTATGTTTTACCTAAATATATAATAGCGGTAGCTATTTCTTCTATTATATTCATAGGTATTGTTCAAGTAACACGTAGAACAATGAAATGGAAATGAAATGAACTTACAAGGTAACTCTTTGTTTCCTTGACAGCTGGCTAAGGGTTTATGATTATGTTAATATTAACAAGTTTGGTTAATGGTTCTCGTTAATTACTAGTTTACAGTCTTCGCTCTTAATTGAGCACGTATTTATTTTGAAACTAATAACTTTTAGATTGAATTCCTTAGGCTGATGTCAAAATTTATTCACAATACGTATCAGTATTTTTACAATCATTGTTTGACTCTCTTATAATAAAGATGTTTAATTCAATTATTAATATGTTTGTCTGTTCTTGATTGTTTTCCCAGCAAGGAACCTTTCAACTGAAGTTAAACATTGTTGGAATATTGTTCTAAATTATTTATATAGCTTTCATAAGCTTCGCTTGTATCTACCTATGCTACTGTAATTAAATATATTTAAATAAAACATATACTTAGTCTTATGACATATTTAGCTTTAATTATACACTTGGGTATTTACATATATACTTGTTTGAATCATTATAAAGTAAAAAAGCTATAACTATTAAATTATTGTATATTTTCGATATGATAATACTACAAATGCTTTTTATAGAAGACTCTCATAATATTGTTTACGTGTTTTGGCGATTCTGAAAAGCGTCAAAAGCTTAGGTAATATTCCAAAAATAAATTAAGAAACTTCAATGTTTATTGTGAGCATACAAATATATAGCTTACAAATACACAACAACAAAAATAACCAAACTTACGAAACCGAAGTGCTTATAATTAAAAAACTCAATTAGCCAACTGGCAATAAAACTTTATCGCGAGTTTCTTAACTTTGTCGTCAGCATGCACGCAACCCAACTCTGAAACTGTTCTCCGCAAAATTTAAACGAGTAAAGTTTCAGTTAGCTTACTCAACTGTCCGGTTCGTTCGTACCTCCCCTACACCCAGTGGGGTTTTCTACGTATTTAAGGAGAAGGGGGAATAGGCGTGTGTTAGACATGAGACAATGTTACTTTGATCGTACTCCTATTTTATGAAGGACATCAGTATCTACGTAGTACCAGCAAGACTTTTCCTTTGTTGATTATTCTATTCGGGCGTATTATGATAGCGAATTTAGGTGGAATTAGAATTGTTGTTATTGGTTTCGTATTAGGTATATTGTTTGTTGTTGGAATATTATTTTGTTAGATTAGATTTCAAGAAGGTTTTGAGCAAACATTAAATTAATGATATTATAAAGCTGAGAGATTCCAAAGGTTCGCCGTAACATTTATGCATAAACGTACTCGTATGTAGGTATTCATAATGTTATTGATAAGTTTGCTCTGTTTAAAGTAAAGTCTACTTTGTATAATGCAACTTAATTTCGTTGTAACACTAGACTGTGTGTGTCGATAACACTCCAGGAAATTTACTTATAAGTTGCCTTATGTGCCTTTCATACTAGTATCAAAATGAAAAAGATACAAGTAATTATTTTTTACTTATATTCATTCAATTTATGATAACTATATGTTATTAAAATGTAATAAACCCCCTCTTGGGTCTGGGGTTAAAAAATGATAACAATTAAAAACTGAATGTGTGGTTTTGCAAATTTTTTTTTTGGTTGAAACAGAAATCTGATTTTCGTTCGTTCAACTGTAAAAAAAGGTAACCGTCATAGACGTTTTAATTAATTTATCAAGATTTGGAGTGCCGATCATTGCATTTGGCTAATATAAATATATGTACCTACCTACCATGTTCACATACGAACTATAAAATCATTACAATGGCATGCAGGCGATGCAGTTTGTACTAAAAATAAACAATGTTCACTACACACAAAAGCTCAATTTATGTTCTCCGGTGTAGGTGTTTGCATTTTCCTCGCGAAGGCAGCTATGCCAGACGTTTCATCTCGCTTGATGGATACAGTATGAGTGCATTGTCTAGGGAACTAAAACCTTTCGTTTATGACCGCTTCGGGTACTTAATACTTTAGCAGTTCGCAATAAAGCCACTTGGGAAGTTGGAGATGTTTTTTGGTACGATATCTTCTTTTATTGCGGGATTTTCTCCACATTTACATCTTTGTTCCTGGTATGCTGCATATAAGCTACTCAATACGTTTCATATGAGGAGTATAGATTCAAAAAGTAATATAAATGAGCAATTATAAAATTAGATGTATCTATATCCATACTGATAATAATAATGAAGAGTTTGTTTGCTTGAACTACTAGATCGATTTGAAAAATTCTTTCAGTGTTACATAGCCCATTTATCAAAAAGGCTATATGGTATATTTAATTATGAAGTTCCTACGGGAACGGGAGTTAGGCGGGTAAAACCGCGCGCGGGACACTATAGTATCTCGTAAATGCGTCAAGTAAGAATGCCTCATTTCTATACAATTCAACTATATAGATAATATATCGTACACTGGTAATATTTTAATGCAGCTAAAGGAAACTAGAAAGACAGGAATTTATTAATCGATATAAATTTCCCAGTACTGTTATATGATTCCTCTTATAGTACACAGAGCTTTATAGATAAAACGAATACACTAACTAGTAGTAATCATAAACTTGGAATACCGTGCGCCGTAAAATATACGCAAGCTTGTTACTAGTGGACATGCCATTAATTCCTGTAATATTAGAAGGCAGTACGTTAACCGGTGTATTGGCAAATAAATTCTAGTTGATCTTATAGATAGGTTTAATATTTAAACCTGTTATCAGTGCTATCAGGAGTGTACTCTTGCAGGCAGGAAATTGAATGAGAGCCGTGAATGTGTGCCAGCCGTAATGGCTTCCTGGTTGGCTCCACATGTTGTATATTGGAACTGCTAGAGCTGGGAGAAGAGCTGTGTGCATTGTCTTACTTTTTCTTTGTCAGACTATTACGGAATTGTGGTTTAAGCAATAGTAGTAGTCTGCCATATTGACGTTTTCCGGGGATTTTCCAATAAGATCTTTCATACAAATCTTGTCGTTATAATTATGAATACAATATATAATAATTACAAAGAAATGCACATAACTTGACTTGTCCTTGAGAACGACGTGGCCAATTTTGTTAATTCTTTTTTAGGCAATTAATTTTTAGTTATATACATTTAACAATTCCGTACGTTATTGTTATATAGATAACAATACTGTAAGTAAGTAATTCTAAATGTTATTTGAACATATCCTGTGAACTCATATACTAGTACTAGGCGCCGTCTTTACCTACAAGTACTTTAAAACCTCAGCGCGTTCGAATTTCTCTAGTTAACTATTGAGTGGATTTATAAATGTTTGAAAATAGGAATTAATATTCATTAATTTCTGAAACAAAACCAGCATAATCCGTTCCCTGATCCCGAGGCCACGATTCCGTATTAATCACGATGTAATCTCAACAAATAGAGCGACCCGAGGAAAATAAACAGTAATGGCTGCAGGCAACGTTGCGTAACTCGCTGAGTCACCGGCGCGGGGCGCTTCAACGCTCGCCGGGCAGAGACGCTCATCAGTGCGTGACTTGACAAATATACAGCGATTACGATTACCGCGTTGCCATTCTCCAGACTGTGTAATATCGAAAAATGATTTGACCGTGAAACGGGCTTCATTGTATTCCAACGTTCCATTTGTAGAATAAAATTCGCGTGGCAGTAACGCAACCTTACCGTGAAAGAAATAAACTATTACTGCAGTCGAGAAGATCGTTTGGAAATGTGAACTCGTATACTTATTTTAATGTTCAATAACGTTATCTTGAATATTGTCATGTTACGTTATTTAATCACTGCTTGTAGCGTTTGCCTATAATTACACTATTATTATGTTACGAGTGATTCTTGTTAATATTCAGTGTGCCATTCCACATAAAACGTTCAATCAAGCTGTTCACATAAGCTGCAGCGGTGACCCTGAATGGTTCTATAGCGTTAGTTAGCAAACAGGCGGATACAGTAGTCCACATCTACATGTAGATGTAACAGCCGTTTGTAGGGGGGCAGAGGAGGGGGCGGGTTCAACGCACCGGATACGTCTGTCGCCGGGCACAGGCTTATATGCATTACACCGAAACAGGTGTGCGTTTTATATCAATGTGTGTGTTGTAACATTGACATAAATACTATTGCAATCGTGTGCACGTTTAACTCCTATATGTATACAGAGTTATGCGTATATGTAGAAGGCTCTCGGATTGTGTGAGTACGGTGAATTATTACTGCACTTAACACGATGTACGTGGGCAAGTATACTAATGTTGATTTGTGGAGGTGTTTCGTGATGTGGGGCATTATGTTTACATGTGATACGAGGTCGTAAAGGCAACTATCGGCGTACTGTATTAATTAATTTAGTAATACAGATTTATGTTCTGGTCAGAATTAGGTATTGGTTTTATGTATGAGGCCAATGAAGCCAGTTATGACCATAAATATTCTTACGATCATGTTGTAATGGTGTCAACTTGGCTAGTAAACTATTGGATTGATTTATGAGTTAATTTATACTGCTTAAGTTTACTTGTTTATGTAAATAAAATATTATTATATTATTGAAAATGAACTGAAAAATGAAAATGTTTTACCATTTTCTTTGGTAAGTGTCAAAATATTGATACCAGTTGCGATAGTAGTTAATATGGCTGTAGAAGTATACGTAGGTATATCATTAACCGCTGTGAAGTAAATCACCATCATTTAAGACCAAAGTTACTGCTATTTAAAACTTTTGTGGGTAATAGAAAAAGTTGGTACTCTTTCTATTATCCAAGTAAGAGTACTTTTACCTAGGTAGGTAAAAGTACTCTTTGTTTGTTTTGTACATATTTAACATTAGCCACTAAAAGCATAAGTTACCGAGTTTCCTGAGCATACAATATATTACATTACGTACTCTTTGTCTACCTTTAGGTTGTTATATAACAAACGTTGTTTCAGAAATTAAAGACTAACAACTCTCTTATTAATAAAGCAACAGAAATAATTTCCTTTGTAAAGAGGAAAATTGTTTTATTACGTAATATGGACCTTGGAAACCTCGACTCCGTGATAAAAGTAATATCTTAGAACAAGTTTAAATAACAAGAGAAGAACTCGTATTTTCTTAGTTCAACTTTGTTTTGAATTTATGGTGACTACTGATGTTGTGAAACGGAAACTTTATAATTATCTTATACTAGCGGCCCGCCCCGGCTTCGCACGGGTGGACTTTTATACACTACCCCTGCCCTACCCTACCCCTACCCTACTCCTACCCTACCCCTACCTTACCCTACCCCTACCCCTACCCCTACCCTACCCTACCCCTACCCCTACCTTACCCCTACCCTACACCTACCCTACCCTACCCCTACCATACCCCTACCCTACCCCTACCCTACCCTACCCTTACCAAAAAGTATCCTATGTCTTTCTCCCAGTTCTTAGCTACCTCCCTACCAATTTTCAGCCAAATCGGTTCAGCCGTTCTTGAGTTATAAATAGTGTAACTAACACGACTTTCTTTTGTTTTTAAAATGTATTCTGCTATTCGGGACGGAAACAAATCCAACTAATTAAAAACCATGGCAATCGGTCCAGCCGGTCTCGAGTTATAAGTGTTGTAACAAACACGACTTTCTTTTATATATATAGATAGATGAAAGTGTGATATCGTCTTAAAGCGAGTTTATTACAATGTACAATTCATGACATTAATTATACTTTTCCTTTTTAATCTTTACAAGTGACTGGCACTTTAACAAAAGAACGTGTTATATGGTTTTTGTTACTTTTGAAAACAAAAGTTATGTATATGAAAAGTTGGACCTTCAAATAGTCTCACTTTGGTACATTGATAGACGTCAAAGCGAGAGTTTTTATAGATGTGCTGTGAAACTAGTCGTGAAAAAAATACAAAGAGAATTGCTTACTATCGCTATTACAGTAGAACACGCTTAAACAAATCTTCTCTTTCGGACGGACATATGTAGAGCCACAAGGCTTTTGCTATTTCACCGGGAATATGTGGAGCAGGGCTCCAGCCTTATTAAATAGTTTAAGAATTGCCAAATTAAGCAACCTGCGCTAGAGGGCAGTCGCTGATGGGGGGATTGTGGAATAGAAACTTTATTTTTTTTCCGGAGTTTTGTGCAACTGTTTATACGCCATTTTTATTTTGGTTATCCACTAATTCCTATCTGTTTTTCCAGGAATGGGACAGCCATCTCGCTGGTTCGGAAGCCGGTGTAGACGACGCCGTTATTTCCGCGCTGTCTACAGAGGCGTCAGAATGGCGGACCGTGCAGGATGGGCAGAGGATACTGACCACGACACCCTCGGTGCTCGGAGGGTGTCGTGCCCAGGTTTATAGAGCTGCAGGCGCCACGCAGTGGTATACTGCAGTCATTGTGGGGGTCAATGAGCATACCGGAGTAAGTATCTTCTTCACTTTCAGTTTAGACTTGCTATTATTACATTACAAACAAACACGTATTTTATCCAGTGTGTGCCACATTTGTTCCTGTGTTGAGGAGTTGTAGTATAACGTAGGTGGGATTAGTCCCATATTATTAAAAAATAAATCATAAAAATAATAATTTATATGTACGACCGACCCGAAGTTGCGGTAGTCTCTTAAACAACTACGTCTTGTTAGCCTCCCAATAACAAATTATTAAAAAACAACATGATCTTAAACAAAATGACATATATATTGTTAATATGGTTGGTTGATTGGTTTCATAGTCTGTTTACTCTTCAAATTACATCTCGATAGTTTTAATTATGGAAAGTTAACAAACGCATTGAAAAATACTTTCAAAATCATTATTCTACAGGATCATTTAATAAAAAAAATGTTTTATAAAAAATAACCCTGTATACCCACAAAGATCCGTCAGGCATTAATAGACACGACGTATATTTTTAAATATTACCAAATAAATTACCTATACAATTGTCGTCTATTGTTATTACGTCACGTCCTAATTTATTCAATTTTATGATCCAAGCTTTTTACAGTCCGAAAAATGAATCGTTATTACCTTGAAAAGTGTTCATAGAATCGCCTTGCAAATATCTTTGTCATTCAATTTAAAATCGTACCTTGTCAAATTGAACAAATTAATTCTTTTCATCTTTGGTTTTTCAGTAATATTAAATTGAATACACTGATATGCCGCTTTATACTACGTTAACAATTGAGCCTATTGTATATATATCTATCTAATAAATGAAATCCAATCGTGAAACCACTCGCATAACATGGAAATAAATTGATTTCATGTGACATTTTCAGTATGTCCTCAATTCAATAAATGTTTTCGACAGGTTTCTCGGTACGTACCTTTTATATTCAATACGATAAATCGAATATCTAAAAAGGCTACCTGTTAACTTATTGAGAAAAAACTTTAACGATATTGCTAGTTTCCTATTCAGTTGAAATGATCAAGTTTCTTAAGTGTGTATAATAACAGATAAAAGGAGATTTTATTTCAATTTCCTTTGTGTTGAGTCATTCAGTGCTATCTCTATTGAAGAGGATATTAAACGAAAGCAATTTAGATCAGATAATAGCATTTATGGTGGGTTTCGTTGTTGCCCGGTCACTAAAAACACGTAGAATATTGCATTATTTCCATATCGAACTTATTCATTGACTTGGGATGTTAGGATAAATATGTATATTAGAAAGTTTATAATTTTGTTGTTTTTAGCGGTTGTGCTTCTGAATTTCAAACGAAAGAAATGGTTGTAAGTTACATTCTAATACTACTTAGCTAAAAAAAAACAAATAACATTATTTAATTTGATATATTCTTATAAACATTTCTTTTTTGTAAAGCTAGTTATTATTTGTCATTAAAAAAGGAATTATATCGCTATTGACACTTGCTAATAGATTTCTTTGATTATAATTCAGCATGTTTCCTTTTCTCCTTTCTATCGTTCGCGTAAAGAATACTATTGCCATTATCCAAAGACTTATTGCCGTAATACCGCCTCAACTCACTGGTCATTTATCGACGGCGAGCACAAGCTGGCTTTAATCGGCCCAATAATTTAAAATAATCTCAATAATTTAGTGCAGGTGAGCGCCATAAAATGAGTCGAGTAACTGTACAAGAAATTCTACAAGATAATACCGAAGCGGGAAGTTCTGGATGAAAACCAGTTTGGTTTATTGAACGCCATGGCATCCGACAGTGACGTTCAATTTATAAGGGCGGCTATGAGTAAAGAAACATCAACGCTATACACAGGTATACAACACAAGTAGTACGACCCGTGTGTCGTGTTCGTTACTCGATTAAAGGAAACCTGTTCTTCAACGGCGACAAACCATAAAAGTATCGGAATCCTGAACTACCCACATGTTTGCCAATTATGAGAAGTTGGTAAAATGTGTTCAATTTATGTCGACGTGTTGGATGACCGTGTAATGAAGATTAAAAGAGACCGATAAGATGTTGTCAAATTGAACAGGACTTTAAATATTGAACCTATTTATAATTGTTGGAAGTGATACGTAATACATTTAAAAATAGACGTAGGCATAAAATATAATTAAATTTAAAAAAATACATACAAACAATAATCATAGGAAACAAAGTTAATCACTAAGCTTTGCTACTGTACTGTACCGGGCATAAAAGCGAGCAGGGTTTCAGCCTTATTAGATTGGTTAAACTCTACATACTAAGCAACGCTAGATGGCGCTTGTAGGACTTGGACATCGGCTCAGGGCGGTCGCTGACGGGGAAATGAGGAATTATGACTTAGTATTTTAGTGGAGTTTTGTCGGATAATAATGGTCTATGTCTAGTGGTGTTAGTATCTTGCAGTCGTTGTACTGCTAGTTGATAAATTGCGATCTCGTCGTCCGGGACGTCAGAAGCCTCTTTCTACTGCTTGATGGAAGGCAGTTGGAGAAAGAAATGTACGACAGGAAAATATTATTTTTTTCGGACGTACATTATCAATTTATCCAAGAGGCTTTTGCTATTTCACCAGGCATATAGGCGAGCAGAGCTCCATCCTAAAAAAGACAACCAAGTAATCGGCAATATTTTTATTGGCCTTTTCGTCAATTGTCACGGGTGATTTTAGGACTGAAATAAAATAAACAAATTAATGATAAACAAGAGATGAAATAATCCATTTTATTTATTAATACATTGTCCCTTAATGAAAATTAACTTAGGTGTTCCCATGAGTGTCAGAATTAAATTAGCCGAATAAATGAACATGTTAATTGATGTTTGCGCGCCAAATAGCTTATATTTGAAACTTTTTTTTTCACACAATAATTTTGGAAGTTAACCTAAATATTGGATATTCTCATCTCGATATTATGAAAACAAAATTGTTTATTTATACATGTACAATATTATAAGCATTTTGTTTACGTTTGAAAATGTATCTTTAAAATTAATGTTTCTTTGTTATTATTATATATTTTATTTGCATAATTCTGAAGTTGGAATACGAATAAAAAAATAGTATTGTGAACGTTTATATTGATGGGTGGTTGAAATATGAAATGAGACGCCCATATTCTGGGTCTTATCGAAAATTTTACTATGACTTCAATACTGCTGTATGTAATGAAGTAATTTTTAATGGTAGATCGTACCTACAAACCTTCTGCTTGCTAGTCGTAGCCTACATACAATAATATTTATATGTATTTTGATCTATTGCCTTGACTGTTGCATTTCAAAAATAATTTAATATCGTCATAATATACTACTAAAAAAATAACATTGTTATTACCTTTCTTAATGTATCTGTAAACATATTTTATTTTTTATACACAGTGTTTCGGTATAATTTGAGTGTTTCTTTGAAACTCCGCTTAAGGATTTTCACATTCACGTTTAATTAAGATAAGACGTGTTTGGGGAAATAGTTATATATGTGATTATAATTGTATATAGTGAATGTATATAATAGAGGAGATTATACGTTAGATGTTTGCTTAGTGTTTACTGGCAAAATATCGGTGTATAATCGAGATACGATATCGATTCAACTCTCGATTCTATAGCGATGTTTTGATTCTCCCCGTTTTATTTCAACCCTTGGCTTAACTTCTCCATACAAAGTTGTTGTTCTGCGATATTGAAACACTTTATTGTTTTTCTTTCATCTTCGCTCCTTTGAGGACGGAATGTCGAAGTTCTTGGTATTGTACTTAACTTAACGAAAAATTTCTGCCAATATTGCTTCAGTTAATTTTTTAACAATGCTGTATTGTACCTTTATTGTTTTTAGTTATGATCTATACCTACCCAAGTTGTTTTTGGGTAAAAAAAAATGATGTCAATTTGGTTATTATGTTATTTTGACAAGGCAATAAAGGTAATAGCATTTTTTTGCGATATCCATAATGATTAGGTTATTTTGTGTGAGTAACTTTAAAATATATTTTTATATGATTAACTTTTAAAGAAGAACAGACGATTAAAGCTTCGTTTCATAATGCATTCATATTTACTAACAAAAGTTTTATACATATTTACTTATAAAATATTAAGTTATTTAATTAAACATGCAGAATTTATTTTAAAAACTGCCTTTGATATAAATCATCCCTTTGACAGTATTTTGAGCACAACGATTCGCTTTCATGGATTTCCGCAAACATTCCGCTTGTCAAGTGTTCTGTGAACGCAGTATTTCGTTTTGCCATAAAATTGGACTTTACAGAGACGTTTCCACAACCTATATGTATATAGCAGTAACAGAAGTGAAGTAGGTAGGAACCTTCATGTTATTAGTTCAGTTGAAAAATCAAAGGAACGCCACTTACTTTTAAATTATGTAAACGGTCTTGGTGCGTTACGGTAGGTACTTGTAAACCTACTTGAATTATTGGAGTGAAATTTGGTAGATAATCAAAATGATTATTCAAAAGCTTGCTTCGACGAATAATATTAATAACTCGAACTTAGTAAAATATTCAACCTCCCACTTGTCTGACTGGAGTAAACAATATTAAGGATAGTAATAGAGGTAATTCAGTTTTAAATAATTGTAGCTGCAAATTTTGGGGCCATATTTTATCTTCTATGGTATTTTACTCATCAAACTTCACTCAACAACGAGGCAGAGGTCGGGTTCTGAACAACTACAGTAATTATAACAATAACTAATCAAACTGCTCGGTCGTTGTCAGAGTTTTCGGGTTCTCCAATCTATCTAGAAATTTCCTAAGTAATTACAGTTAAAAAGTTGAGACGTTAAACAAATTTATACTGTGAATTAGCGAGTGGAAAACTTTTAGAGGTGGGTACGTATTACTGGCGTCCGTCCGTGAAAGTTTTGAGTAACCCCCCTCGTACTCCCCCTTTCCCGGTTTCTCAAGTAACTTAAGCAAAGTTTCGTCTTTGTTTCTTCCAAGTTGGTGTTCAACTTCGTCCGTGGGCCGTCGACATGTTTATCGACAACTCTATTTATTCTAATTTGTTGATAACTTTGATGAACACGTCTATTGGATTTTGAAGTTCCTAATTTTGGTTATTTGCTTTTTCCACTATTATCTACAAACCTGCAAAAATAACAATAATTGTCATTACTTCATGCTGTTGTATATAAACATTATAAGCCAAATAAGTAAAGATGGAGCGCTGCGATTAACGCACTGACACTGGTAAAACTCTGCCTTGCTGTGTATACACACACACAGCTTACGCACTCACACGTACCAAAAATATGCCTTACGCTGAGACAGATCGACAGACAATCGATCTGTCTCAGCGTCAGGTGCTTGATGTCATAACAAATTTTATTACATACTAGCTGACCCGGCAGACTTCGTACTGCCTCAATCGATACATAAAAGACCTAAACATTTGTATAAAATAAACTGGGCCGTAGAGACTTCGTTTATGCGGTACTCCTACCCCTACCCTATACTACCCCTACCCTACACTACCCCTACCCTACACTACCCCTACCCTACACTACCCCTACCCTACACTACAACTACCCTACACTACCCCTACCCTACACTACCCCTACCCTACACTACCCCTACCCTACACTACCCCTACCCTACACTACCCCTACCCTACACTACCCCTACCCTACACTACCCCTACCCTACACTACCCCTACCCTACACTACCCCTACCCTACACTACCCCTACCCTACACTACCCCTACCCTACACTACCCCTACCCTACACTACCCCTACCCTACACTACCCCTACCCTACACTACCCCTACCCTACCCCTACCCTATACTACCCCTACCCTACACTACCCCTACCCTACACTACCCCTACCCTACACTACCCCTACCCTACACTACCCCTACCCTACACTACAACTACCCTACACTACAACTACCCTACACTACAACTACCCTACACTACCCCTACCCTACACTACCCCTACCCTACACTACCCCTACCCTACACTACCCCTACCCTACACTACCCCTACCCTACACTACCCCTACCCTACACTACCCCTACCCTACACTACCCCTACCCTACACTACCCCTACCCTACACTACACCTACCCCTAATCTACCCCTACCCTACCCTACACCTACCCTAAAAAATCTTGGCAAAAAAATTCAAGTTTTTAATTAACAAAATAAAGCTCAAATTGACTCTACATTTTAGTTAGAAAACGTTTGTATGGGAAAAAGAAAAAGGCTGTTTTAAGGGGTTTTCAGGCAATTGTTCGATTTTTTCTCGCCGTAAAAACCATCCTTGAACTTCCACGAACATAAAAAAAAAAGAATTGGCCAAATTGATCCAGGCTTTGTAGAGTTATGCGCTTACCAACACATTTTGCGATTCATTTTTATATTATAGATTTGTTAACAAGAATGCCGAATTGTGTCGTGAAAGGGTGTATAAATCAAAGCTCAATGTTATTACTATAGCATTGGAGTACTATAATAAATCATAGGAACACTTTTACCCACACTAATGCACAGGCCTCAGTGCATTGTTTGACAGCGTTCCGTCTTTACTTATTTATTTGGACTTGGTGATACTTACTTATAGGGAATACTATAGTATTACTCTACAAAATTAAGATCTTCTGTCTTCAGCGAAATACGAAATCGCAACGAGAGTTATTCGATTCATTATGTATTGAAATGTGATGCAAGATGAATAAGCATTTGTCCAAGGTTACAACATGTAACACCTGAACTCGACGATCAACATAAAACAGATACCTACATAGGTACAGTATTTGTTTACTCCACGCATTCGTGAGAAAGTTTGGTGGGAATTTCAGAATCTTGTTTGCTTACCAATTTAAACACCTGCTGAACTAGTGGTTTATTATCCAGGAAATTCGTTTTTTTTACACTAGCTTGTTGTATTTAGACTTATTAGTAGTGTTGAGAGACAGTGAATGCATGTAGAAAAAAATGCGATGTTTGCTTCGATTATATACTAAGGAGATCACCGTAATTTTTTCATACTGGATACTAACTTAAAATGTTCTATGTACTTCGAATTTAAAATAACGAATAATCAATTCAATTCAGATAATATTATCTTAGACCCGCGAACAAAAGCTTTAACTTCTTCCGTCTTGTGTTCTCAAAATTATGACTGAAAGTTATTGGTTTGTATAAATTTATGTTCTTGAAGTGAAACCGAAATAAAAGGAAAAATTTAATGACCTCTAAGAATGTCATTTAAAAAATGCATTTTATCATTTTTATCAGCCTATACACGTCCACTCGTGAACATAGGCCTTTTATGACAATATATACACAACGGGCATCGGCTTTTACCTATGTAGGTATAATTCGCTGTTTTGCTAGAATAACGACTCAATTCAAAAAAAGTAATTTTAGTAAAACGGCTATTTTATTTCAGAAATTAAGGTATTTTTTACCACATTTACTCTTTTTGAATTGCGTCGTTGTTCTCGCAAAGCAGCGATATCTTGTACATAATACTGCAGTCACCAACTAGCTTGCCAAGCTTGGTAACATCTCTTTCGAGACCATGTTCAACTGTGATTCACAGTTGAACATGTTTCACAGTCTGTGAAACATACAGGCTGATGATATCACCTTATTATTATAAAGAAAAACACATTACATAATTAGGTATAGTATAGGTATATTTAAATCTATGAATTGTTTTGAAATCGCTAACATAACCGTTTTCAGTTCCAGCGGGTTTAATGTTTAGTCGCCATACTAGATGTCGCTAGTAATAACATTAAACGAGCGAGCACTGCTAGAGAGCGTACTATATAACGGTTTATATAATTGTTAATGATACTATTTCCATATAGCTACTAACTACTTCTCAAGTAGATTATCGTGAAATACCAGTTTTAAATGTTGTTGTTTAAATTCAAACAGGATAGGTATCTACTTTTATGTACCTATTGCAATTATGTTTATTAGATAGGAACCTACTAGTCTTGCCGTACGGTTTTATAGGCGTAACTCCCGTTCTTATGGTAACCAGACCATCAATATAATCAGTGTTATTTCTGAATAAGGACGTTATGATGAAAGAATTTATGAAATCAGTTTAGTAGTTTTTGAGTTTACTTTTTAGTAGGTCACATTACAAACAAAAATCCAAATTATAAATTTGGATTATTGTTTGTAATTTAATTAATTATATTCTTTAGGCTAATTAAGACAACCCAAACCTAGGTACATCAAAACATATTATGCCGTGTGAAGAAGGTATCAAAAAGGTCCTGGATCACGTAGTTCTCTAATGGTTAAATCATTTTCAAAATCGGATTGATTGACAGTACCGGAGACTACCCCGGACATCTAAACTCATCATCTCATCCACTTTTACATTAACATTTTCATAAACTTTACTTCTTCATAAATGTTTTTTTTACATTTTTATTGAAATTATTAAAACAAATTATATGTGATAGTATAGTGGATTCATCTTGGTGTCGCGTCGTGCGATTTAAAGCTTTGTACTAAGTGTTGATTTGTCTTGTTCACAGGAGTTGACAGTGACTGATGATACAGTTTTAGAGGAGCACAGTGAAGATCCTTCACTTGTGCAGATGCGACTCTTGGGAGATGGAGGTAAATACCTGTACTTCATACTAATATCAGAAATGAAAGGCCTCTAATTTTTTAAACCCATAAAGTTAAGATCTCGATTCTAAAGACTCGACCCCAAAAATACGACCTGAGGCATGTTAACTATGTGAAGAGCTTGATTCGTTAGAGAAGACTCGAATCGATAAAATGACTCGACTTCTTTAAAAGATTCACGAATCTTATGTAAAAACTTGAGATTTTTAGTATGAGATCAATTAAGTAAATTATTTACTGCAGTGTGTACCATTAAAAGTTAAATATTTTTTTTTATATTTATCTATTGATCTGTAATAAGTATGTTATAATCAAACACTGAACTTAACTTTATTGTTATATTAAATTATTCGAGTTAATTACATAAAATACTCGAGAACGATTTAGTCAAAAGAACTTTAACTAAGTTCTTGACTTAAACGTTTTCGAGTATTTTATTGATTCGAGTATATTCTAATGTATGTTCCAATCGAGTATGTTCAAATAAATATTATGACAGAGCTCGGGCTCTTTCTCATTATTTATTTTTTATATATTTAATCTATGATGTCAGAACATGGCGGAATTTATGCCATAGGTTTTTTCTACCAGTCAAAATTATTATTAACAAGTCTACAATTCAGGTTATTGTAAAGAAATCTTGAGCCCTTTCATCTCTAATAACTATAATTCATAGTTTGAAAATACGTTAGGCAACCAGTTTGATTAATGATTAAAACTAAAAACTTCATGTCATGTCGCGTCAAATTGACTGAACTGCTTCCTCTCCAAGGCATTAATTGGACTGCAGCATGTTCAATTAATGAGACTATAGACGTTTACTGGTCCTCCCTAGTAATTGATCGTGTTGAAAAAGAAATATTGGCTGGAAAACAGGTGTTAATCAGTTTTAACTCTACGTGAACATATTCATAATTAATGTATATAAGTACTACTAGGGCACTAGTTTGTGCCTAATTTGTGTGCTAGTTATATTAGACTAACCCTGATTTTGAAACATTCTTCGTTGGTGGTTCGCTCCTATTGGCGTGACACATATAGCTTTTCTCAATAAATTGGGCTATCTAAAACTGAAAGAATTTTTCAAATCCGTCCAGAAGTTCCTGGGATTAACGCGTTCTAGCAAACAAACATATCACATTCACATTTGTCGATACTATGGATTACCAATACAAAGACTTAATGATTAGACCTAAAGTATCAATTATAACCCACAAACATATTATTTTAGTTTATAATTAATTTTAAAGAAAATATTGAATTCAAAAATTATT
Source organism: Nycteola revayana (assembly GCA_947037095.2). Classification (NCBI taxonomy): domain Eukaryota; kingdom Metazoa; phylum Arthropoda; class Insecta; order Lepidoptera; family Nolidae; genus Nycteola; species Nycteola revayana. The sequence goes on along the minus strand of OX344860.2, from coordinate 17,076,131 downwards.
GAATCCAAAATTCCACGAATACGGTGTCATGATTAATTATTATTATCGTTGCACTTCCATGAATTAATAACAAATCAATGGATAATTAAAATAAGCCGTCCACATGTTACAATACTTTATCTGTCGCATTACTCAGCATTATGCTGGTCGAAACGATAGAGGATCGCCATGATTTATAGCGATAACATTAATGTGTACAGAACAATGGCCGATGTTACATAACGATGCACTCGCGATCTCTAGAACAATGCTGTTTCACCACGCACAGTTATCATTATACTAAGTGATTTTTAAATATATTATTATGTAGGTTAGTGACGCGGGATTTTTTCAAAAATGACTGCTGAATACAGAATAGCGCACATGAATAAAAATATTGTAAAATATAAATTTTAAATTAAATTGAATTAAATTAAAAATAGTTTATGTTAGTAGTTTATTAGATATTACTTTGTTTTTTTTCCTAGTTTAGATTAGCCATATATTTTGATTTCGGTTCCAATAAACCGAAATTGAAGTGTGCTGTATAATGACGTCGATCTTTGCACACTGCGATACAAGTCTAAAGTTTAGGTCGCGACCGCCATATTTTTTTTTTATAGGAATCCATTCTTGTCACTATTCCATTCTATAATTTTTTCCGATATTATAATTTAAATTACCCGTCCCGTCCGAAAGAGCATTGTCATTTAATATGTAAAATTCGGCGCTTAGTTATTGCAAATAAATAAAGTGGTACCTTTTAGTACACTCCAAAATAAAATATTCAAAAAGTTATATATTGTATTGATAGCACTTCGTGATGAAACGGATGTTGTAGCTCGGAGCTAAGAAAGCGAATATACCTTTTGTAAATAGATCTTTTGTTTAGATACGGACAGACTAATAACATCGCATTACTACATTGTGTAACTCCTGTTAACTAATGTGCTAACTTTATTGTAATACGTAGGGTGGATTGCAAATACTTTTACGTTGATAATTGGATTGAAACCTTAGAAATTGACGTGCAATATGTTGAAGGAATGCTTCACTAGTAACATTACAAAATATTGTATTTAGACACACAGAAAACTTATTGTTGGAACATTGGATTCGAGTTTTGTGAAAACTTTAAAAATAAACTTTAAATTTTGTTAGTCAAAGAGAGGAAGAAACCTTTTAATATCCGTTCCGTTCAATAACGATTTCAATTTTATATGTTGTAATAATTATAATATTGTATTCCGTTATACCTAATACAATTTTATGTTAAATTTGTCTTGTCTTTTTTTCTAGTGATCGAGTCCATAATGAAGGGGGAGGTGGTAGGCGTAATGCCAAGAAGATCTCGCTCCAGCCTCCAAGTAAGTTTACTTTCAAACAATTTACCTTTAATATTTTATTAATTAAGACATTATAAATCTGGGAGTTCTTAGGACGTCTTGCAAAGTCAAGATCAATCACTTAGTTTCCACTTGAGGAAATTTGATATTATAATAGAAGGTAAAGAATTTGTTTTAATTATGTTAAATAAGTGATTTAACATCATTATATGAGAGGGCCGACTAGAAATCTTTTCTTTTTGTTAAAATATTGTATCTTGTAGTTATGTTGTTAGTTACTTTGAAAAAGAATTTGGTCATCTAAATAAAAAGGCAGGTAAACATGACTATTGCTGATCTACCAAAAAATGGGACTGTTAGTTTAGGTGGCTGCATATTCCAAAAAAATCAAGACTCTTTATCATCGTTTATCGTTTACAAATATCATCGCTAATAATATTTTGGTACACAGCTGTTGATTTCCTGAAAGTAAAAGATTCAGTTCCTGCCATCCTATTTTAAAATGTTGGATGGCACTTCGCGAGAGCCTTACCAATGCAAATAAGCTATGTTTATTCAAGTAACGTTTGTCTGTCTATCCGTCAGTTATTTTGGTGTGCACGAGTCGCGACAGGTCTCGGCGCCGGTGACGCATTCACAGACTTATAGTGAACCCTGCGAACACCGGTTCAGCTAAATAAGGGCTTAATGACTAACTGCTAGCCACCTAACCATTCCTGTAATAGATGTTTTCTTAGTAGAAACTGCACTTTGTGTAGTTTCCGTTTAATTGGGTCATTAAAGGAATGGAATTGTCATTACCTATTTATCAAAAGTTTCTGAAGTTACAGCATTTTCTACATTGTCTATGGTTTTCGTATTAACATTAAAAAATCTATCTACTTCCTTCCCAAAGACAATTTCATAAAGACGTTGCTGTGTTTAGATTTCATAAGTTTAGTCGTGGCTATCCTTACTAAGCGAAGTTTCGAGGTAAACCGAGATTTTCTATCGATGTGCGCATATTAATATTGAAATAGAAACAAAATGAAGTGAAACTTGGTCGAACTTTGTTCTCCGACATTGTAATAATATCGATCGAAATATAGTGGTTTAGCAAAGCAGTAACGTTGGAAACTATTCGTGAATGTTGATCACATGTATATTAGGTCCAAAACTCCGTTCGAAATGGATTCTATTATTACAAGTCTGAGATAATTAACTCTTAGTTCTTAGTAGTCACAGTCCATAAATATGTCTGGATTAATTTAGCTCTCAGTGGATATATTTACAAACTGTATTAGAGGGAAATTCGCTCGTCTAATAAAGTAGGTTTAATTTAAGGAGCTTAATTAAGAACATCTGGCGACGTTGTTTTAGTTTTTATATTGTTTTAATTAATGTTAAGTCTTGTTTAATACAAAAGACAATAATCTACATTCAAATTTTGTTGTCATCAATTTATTAATGAAACCATAAAAATAAAGTAGTAAGTTTTGTCTTGGTCTGGTACAACAAAAGTTAGTATTTATATTTTTCTATGAATGTTTTCTTAAAAAATCAATTCGCTTATCTAACAGTCTAATTATTTAACCGTCTCATAAAGTAAGATGAATAACTTATTTACTAAGTTAGGTTGGACTCAAAGCTTCAAAGAAGGTCAGCTCAAGGTCTCGTCTTTTATGAAGGTCTTTAGTATCTGGGGATAGAAGTGACTAATTATCCGCTTCACCTTCAGATTGTCTAGAACTATCGTAGAAATGGAGCTTTTGAAACTCTATCAAGTGGAATGACTTCATTAATCTAGATTTTGCCACTTGTATTTTTTTCTTGCTCATTGAACGTAAATGTTTTTGCTAGAAGATCGATTGAGTCATCATAAGTTTTTTCAATAAATTAAATTAGAAAAGTTATTAAGTTGTTATTTCTTTTACGATGAAACCTTGGATTATTTTTATCTTTGTAGAATAATTTTCTTTCCGAAGAATTACGTTAAAGATACAATGAGTTTATAACACAATTGTATTTTTCTCTGAAGTTAATATACTTTTTATTTATATTTAAATGTCACTGTTTATTATAGTGTAATTTCTAATTAGAGTTTTTATAGGGAGCGAGTACAAATATCTTCTTTGAATTCAACCTTTTAACATTTTGTTTGACTTTCTATTGTTGATTTGATTTCTTCCCTGCATAATAGAGTAAATTTTACTTGTTGTACTTTAAGTTAGCTGACAAAAAAAAGACAATTATACTACTACTTGTTGTATATCTGGCTTGTGGCAATACCTCAGCTAACACACCCACACTCGTCATTGTACCCATTAAACCTGAGTATTTAACTCACAACAAAGGATTACCATAAAATGTAGACAAAGAAAGTAGTCAATTATTGCGCAGTGACCCATCAAAGCCTTGGGATGTGTAGTTAATATACACTGTCGCCAGTTACTCGAGACCTCGGACCTCGTTTCCCTGAACTCCCTTTCTTAGCGTTTTGGATTTAATATCAAACTTGGGGAGTGGCTCTACTTAAGCTGGTCGTATTACAACACCCACGCACGATTTCATATTCCTTTGAACCCATATAGGTATTTGTATAATCTTTAACTTTGATCAAGAAAGGGGATTTTATGATTATAATTTGAAAGCGTCGTAAATAACATGTGGAAGTACATTTATTGTTGAAGCATAATTAGAGGTTACATATTTAAAATAAGTATTACCAATATTCAAAGAGGTTTATAAGTATAAATGGCTAGGCGACCACAAAGTTTAGGACCAAAATCAAAAGCCATTGAAAAAATTAAAAATCTCAAGAATGATATCAGTGTTATAAGGACACAAAGGTCCTTTTAAAGAAAACACATTTGCATATCCGTAATTGTTTCATTTAAGTTTATAGTCGTTGTTTCTTTTTAATTTCCTACCTTATATATTATATTTAAGTGTTACGCATATATCTTTAGTAATTTCAATACGCTCAGCAGGTCAGACAAACTTAAAATATTTGTTTTTATCAAATACTTAACCTTTGAAAGGAAATAACAGTATTTTATAAAATAAATATATTCATAATGAAAGTCCAAATGCGTCTCTTTACCGACCATAATACGTATTTCCTTTGAAAGCCAGAGGCAATGGGAGAGATTTAGTAGGGCATTGTATATGTATGTCACGTTTTGCCGTGCAATGCCCGATAGTGCTCATCTCGTATGCGACCAATACACTCGGCAATAATTCTCATCAGGCCATGTTTGCCGCTCCAATCTGAAGATACGTCAGTCGTTAATCAAAATACTGGCCTTTAAAGGTATGCCAGTAAGTTTAAAATATACATTTGAAAAAGTAGACCAAACCAACACTACGTTGTTCACTCGCACTAGTTCGTTGTTACCGATATATGAAAAAGGTATTTGAATGCTCCTACAGTTTGTGACGTGAATAATTCAGATCACATTCACTCCAACTGGCAACAAAGCATTCAAAACAATCCCACATTTGCATAGTCAACGGAAACCTGGTTTGACAGTCATAAAGGTGCAATTTATGCTCAATTAGTGCAAATTCCCGTACCTCTTACCTCCAATTTTAATTTGCCCGAAAATTCTGCACGACGTAAATCCTACAAATAATACGATTAAGCCGAACATAGCACGCCGATTTGACAAAGGGGAGTGGAACAATTCTCTTCGTAGCAATTCGTCTGGTTCAGTGACCCTTTTCAGAGACATGAGAATTATCCGCTCTCGGAACCCATAAACAATTCATCTTGTGAAATCTACGCGTTGCGATAGGACATCTGAATGGGAAGCATTATGAATGCTTTTAGACTATATCGATTCTAAAAGTACATTCAAACAAATCATCTTTACTTTTCGCTCCGGCTATGCTGTAATAGCACTATCTCTCTCAGTACGTGAGTGGAATGCTAAACTGTAATCCTAACTCGAGTTGTTCCTGTACGTGCTTCAGGAATTGTAAAAAGGACTTTGAAAAGTGTACTTTTAGAGTGCTTTTGGATTGTATGCAACTAGTTCGTGAGCAACTGCACCGCGATCGTGAAACAGCTATTACTAAGCTCCTTTTTCTATTGACTTTTGAGAATTGAACGGTGAAGCTCCATTTTGGTGGTGTTTTATCTAGCGCTAGCTAGTTTACAAGCCCCCTCTACCAATAAAGATTGCAATCGAAAGTTGGCGCCGATTACATCATACAGATTTATTTACAACTCCGGTAATGACCCGCGTATATGTTGTGGGAAATCCGGTTAGTCACGATATTCCCGTCTTGGCGCTTTAGTAAATTAAAACATTGTTTTGACGTAATAGTTTTGGCAACGCTGCTCTCTTGCTTTGTGTCGTTAGCCAGCGTGTAATAAATCTTACATTATAACTTCAGCAGCTGTTAAAATAAAATAACGTGACAGGGGTCATGAAAAATCTATTTCTGCATTAGCATTACATAACGATTTTCTAATTTTAATTCGATTCACTAATTATTTATCACACTAGACTCCCATGATACCTTAACCTAATTTTTGATGATATTTCTGTTAAACAAGCTGCTTGTTTATAGCTCAGCAACATACTTTTGCAAATTTTATGAATCTGTACGAATACTTATCTTAATAGTATTAGAATTTATTACATAAATAATTAAAAATTATTTCGGGTATATTTTTATGATCAGAACCATTAAGTTCCTTTATTGGAATCGGGTACCCGGGCTATTAAAATTACATGTGCACACCGTAAAACTCGTATAGTTGGGAAGGGGTAGAGGGAACGTTAACATAATTATATTTCTAAGTGGATGTTGTACATGTACATGTAGACATGTTTGTACATGTTTAATTACACTAAATGGCTTGAGTACATTCAAATTATAATAATATTCACAGGTTTCAAAAACATTCTCATAATTTTAAAACTGTATATATTAAAGTTATTTTAAAATAAATATTCATATAGGTATACTTACTTATCGCACATGCAATATTTATATGCGAGGAAGTCTTGCATACGCAACTAAGATTTCGGAGAAACCATTCCAAGTTGGCACCAATCCAAGACCAATTCTACACCTCCCGGTCAATTGGAATAAATTATCATTTGAGATGGAGTGTTGATAAACAAGAACACAAGTGTAATGAAAATTTTATGATATTTAACGTTAAAATATGGGTAAAAGAAATAATTTTGAGTACTTATGATGAATTTGTATTTGCAAATTTAGTTAAATTTTTAGTTACATTTGTAAATTATATTTGGTAATACTTAATGTTTCTTACGTATCGTCACGCCAGAGACAAAGGAACGCCACCTGTCTCGATCCAGGCATACGTCTTTGCTTCTTCCACATTCATCAGTCTCTTCATCTTCATACTTAATGTTTCTTATAGTCTTGTAAATCACGTGACAGCAGATGCTTTGACTCGTGGTTATTATTAAGTAATAAGTTTCAAAGATTATTATCGTATTCATATTAAATTAAATATTTTATTGCAAATATATATATAACCAATAGTAATAATAATAATCTTTCATTAATAAAAAAACAATTTATTTTTCTTGCCGTAATAAACTACTCTCACTTTATTATAGTTACGTTTAAAAAATGAAATCTTTCAACAAAACAGGAAAGTTGTACTTTCCAACAGTTCTCTCCAGCGCTAAACCACAAAATACAAAAACAATTCCATTTAAAGTAAATCTGAAACATTTTATGCAATATTTTATTGGAGTTACTCATCACAGATTAAACGTATAAGTTCCCTTGAGAATATATTTGAATCCGCCCGCAAATAGTGGAGAATGTATATTGAAAATAGAGCATGACAAGCGAATTCTATTGCACAAGCTGTGCATGATGTAGAAAATGTACGGGCCTTAGTTCTCGTCACTCGACGTGAGAGCCACGTGAATCGATTCCAACTTTTCCTATTAGCATGGAATTGGCTCCCACGTCACACTGTGTTTGTTGATACATTTTTGTGTTTACGTTGTCGATAGTGAAATATATTTTAGTTTGCCGCATTTGTTGAATTTTAATTTTTATTCTGACATTTTTATAAAATCTTTTGATATTTAAGTATCACCAGCCCATAAATATGATTTTACTGAAGTAGAATAGTTATTGTGAGATTTAAATTATTGAACGTATAACGAAGAAGTAGTCTAAGAAAACCCGTAATAAAAACAAATCAATTATGGAACCTACCTAGAATTCGCTTTGGAAGAAACAATCTGAAATCATGTCAAACGTAAACAAGTATCTGAACTTATTGTTAGGGATTGAATACATTTAACGACCGTAGATTAAATTTTCATCATGATTATGTGATTTGCCTGTCTGAATAGAGAATACCATAAAAATAACAAAAACTTTGATAACGTTTTTGTATGTAAATACCGCAAGTGGCGAATAAATAAAGTTCCCCTCGGTGGGGCCACTGCTGACAATGTAACAAGGATTAATGGTTCCCATTTGCAATTTATTCCGTTATCGTCATATTCCTTTTGGAGACATCCGTAAAGCGTGGCCCCATTTCACTTTATTGCATTTAATGTCTGTCGACTAAATCATTGGGTATGATAGATCAAGGCCATATTGTACAATTTCGGTATTCATCATTCGTCATCGTTTTTATTTTTGGACAGTGGCCAGCAAGAAATTACGGAAGTCGATAACAGATTTGAAGAATAATAAACGAATATGAAAATAAATAAATTTTACGGCGCAATAGATTAAGGAACTACACAATAACGGGGCTAGATTTTCGATGAATCATCTTCAAAAAGAGACGAAAATTCTTTAAATACTCACTTTACCATCAAAGAATTCTCATATTAAATTGGCTAAATTAATTGGTTTCACCAATGTTTACTTCGGAGTTAGTTTCTTTAATAATATTCTGCTACCCAATTTATTTTACGAATATTTAGACGTTTTACTCAAATATATCTTACCAACTCTGATGCCTTGCCAACACGCAAGCAATCTTACAAGTTTTTATAGGTACGAAGAACTGTAGAAAACATCTCACTTTTGTTTGGCTAAAATCCTAGACAAAAGTTATTTACAGAAGAAAGAAAGGTGTCAATATTGTTACATTATCTAGAAGCGTATTGTTGATTCATTTAGAACATCAAGAGGGAGAGTATCTCGTGAAACTGTAATCGGTAAAGTTTGTAACAACATCGGCCGACTTTCCACCTTCATCGTCGAAGTTAGTTAATGCGAGTTCCCGTGGTGTGCAGCGGATACGGATATCGATCGCGACAAGTGCGGGACGCCGGGATTCGTCTGGCACGCCCGGGTAACCGAACACCCTCGCCCACCCCCAGCACCCGTCAAAAGGGTCTATAGTCTATATTAACGTGCCACTCACTACTTTGTTCTTGTTTTGTTTGAAGGTTAATATTCATTTTGACCTGAATGACGGAGTTCCCGGCGTTTTTTTTTCAAGAATGTTTGTTTGTGTTTTTATAGTAGAGGGTGCTTTTGTAGTGTAGGGTTGTTGTTGTGTGTGTTTGTATATAAACATATTTTAATTATTGAGTTAAAAATAAAGGTCTACGAATTGTTAATATCTTTATTCGTTAACTGTTATCTTTTTGTTATCGACATGATATTAAATTATGCTTGCAATGTTAATCAGTATAAACTAAGTAATTATATTAGAGATATATTATAATAATCGCAAATTATATAAAGCAGTATCCTGTTTATACTGCTTGATATAATATTGCGAATAACACAAAACAAAAGTTTTGCCTTATCACCTGTCGATACATAAAAACTCAATTTACTATCAATATCAATAAAAAGATGACCTTGCTTATGCGGAAGACGCAGTGTGTATGGAGTGTAATTAATTATGCAAGCCTGTGTCTGGTGGCCGGGCTTGTTCGGCCGGAGGGGGGAGTGCGGGGGTGCTCCTCCCCTCCGGCTGCCAGTTTGCGCCATTCTCCCGCGCCGGCATCACTACGCTCGCTTGCTCGTTACTCGGGACGGTTTACTGAACACATCTTACCTTTCACCGCACTAACGTCACATGTTTTCCGAATTTCTAATGCCCCGTGACGTCGTGAAGTGATTTTGGTGCTTTGTGGCCATTGTGGACCGTGGAGCGTCCGACGCCGCGCCACCGGTACTTGACATGACTCATTGTTTACTATCGCTTATTAGCATTAGCCGGCTTACTTTTATGATATACTTACCTACCTATCATCCTATTTATTTACAAACATGATACGTTATCTTTATAGGTCATTCTATATAATGTAGTAAACATTTGTTTAGTGCTCACTAAATTTTACTTGGGTAGGTAATTGGTGTAAGTTCAGTTGCCTATAAACAAATAAAGTTTAGTGTACAATCAAATATTTTTTTTACACTTCTGAGCGCATGTGAATAAACGCATTAATAAGTAAATTTTGGGATACAGTATATCTCATAAGTAATTATTTTCCTTTTTTCTCTACACCTAGGTACCTATAACATATTTTTCCTAATTGGACGTAACATTTTCCTTTGTCTTCAAAATATTACACGTCTAATCTGCAATCGGAAAGCTAATTAGCATATAATGGCATGAGCACGGCCGCATAATACACATCCAAATGCATAGTATATATTACGCTCGCATGCAACTATGTAGGCGCAGTGCATACAAAGTAGAGATAGCCACACCCCGATAAGAGAACTGTCTCTCTCCCACCTTCACTAAACGTAATATACAGCTGTGTTCATTATACGTAGCTTAACAGACCGTTAATGCAAGATATGATTACGATAGTTGCTAAAAATGTTTGCAAGAGTGGTCTCGCAGTCCGGAATTAGATGAGTGGCGAGTATTCTGAGCTTCACTAATCAACGCACGCACGCACAATGTTGGCCATACTGTTATTGTTATTACGCCGCCTTAGAAGGAAACAGCTCGTTTGACTCGGTCTCGATGTTTGCTTTTGTTCTTTTCTAACTTCTTTGTTGGTCGTTATTGTTCCTTTGTTCGGCATGATAAAGCGACCGCTGTGTAGGAGTTATTTATAAACATTCTCTCTTCGATTGAAAATATGTTCTATTACGTGTTACTTCCCACAATTATATTGAACAAGTACAATAAAGGTCATGGGTAATACTTTCTTCGACCTGTAAGCGTACACTTACGTTACACGCAGGTGTTGGCATAATGTTATCTTTTATTGTTGCTTTTATAAAATACAATTGATCGTGAAGTGTATTAAGCCCCAAATAGGAAGTTGAATCGTTTGCTAGACGCACGTCCACAAAGGCGGTAGGTACTCTGTATAGGAATACCATAGAGCGGGTCTACATCCCACGCACCCTCGTACAACCATCGCCCACACCCACATGCTAAGGCCATACGTGAATAAATCTTACCTGACTTCGCCGCATCGCACCGGCCTATCTATAGATAGAGCGCTGCTTTAACGTACACTAGTCTATTAAACATAGGAATGTATTCAAATTGATGGCTAATTTTCTAGACTGCACTATATTGCCTCATTTACAATGTTCTTTATGATACTTATTAATTATAGAAAACCAAATTAAAATGTTAAATGTGATTGATTTATTAAAATATTTAATTTCGAACCAATATCTTATTTAATATCCCGATCCCGTGGGAACTTTATAATAAATACCCTTCATCGATAAACGTGTTATCTAAAACAGAAATATTTTTTCGAATCGGAAAGTATAGTACCTGAGATTAGCGCGTTAAAGCAAACTAACTCTTCAGCTCTATATATTAGTACATATAGATAATAATAACAAGCTTATCTATCTTATAACTATACCTGAAACGTAATTCTTTTTGAAATATTAGTAAAATTAAGCCTTATTCACAAGAGCTAGCTTTATTAGTCCATTTAACTAAGATAAAATACTTAGACTAAAAAATGCCTAAAAAATTTCACTTTTTTTAGACCGGAGTTTTAACAAAAATCTTAACAAAATGGGATCATCCATATCGGGATTAAAATAGAATAAGGTTTTACCTCCGGCCTATCTCAACGCGCCGGAGGTTTTACCGTATTTATTTTTAATTGTATGTGATTATGTGAATGTAGCATGCATGTTTATTATGTAAAATCTAATAGATAATAATTAACCTCGTATACAATATACTGATTGCAAGTAACTGCATTAAGTACTATTGTTCTTAATTGAAGAAAATAATTTCTTTTTTAATGAAGTTTTATTATTACCTAGAAGCTATTAGGAGCTTTGGCCCAGGTTTATTTTAGTACATAGATTTTCATTTTGATTTCTAAAAATGAAAATATGTTTAGTAGAACCGGGTTATGTGATCAACTTTAATGTGTTAGAATTAATTTTAATTGCATGTTTAATTTTGAATGTTAGCGTAATCAGACTTCTATATGGAATTGGCGTAGTTTTACATTTTGAAGGCAGATTAAGCACAATATGACGTTTATTAATAAAATTGCTTTGGATTAGTTCCAAGTTTCTATATTGTGACATTTTATGAGCATGCGGAATCCATTTAAACCATTTGTTAACAGTTTTATTTGCTCCAAGGTCTGTCGGCTTATTGCTTTTTCGTTTTTAGGGCATAATTTTATTCCCTTCTCTGAAGAGACTGTCCGTGTTTTTCTGTTGTACTTTTTATGTTGGGATTTATATTTTTTAATGCCCAGTGAAAAAGCAAAAGCTTTTTGCTAACTACATAATAACATGTCCATCCGAAAAAAGTATCTATATTTTTGTACATTTTTTTAGTCTTACGGATTTAAATGTATATCTTAATTATAAACAACTGTTTCGAACCGAACTAGAGGTTATAATAGGTACATAAAATATGTTATTAGTATTATCTTGGTTTCTGTTTATAATCATTACTATACAACAATATACGGTATTAAAACTTATAATAATGATAGTTTAATTTAAGTGGAAGACTAACCCGTTGGTGTTATTTTTAATGTTGGCTTCGGCGTCATTATTGTCGTTCAAATAACCGTGTCCCAATAGGACTGTGGTATCAAATATGAATTTTCGTATCTACGAAAATTGGCTTAGTGTATCTACACCAAATAAACTATTGATATTCCAACGTTAATTAACTTAATCCCACATAAAAGTCATGACTAGTAGGTTCGAGTTACGTATTCATGTTATAATCTAGTTGGGGAAAACAGGTAGGTACCCGAGAGGCTCGGGGTCTAAATAGGTATACCGGTTTCTAGACGCAAGAGAAGGGGAGACAGGTTGAACCAGTCGTGTAGCACTCTTGCCCTCAAGCATCGTCAGATTTAGAGATAAATTTACTCACCCATCATTGTTTAAAATATGTTGTTGCTAATTAGACAGCTGCAAAAGCTATACGATCGAAATGTTTTCTTCCTCTGTCTTATATTTCTTCTCTTAATTATTCTCTTAATTATACATACACCATATTGTGTTTACGGTACATTGCAATACTAATTTTATTATCAACCGCTACAATTACAAATGCTTTATCATGTTGAATAATCACTCACAACAAGCTCACTGTTGCATAATGAGAATGAAAGGCATTACGGTGCATTTCGTATCTATGAATTTCTTGTTGTGGCCTTCGTGATAATCACTTGAATTTTATGCCTAGCAGAAAATCGTAAGCAAATATGCTATAATTGTTTTGTTATAAAGTTTTGCTATACTAATATTGTAAAGAAATAAACTTAAAAAAAAACAAATTTTCTGATGGATATTTATTAGTCAGCCATGAGATTTTTGCTACTTCACCGGGCGAGCCCCAGCCTAAAAATACTACGGGTCCATTACAAAAAATCTTATGGGAGCTACGAGAGAAAACGCGTAATGACCCTACTTTTTATGATTGTATATTAAAGTCACCATAACCATTTAAGAAGAGTACTTAGAATTCCGTGCGCCCAACAGTTAGTAAATAATGACACAAAACAACCCTTAGTTTTCTGATTTCCTCCGTAGTAATTACAAAAGCCAAAAACCTTCGTCGTGCCGGACTGGGTCTAGAAAAAAATATTGGTATTTTCGATGCAGTTATTATTAAAATAGTGTATAAAATAGCCACTGATATTCTAATATCAGTAGCTACCTCATACACCTGTTTTACATATTATTTAACATATATATTTTAAGTTTCTGCTTAAATTTTAGTTTACTTGTTTCGTGTCTGATGTCCGCTGGTAAACTGTTCAACAGATATGGTAGACGTTTTTTTAATGTTCTGTCACCGTAATAGTTTTTTTATTAGTGGTAATCGTATAAACGTTAGATAGTTCCGGCAATTGTTTAGTTTAAATATATAGATAAACATACCTTCATAATTGAAACTCATAGAATCAGGAACACATTTCGAATCAGTTATTATCATCATTTAATCTAAATCTTGAATAAGTGATATATTGTTGTTTTACAACTCTGTGTATACTCTGGCTCAAACCTGTTTAATATTCTATTAATACAAATGTACCTAAGTGTAGTCGGAATTTAATTAGGAAGTTGTAAATTAATTGAATGTTAAAGCCAACCCGCCAAACTTGTTACTGGCTTCCTTCTATTGGTATACAGAACTGAAGTATCTAATGAATTCAGAGCGATGGTTTACAACTTTATACAACCTCTTGGGATTACTAGTTCTGTCATATAAGCATTGTAAAGATAACTAATTGCTACACAAACACGACCAATGATATATATTCTCATTACTCTCTAAGGATTACACTTAGCGATCCTCTTAAACCAATTAATGTAAGTAGTGGAGACAGAATAGAAATTACAGACACTGGTATATTTTGTGTAGGCTATTTGAGACAAAGGTCAGGTGTGTTGCGTAATGTGAATAAAGTGTTCCTTATAGTCGACGCATCTGTATTATGCAACTCCTGTTATCAAACTACTAACGAGACATTAAGGAGAAATAATATAGGGAAATGTAGAAAAGAAATTAAATTTACAACTGAAAGAAATGTAAATAAAAGTATGTTTGTAGATTTATTAACTTGAAGCAATTAAATACAATAATTCCACTTAAAATTTCTTTACGCGCATTTTCAGTCTTTCCTTATAACTTGAAAGCTTTTCTTAGGAACTTAATACGTTATTTCAGGCTTTACAGATGAGTTAATTTGTGAGATAGATTAGCACTTACTCTTTATGAGGTAATCTCAGGCTTTAGGTCTAATAAGATTTCCTTTACGTTAGATCGCGACTTAGTACTATCATCATTTGCATAGTAAAGTTAATGCTATTTACACTGTTAAGTCTTTTGATGTAGGTGCCGTTAACCTACCATGTTTGAATTAGTCGATTAATCATAGAGTGCTCTGTTGTTTACCTCTATCTTGTAAAAGCAAAAGGTTCAATTTATCTTGGTTATTTAGTCGATATAACCCAACGGGGGGTGAGGGCGGCGAGTAAGAAGGTGAACTTGGAAATAAATCACTCGGTACTGTTCGTTGGGACGTTCACCTGCACCGTACCGTAAATATCACACGTGTGACGAATTGATGGGGGCTTTTAATTTATTATAGGGTGTTGCAATGTTTTACTTGCTTTTTACAATGCCAATAAGGTCAAATCAGATTGAGCTGATGAATGCTTTGCTTATGCACTGGAATGTTAACCTTGAGTTTGTAGATGTTAGAATGGATTGTGGCACTTGTCTCTTTCTGGACAAAATTGCCCAAATCAAAACAAATGGCTCACCCACAATCATGCTGACCTGCACATTTTATACTTTATTGAGGAATGATCTTAAGCGATGACGAGTAGTCTTCTCCACAACAACTCGGGCATCCCCCACAAATATCTATCTATGCTTTTACAAACTCCACACTGTTAAGATCAATAAAGGCTTATAATTATAAATGTTTGAATGGCGCTCTCTCTAAACGCGGAGCGCGCCAATAATCCTCTTAGTTTTTCTGCCCGTCGGTGCTCGTTTAGTTTGCGTTTAAAATGTGTTGTGTAATCCTTTCTTTATTTAAAGGCAATTAACTAGCATTAGTGTTTGTTTTGCTAATACATAATTTATTTATTGTGAATGCTTACTATCCTATACATTTTTGTAATTGTAACGACACTATCTATGGTTACATTTTAATCTCAAATGCTTCATTGTGTAAATTTTGAATAAATTATTATTAGCTAAATTGTTTGAATATGAAAGTCGTATTCCCAGATTCCAAAATAATTCGCTCACAGCTAGGGAAACACAGTTGCTAGGTAAAGAGCCTTCAAAGGCTTTACTCACGCCAGACTTTACTGGGAAATTACTCCTCCCACGAAGCTTGTTTCAAAGCTCCTTTAGCATTTTACCGATCGAGAAATGTTGGCATTTTACTTTTTATAGTCAGAAGGAAATTGGTATTCATTACAAACACGAGTTATTTATTAAATTTATTTTTAGCAATTCTAATAATATTGGTTTATGGTAGAAGACTTGTTTGGGTATGATGTCCATATTAGAAATGTGAAATCAGCACATATCAATACTAGTGTTTTTCTTCTATTTCGTTAGATCTTGATTTTTCTTATAGACATCGCTTGCTAATTACGTACATACTTAAAAACGAATCCCATGCTAGGTAATTTACTATACAGATAATTTCCTTCAAGTGATCTTAGTGCAGGTAAAATGTAACGAGATAAGGAAGATATATATCAGGCATGTGAACTTATTAGGATAGCTGATAGCTCCATAAAGATCTAAGTGGGCCGAGTGTAGAAGAGCTTTCTCATAGATAATCTTATTCTCTTTTATCTTGCTTATCTCTAATATGTGTAGCCATTTTATCGTGTAATGGAATTTTATATGGGTAGTAATTTCATAAATTAAATATGTTAGAAGTACATTTATAATTGGTGTGTAGTCATTATTACAATTGCTGTATATCCGTTATAGTTCGTCGTAATAAATGAGTTATGAGTTTTGTGTTTCCTCATTCTAATGTCAGTTGGATTTTTTCCGTCAAAAACATGATATTACTCTCTTATTAGACGAAAACGAACGATTAGCGCAAACGTTTAAATTTACAATATTAGAATTGAATTTCAAGTCTGATACTCTTAAGTCTTAAGCGCTCTATTTGTATGCACCCTTATACATTTGTAGACTATATATAGTACAGTATAGTACAATATAGTACACCATACAGTTCACTAGACTCTGTCCACAATGCTCAGCTTGTTTATTGTGTGTTTCAAAGGGAACTGTACACAAAGCCTCGATACACATTATACACCGTTAGGGTTGTACTGATGCGAAGCCTTAAACTCTTGGCAGCTATGGGTATAATATTTAAAGCAGTAGTGACGAGTAAAAATTTAAAGTATCATTTAAAACGTTTTGGCAGAATGACGGTGTTTAATGTTCTGAGAAAAAAATGTTGCAAATTACATGCTTAACAAATTGGGAATCGAATTTATTATTATAGCACAGTCGATATCAAAATTAGTTTGTATTTTAGTAAAAATACTAGATTAGGCTAACCTTAGAAAGTTCCATATGGATAGTAATGCTAATCCTAATAATAATTGTACAGGTGCAACTGTATCCTGACAACCCTAGAATACTTGGTTAGTGTAATGTGCGGTGCACCGTCACTGTATAGAATATAAACGATCTGATTGTGCTCTCCATTGAATTGAGCTAGCTTCTATACAACTCTCCTCAATGTAGTACGGGTACCAATATAATCATTTATTGAGGAATCTACCTCCATAGTGTAGTGGAATATTCCCAGTTGACACTTATGATACCGGATATAACTTTATTTCTAGACCTCAGAAGCATAAGGTCTAATATACTATTTACTTCGGAAGCATTTGGTCGTAAGTGCCACTTAAAGATACAGGCACATACGACCTTATGCATCTGAGCTCTTGATTTATGTCCGAAACCACAGATTACTGAATAGTTACTACGCCGAAACTTAAAGGAGTTATTCAGTATCGGATTCCCAAATAAAATAAGGTATTTCATGACTATGGAGTATTTTTTTTTTTTTTTTTAAATTACTAACAGAATTTTACAGTCTACTAGTATTCTTGTTAACCCCTCATGCTAAGCTAAATGCTTGTGTTACGAGTGGGTTCACGTCGGTAGTGCAATGGGTGGGGTTCGAACCGGCGACCTCGAGATCACAAGTCCGACGCCCTTAGCCATTGGGCTACGGCCGCTTTCCGCTTTGTTTAAACATATTATTATGGTGTTCAGACAGTTTTCTTCGCGTATTTGACATTATTATTGGTGCATGTTGTTGTTGGTTCTGGTATATGTATATAATTTTCAAACCATTCCTACTTTTTATCAGCGGCTGCTAACCCAGGCGTCTCCACATTTATTTGAAACCGTTTTTAGGGTTCCGTAGCCAAATGGCAAAAAACGGAACCCTTATAGATTCGTCATGTCTGTCTGTCCGTCCGTATGTCACAGCCACTTTTTTCCGAAACTATAAGAACTATAATGTTGAAACTTGGCAAGTAGATGTATGTTGTGAACCGCATTAAGATTTTCACACAAAAATAGGAAAAAAACAATAAATTTTGGGGTTCCCCATACATAGAACTGAAACACAAAAAAAAAATTTCATTGAACCCATACGTGTGGGGTATGTATGAATAGGTCTTCAAAAATGATGTTGAGGTTTCTAATGTAATTTTTTTCTAAACTGAATAGTTTGCGCGAGAGACACTTCCAAAGTGGTAAAATGTGTGTCCCCCCCCTGTAACTTCTAAAATAAGAGAATGATAAATCTAAAAAAAATATGTGATGTACATTACCATGCAAACTTCCACCGAAAATTGGTTTGAACGAGATCTTGTAAGTAGTTTTTTTTTAATACGTCAAAAATCGTAAACCGCAATTTAGCTTTCATTCAATCAACTCGAATATAAAAATATAAAATAACATTTCATTTCATAAACATACGCTTTTTTATTTATTCTTGATATCAAAAATAGGTACGCACTTGTAACTGAAACTTAACCTTTCGTGCGCGAGTCCGACTCGCACTTGGCCGGTTTTTACATCAATGTTTTCTACCGGTGAATATAGCTTTAAAAGGCTTTTATTAAGTTTATTGCTTTGCGGCGAGCGGAGCTGGTTTGTAGGAGCCATTTGCATGAGACCGCATCGAATTGGGTTTTGGCCGTCTAAATATAGCCCACTCGTAATTGGTTGTTCGGATAATGGTACCTACCTTCTGCTTTTTCGTGACTTACATTCATAGACTTCTAGTTAACTGATTTGATTTAACTTAACAGTTTATACGGTAAAGCTTACAATCATTTTTTTTTCAGTAGAAAATAGTGGTAGGTTATTTGGTAATTTATTACTATTTATGCGCACTATAATGATAAATATGAACTAAATTGAACCGAACACAAAAACGAATTAACTAGTATAATGTAACACTGAAATTAGTCACGTCTATTTCATTCCGTAATAGTCGTTGTTTCACGAAATGTTGTTTTAATGAAAATAATTTCAAACAATAATAATAATAATATATTTACTGGCGGATTCATCGAATTGAATTCAAAATATACTTGTTATTTGCATGTACAAATATAATGAAAACCTTTAATTTTATTTGTACTTGTACATTGAATTTTATATTATGTTTACCAATTCCTCTTTCATTAAAATTGCAACATAAATATGGATGATATTTCGATGCAACAAAATATTATCGTCCATATTTTTTTATGAAACTAACATCGTTTTGCTGAATAAATGCATCACAGGTTCATCAATTTAATCTATAGGCAATATAGACACGGCAGGAGTATGGATATGTTAGGGGAGGGTTCATTGCAGCTTTAATTCTATTTATGATATCATGTATAAAATCACTTTTACTACCAACCGTGTTTCGTTAAACAAATTAAGATTGAGCAAGTATCAGAATAATAAATAACCAAAAACGTTAAAAAGGGTGACTTGCTTAATTCTTTATTTGACGGTCGTATGTGGTCTTTAGCGACGAGCTAAATGCCACTTCACCAGGCGAGCAGCATTAATAAACGGTTAAAAACGGCAAACTAAGCAATCTGCACATAAAAATGTCCCTTTTGGGACTTGGACTTCGAATCAATGCGGTCGCTGGCGCGGGACTAAGGAATTATGAGATGTTTTAAGGCTAAAAAGCGATGCTTTCTTGCATAAAGTGTTACGGAATAAAACAACTGTAAATAATATAAGCACCGGCCCAATGCGGTGATATGATGACCTGTTATGTCAATATTTTTTGTCACAGTTTATTTTCGGGTATAATTTGTTAATTCAAACAGTCTCTTAAGAAATTGAAAGACGTCTGATAAATAGAATCTTTATGAATAATTTAAGTTCTTAGAATAAGAATAAGTGGTACCGCGCGGGGTTACAAAATAAAAAAATTGAATTTTAAATTGGTAATTTCTTAGACAAAAAACGTTTAACGTTGATAACTACTTATAGAACTCAACCTTACCGCAATCCCGTGAATATGAATTTGTGTATTATCACGACAAAGTATAAAACAAAGTCGCTTGCCGCTGTCTGTCCGTCCCTATGTATGCTTACAAGAAAAAGAATCTTTAAAACTACGCAACAGATTTGATGCGGTTTTTTTTAATAGATAGAGTGATTCTAGAGGAAGGTTTATATGTATGATACATCAGCATTGCACCCGTGCGAAGACGGGGCGGGTCGCTAGTGTGTGTATGATTGCTTAGACCATGTTCATTACATATGTAAAATTGCACATATGTACCCGTATTATTCCAAGAATATATTACTATGGTATATATATCATCGTACTGATTCTCAGACAGTATATTAAATTTTACACCAAGTTTATTCATCGGATATAATTAAATAACGACAAAGTCAAATTGTTCGAAATTCCAAGAATAAAAAGAAACGAACAAAAAGTATTTTGATGTCGTTCAGTTTTACATTTACTGGTTCAAAATAAAGCTGAGTATAATATTCTCATTTTTGTTTTTAACATAGAATTTATATTTATTCTGCAATAAAATAGTGCAATCAATTTCATGGCTACAACAAACTTGTTGGGCAAACATCGGAAACCCCACAGATCGCATCATATTATAAATAAAACTATTTTCTATTGAAAGCGGTCATTCAATCGCATATAACTAACTAAGTTGTCTAGAAGTATAGAGACCAGTTGATAGTGAACGATTACAGCTTATTTGAATACATCAATATAAATTATCGGATAGTTAGAAGATCTGTCAACTGCGGGAGCGGTATTACTTCGAAATAGACCGCCCGCAACGAAACATTTGAACAAAATTGTATATGCGTACAATAGTTTCATACATTTGCCGCTTTAGTTGTACGTTCGTAGTCCCTTTCATATGAGATGGTGGTATAGTGATGAAGTTAGTAAAAAAATATTTGTGAAAATATAAATTTCATTTCTCCGTACCAAAACAAGACATAAGTCTACGTTTTCGTTCTTATATAATATGTTTCTAATCAAAAAAGTCGTACACTTATGCCGGCTAGGGCTGTGATGGCTGTACCTCCCGGTATTGACTCAGGCAAACTAGAACATTGTTTTTTTTTTTATTTTTTATTGTTACTAAATATTTGGATGTAAGTATCCAAAAATATATGACTCCTACATACCCATTTAAGATATAAATAGAAACATTGATTAATTGTGTAAAATGCCTATTTTTTTTGCAGTTGTTATATGAATAGTAACGTTTAAGTCTTTAGTATTTGTAGAGAGAATTCATTTATAGTAGGAATTCTTACAAATGTAATGCGGTGTGAGCATGCACTTCTTGTGCAAGCACAGCCATGGCCCAGTTTGCGCGGCGCATTGCGTAGGTCAGTCAGTGGCGTGCTACCAGACTTTCTCTTTAATCTACCATTTTACTTTCACTTGCCAATCCATATTTTTACTGCATATATAATGCACGTATCCAATAAAAAAAAGACGATTGTTTTAATGTATCAGCAATAAAAAAGAAATGTGCACACCACACTTGATAGCAATATTTGGATTACATTTAATAACAATATTATGTATCGTGGAAACAATCTAGCGAATAAATAATTATAAAAATGAACGTACTCGTAAAGTAGACACAGACGTAATACATATTTCTAGACCTCAGAAGCATAACGATGAATGTAGTTATGTGTATTCTTCAGAATTGGTCATTTGGTCGCCAGTTCCAGTTTACGATAAAGGCACATTCGACGAATGTATATGGCGTATAATGGCACATCCGACCTTATGCTTCTGAGCTCTAGATTTACAATCATTATTCGTATGACGTAACAGAAGTAACTCAAACAACAAAGTCAATATGAATCTCAAATAAATGACTCATAATAACTTTCTCTAGCAGTTGGTACGAATGCAAAGTTTTAATTAACGTTTTCAAAACTTTCTATTCATATACAAAAGTTGTGAGCGTAGATTGTTTGAATTTTGGAATTTAATTGATGTAATTGTGAAGTTAAATGTTACTTTTATGAGTTGAAATTAAACTTCGTAATTTAATCTGCAGTTTTATATTGTTTTTTGTGGCATGTTTTGTTAAGTGGAAACGTCGAAAATTTACATAAAGTTAGGTATTGTTGTTAGACCTTTGAATTACGAAACAATTGTTTGATATTCTTCCAAAACTAAACTTTTACTTATTAACAAATAGACGAACCATTGCATCAACTTACAAAGAATCTCATTAATTGTTTGCGACTTCAGATTTTTTACTGTACATAACTAAGTAGTTTACTTGAGGGAATTTAAGATATGTCTAAGAAATATTCAGTATTGCAACTAGAGCTACCAATTGTCACATACTGCGGTAAACAACTAATATTATACTAAAAGTTATATACAAAAAGTTTTTATACTAGGTATCTACGCAAAATCAGTCAACAATCCTCCCTCGGTCCAAACGAACAGGTTGTTTGTCAATTTTCCGATGACGCAGCGCGTTGTCAAAGCGTGGCGGTTGTGCACATAAACAGTTCAGTTCCGACCGTCTACTCCCACTTGCCCCCGTAATGGGGAGAACATCCCCCACCCTCCCGCTGCCCCATTTTTCACGAATACTTAGCATGTCGTGGTCGCTCCCTCTCTCCCTAAGTTTCGCATGTTTGTGCCATAAATATATGTTATGTCAACATACGGTCAGCTGAGCCACAAACATTCTCTTTTAATGGCAAATACTTAATAGATTTTTTACATACTTTCCCAAACGTTTTAGTATTTGTTTTTACGCTAAAACGAGTTTTATAGTCTCTATTTATTCATTTTACTTTGATACTAAATATATTTTACGCTTTGTGATTCATTAATTAAAATACAAGTCCCTTTCCGTGCCCTATTGCCACCCATTCAGTTGTACAAAGCTATTTAGTATTTATTTATTCTCCGGATTCGCTATTTGTCATTATGTTTTATTGGGACATTTCCTTATTAGGCGCTTAAATAATTATGTTTTTGGAATAAGAAGCTTGTTTTGAGATATAAATGGTTTATATGGTGTAATTTTGATTGTCGAGTATCAATCAGCATGGTGAAGTTGGGTTGATTGTGCTCAGTCAGCGCAATAAATGCTGTGGAGGTACGCCGCTGAGTCGGCGATATGCGGGGTGTTCTTGTCGACTGGGCCATGACTCAGCGTGAGCCGACACGAAACGTGACTCATGAATCAATGTAATACGGACTGGGATCGCCCGCCATCACCCGAAATAATTAGATTGCTTCTTCACGTCTGAATGAATCCATTTTAAAGGGTGCGCTGATGATCGTTAATTCATCTTTGAGCAACTTCTTTTCTTATACTATTCTTTCTTTTTGTATGATAGGTTACTCCTTCGAGATAAACGACTAGATTATTATTGTTGTCAATTTCAACACAAAGGCATTGAAATTAGAGGTGGCCTCAATTACATTTTGATGATGCTACCGTATGTTCCCCCGATTATGAAAATGATTTCCAACCATTTCTGTAATTCCTTTGTAACTTGGCTTTGAGGAAGTAGGTAGGTGTCATTATCGTTTTTAATGAGTGCTGACAATTTCCAGTAATGTGAGTAATATAGACTATTGTTCGAACAATAACTTATATGTAAATAAAGACAACTTAAATAAGCATGATTTTACAGGTGAAACACATGTTATTATTAACGCTTGCATTAAGTAATATGAAACATGTCATCCGCAGAAAAATCACAGGAAGCTTTGTATGTGATATAAACCTATGGTTCAATACATGTTTTTAAATAAATCCTTAATACGTCAGTATAAACAACTTAAAGAAGTTACTTTTAGTTGTATATATGTTTTACTTTAGATTAGATAATCTAAAGTAAAACTAACTTATAAAATACTAACTTTTCCAAATCTATGCTACTTGACAACGTGCCCACAATGGGGCAGCATACTAACGTTGAACTGCAATGATAATCTGCTGTGCAACTGTGTGACTAACAACTTTTATAGTTGTATAATCAAACGGTTCCTATATAATCGCAAAAAGTTCTAAAAAGTAATTATAAAGTAAACGTGAAATTTCCGTACGAATTTCGTTCAGCAATTTAAATTATTATGTTTCCTGTCCGCTTTGACTTTGTCTGTTTTAATTACAAAATCGTTTCGTTTAATGTTTACTGTCGGCTCCTTTATTAACTACAGATTCCGACATTCATTAAAATGCGTACGCTTCGTTTACATTTATTTGAATATCAAAACGAAGGGTACCACATTAACAATGTATTCAGAACGCGCAGCGATTTGTTTGATTAAAGAACACATTAATAGACATCTTTATAAGCAATCAAACGACAATTTATTTCTTTACTATAAAAAGTTTCAATGACACTAAAGAAAAAGAGACGAACGCGTTAAATTAGAAACGTTTTATTTTAAGTGAGAATCGGAGCGTTCGAACCTTGATTTTGGTTTGTATTTGTTAAAAGTGAGTTTTTAGGATAACAATAGCTTATAATCGTTTTATTTTCAGAGAATTGAGCGCGAAACAACAAAAAGTCCAGCTACTACAGGAGGCAGGAAGAAAACGGCAGCTGTGAGAAGCAACGGGCAAATCGCACCCTCTGAACCACCACCGCAGCCCGCAGGTACACAAACAAAAACCTTTGTTATTTCGCCCACGCCACGTTACAATTTTACTTTGTTCACTACATTAACTTGCCAACTTAGAAGAAAACAATAAACGAGCAAATTTATGAGGCAATTACCAAGTTATCTCAGCATATAATATTCTTCAAAAATGACTATCGTAAACCGCTTTGTATAGTGAAAGTTATTTGATGGATCACCTCCGGTGTATATAGGAACTACCTGAAAGGTAAACTTTGAATAATTTATTCAACCGAGAAATATTACGTCGTTTGTGAACGGTAGCTAATGATATACGTACGTATAAGGAAATTATAAAATAAGAAGATGCTAAAATAGATAACTGATGGGTTCAACAGAAATGGATTACTTTACTTCCCTTTTACTCCGGTATATTTTTTCACTCACTAGGGATTTGTGTGTCAATACACAAAGGTTGATAATATGGTAGAGCGCAATATACGAAAGAGGGTAGTTACAAAAGCTCCCAGGGGGCTATCCTGACTCGAAGCTTAATAGGATAGAAATCAAGGTAAAACCACTGTCTGTGACCGTTCTATTTCTAATTTATGTTAGATTGAATGAATTACACTATTCACTAGCCCATGTATAAATTGATTTACTTGATTAGGCCTTATGGTAAGCGAATAAATGCCTTTTGAAGTGAAATAGTAACATTAATTCAAAATAATTTTACCACTTTTGACCATGTTAAGTTTCCTTTTGTGCGTATTTAAATGTAATGCAAGAAATTCGCTATATTATAAGTCGTATAATCGTGGGTCTGTTTCTTATTCTTATCTTTTTTACAAAACAAAGATGGCATAGAATTATTCATACATTATCTTATAATTTAGCAGATTTTGAACTATGACCCTCGATAATTATTAGGTCAGCAGCGGGTCGTTACACCGCTTTGAGATAAAAATACATTAATGTGAATATAGATAGTACTAGTATCTGAAATTTTACGGCTTTTACGCCACTAGATGGCACTGCGCCAGAAGACGACTATAAACGGGTTACTCAAATAGGACATTTACTCACAGCTGGGTTCTGTAAGTGTTTCATGCGAAAATAATACCTAAATAATGAAATAGTTAAAAACAATAAACTATATGGGCATATATTACCTGAACAAAAAGTACTCTGTATTATTTTCTACAACATAGTCCTTAACAATGAAAAGAATAAAAGGCCAGCCAATTTTAGCGCTTTAAAATCTTCACCAGAATTTCTTAATATACTAATTTGCAATTTTTTGTTCCGTTATAAAACGGTACTCGAGGGATCGCAATATCTTATTTTTAAATCTGTGTTACATGGCAACAAATATAAGATGTACGATCACCCTATACTTTACCGTTAATGGATGATTTTTAACTGCGTCCAAGATGGATTACATCCATTTCCAAAAAAATGATTGAAGTACCTTTCATGTTTTTAACCCAAGTGTTGTGATCGATTTTATAGTTATTTTTACTTATTTTTTGACTTCATCTGAACTTCGAACAAAGGATACTTTTATTATGCGAATTTCTTTGTTTGCTCTTGTAGCCATGTGAATTGGCTGCAATAACAGTCATTTGTTTCCTGAAACTATGTGAACAGTTTAACGGAATAATAAATTTGCACTTGTTGTAATGTAAATGATTTTTGACTAGTTGTCTCTCTATTTGTAAGACAGTCTTACGTTGGTACTAATAACTGGCTGTTTGGCCAAGATTGGACATTTTACTGAAGTCACCAAACGTCATTTGTGTTCTTCGCGCGTCTCGTGTATTTGATACAGAGGTGTAATTTAAAGCCGTTATCCTGCATTGATCGTTCAATAAATTATATCTAACAGTAAATACAAATACGATGTGCATTTTTAATCACACTGAAGGGTTTATTACATGAGAAATATATAAACTTTCAATAATATAGACTTTAAATCAAATGTCATTTATTCATTTTCCTATTACCCTAATTTTTCTGCACATCTTTTCCATATAACCGAAGTTAGCAACGATACTATAAATTTTACAACCGTTTCTATAAACGTTGACTAGTTACTGTATAATCCCATGTAAATCGGATCTCCCAATAGTTGCGAGCATTAGAGGCCATAAGCCGACGCCATTACGTTAATGAACTAGACCAGTATGGGATATCTGACACGTTTTGAACGCATTTGCCGATATATTGTTACACGTATATGTCTGCTTCATATGGGATTTAATTTCAGGGAATCTATTGCGGTAGGTTTACCTGAACACATTAGTATGTAACAGCTTATAGGATTTCATCCAATGTAAAACAATGCAAGCTGTTATATACTAATGTATTCAGGTATATATCTGAATATAACAGCTTAAAGGATTTCATCCAATGTACAACTAACTAACCGCACTAAGTAACTTAGTTAAGTAAATTTTGGAGTAACTATAACATTAAATCTGCATAACTAAAACTACATAAGTTGTTGATTTGTTTTTTTTTCACAATATCACCAATGCGTTTTTGCGCCTGGCAAAGTAACTGGCCTCATGGGTACTACATATCTCCGTTGGAAAATAATAAAGTAGAACAAAGGCTTTAGTATCGATAGTATAACATTTTTGGTGTTATTGCTATCCCGAAAATCCCATGGGAATAATTAGATCATATCATGGCCGGATTTAATTTGTATTATAAAAAAATAATGCAAAGCGAAATGAACCAGATGAAATGTGAGGCACACGTTTATTTGTATAAATATTTAGTTAAATTATCTTAATTTATTGTCTATGTTCATTTTAATTAATATCGATAACAGTCGGTTCAATTAACAGAAAACGTAGAGCGAAATTATAAAATTGCTCATCATGTATAATGGTATCCTATGAGAGTAGTTATATCACCGCGATTAAACGTGCTTTCTTTTAATTCTCTGGTTGCGGGTGACAGTGGTGTGACGTCACAGAGTGGCCGGAGCCCTGCCCGTGAGGCGGCGAGGATGAAGGATGATGCATGCGAAACATACATGTGTCGTATAAATCATGAGAGCAGCGTAGTACAATTAATCTATTATATTACGTTGCTTTGCTAGCACTCATGCGCGAACACGTGTGTCGCATAAATATTGTAATTGACAACAGTTGCTCTTTGTTTGCATTATTTATTGAATTCTTACGGGCATTGTTTTATTAACCCTGCATTACTTGGAAATCGAATTCGCGAATCGATTAATTCAAGAAGACTCGTTTAAGAGTTATTTTTGTTTTACCACTTTTCTCAATGATATGCAACTTCGTTGGCGACGTGTAGGTTCAGATTTAAAAGCCACATAAAATTTAAATATTATTTTTTAGTATCAAAGAAAACTCCTTTTTATTAAACCTTGAATAGTTCAAAGTAGTATTCACATATCAAATTTGGTTGGTGCCAGCATCATGAATTTACATATTAAAGAGCTTCTAATACCGTAAGCAGTACACAAATCCAAGGCTTTCCATAATTTAGCACACCCTTTACGCATCCATAATTTCTAAAGAAATTTAATATATTACGTATTCCTTTTTAACTTTATTAGTTCTCATGTTTATTAAACACTTACAAACTTGTTTTTGGACTGATATATTGTTGACTTTAGCATTGAATTTACGTAATTTAACTATGGGAAAGTTGTATAGTCGACTGCCAACAAGTTCTGTCCAGAGGCCGGTGTCGCAGTGCATTTATATTTATATATTCAAACGGCAGCGAACTTTATATTAGATATTCCCTTGCGGATGAGGTGAGAGCAAACACGTCTTGGAACAAATATTGCTCGGATCGTTGAAACTTTGGTATTGTTGTTCATCGATTTAAGTTCGGCCAATCTCGTTCATCGTTCGACCTCCCCATCGGCTGGCGGGCGTTGGGGGAACAACTTGGAATGCGAAACTATTAGAAATTATCAAGGTTCCTAACTTTGCATGGTACGTAAACAATACTGTTTCACTTAATTAGGAATGTTCGCATATATTCAAAATCGCTTATGTATTGAGTGTCACGTTTCAATGCCATGTATCGCTACTAGAAAACAGTTAATTGGAGTAGTTTAGTTGAGTACTTTCTACGGCATCCTTAAGTCCGATCTAGGCTGGAGTTCTGCTCGCCTTTATGCCCGGTGAAGTAGCAAAAGCCTCAGGGCTAACTACATATGTCAGTCCGAAAAAAAAACCTTAAGTCTGGTAAGAAGCAAAGTTGTAATTTTAGCGACATTTTAAATTATACTATTTATTATTATCAGTAAGCTAAGTCGTTTTGTTGCTAACTGTCATAACTACAAAATTGTCCGAACCTAACCTTGGATACATCACAATAAACTAACAGCAAACGTACAATATAAGTGCACATAGAGCCTCTTCAAGCACATATGTGGTGTTGTTTCACAAAGCGGGTTGGAAGCGACAGTCCTTTGTGTCAGTTAACGGAATTCGGATATTGAATAAGCTTCGCGAGCGCCATGTTGTTTACCTAACAATTTGATTTTAATTGGTTTCAGCGTGCCGCCGCGCCGCCGCTTCATGTGTCGTGTCGTTTAAAATCTATAGACTCAATTATCGCTTTGAAATCATAGTGGCTGTTTATGTTGTTGTTGTGTGGCCTTGTTCATTAATTCAGACACACAATTTGTGTCCTTTTTTCTATTGAAAATAATTCAGTTGAAATCCTTAATTAACTACGCATGTTGGTTACCTACGTCTTTTCCGTTGGAAACTCATAGCATAAGTATTTTCTTTCTATAAAACCTATCTGTAGAATACTTAATTTTGTACGAATCTTAGCATTTGTCTTTGTCTCTTGGTTTTAATCACTCTTAATAATAACTTGTCTGCTATAGAAAAGTCGTATATATTAAAAAATATATCACTTTATACTGTACTAAAAAATATTTGAACAAACAACTAAAAGGAGAGCTTACTACACCTTCATATTATCCGGCACCATTAAACAAGATGACTCATGTCATCCGTCGTCTACAGTGACAATTATGTCGTAAACACTCAGTTCCGTTCCTCAGGCGTTTTGAACTAAACTCAAGTTGGCCAGCAATTCATGCCATTTTGATTGAGTGGTAAATCCGAGCACAACATCAACCAGTAATGACTTGTCGCGATAAACCTGCAGGTATAATCAAATAATTTTACTTAGAGATAGTGTGAGCGATAACTTCAACTATTATAATAAATAAATACATTTATTTATTTCCAGCTTACAAAAGGAGAAAGACGTCTTATACCTACTTACAATTCCAAACGGTATAGATATGGCACATACTACTTTGTGAGACGCTGGTGTCTGAACTGGGTCCCAACTCCAGTCTAATGACAATTTTGGATGATTATATGCATATTGCGAATGTATTTCTCCCTAATTGTTGCCTTTTCATGTTAGGTAAGTAATTGGTCAAACATCGCATTGTTTGGTTGGTTTTTAAAATAAAACCATTTGCAACGAGACTTTACCTCCTTTCACATATTCTTCTAATTTATCTTTCTTCGTTGTTTGTCGAAATTATTAATGGTTTGTGAGATTGCATTGTCTTAAGAAACGTCCTCAATAACATAAAATATTATTATAAAAAATATTATAAAATTTTGATGATATTTTCCACGAGAGACTGGCTTTAAGGTATCCTGAACCTCTATCCGTTTTGTATCTCTCTTGTGAGTTTATTATGGGTCACATTTTAAGTATTTTCTTAGTGATCGCCGTGATATCAATTTTACTCGCAACTGTAACAAATCACTTAAAGGAAATAATAGTCCACCAAAATTGCTTCCAATTTAAAATCCATACTACAGCTGTACATTTTCAACAAAGATAGCTAGTATTAGTGGGCGCACTTTATCTCATTGACAGATTTATATTATCTTGATATTTGGTAACGAAGTAATCTGCATTCCGACAGCAGAGCATCGCAAATTTTGCGTGAACGCCCGCAGTCTCGTATAGTTTGCATAACTTTACATATTTACCTTTAAATACGCCCGGAACGTTGGAACCGGCGGTATGCTGCATTTACTCAGTTTGTATATACGCAAGCTGCACATATTAATACAGTATTTTACGAAGATACTAGTAAAATCGTTATAAATTGGAATATACAGCCACTATCGCTTAATGTATTAAATTGCTTTCTTATATGTTTATTCCTAGTCGGAAATCAAGATATCCATATAGTAAAGATTTAATTTGTGACGTGTATGTGTATGTAACAGGTACTAAAAGTAAAATTATTGTCAAAATGTTGTCCTCAATAATAAAACATCCTCGAGGCAGTCGCTTAACTTTACATATGAATATTATACGAGTTTAGGAAACCGAGCGTACATTAATACACATTATGCCCCTTTATCATACTTTGCTTCCCCCACTGCCCTTGTAAAGTTGGAATAAAAATAACAATATTAAATTTGCATGCCGACGAAACTGGCTGAAGCACGCGACACCCCCTGCAGGCGGTGGGTGGAATGAGGTGCACAGGGAAATTGTGACACGTCTGGCACACGCTTTGTGGGGTGGCGTTAGAAATTCGTGCAGGAATGCACTGTCATGTCACCCTAATCTTTGCTCCCTAATAACCCTCACCTGAATATGATGTCGATTTTTGAGACATTGGGGTGAAATTTTGTAGTTGGTACTTTTAGCTACTGATTTTATTTTTATAGGAATATTAATGTTCTTGGTGTAGTTCGGTATGTTAAGTGACTGTTGAATATTGAATTAACAGTTAGGTATCACACGTAGGTAGGTCAGCCACTCAATACATTACACCGACTTACACAACCGTTACAAAATATTTAAATGAATCCTTAATAAAACCCACCTTTTACCACGCGGTAAATCTGATTAATCAATGAAAGTAATAAAACTTTACTCGGTAGACGGTAAGTGAATGTGTATTATATCTTTGTTGGACTCCAAACAAGCGCTAGTCTCGACAGAGCCTCAATAAGCTTACGCCGTCTATGTCATATGGTTTTGTTTTTGTTATGTATCTTTTGTAACGTTAACGTGTTGTTTTTTTTTATAATAAATGTTATTATTGCGGCGCCCGTGAATGATGATAAATGGTTTTATTTGCAGGCGTATCCATTCAAAATGCTATTTATATTTATCTGCTATACTGAGTATGTAATACTGACAAGTTAATTGTACCTATATATTTTACTTGACGAGATGTGACATGTAGTATGTTATTGGTGGGTAGGTGTAGGTATATTTAATTAATACTCTAATAAAATGATCTATTATTTACCCTTATATGGTTTAATCACACGATTAAATGGAAATTTCAAATCTCCCACCGACATTCATTATTTTTTTTGTGAAGGCTGGTAACATTATTAAACAGTTTTTACACCGTTCAAGTTTATATTCTTTTATTAAATAAGAGGCAATTTAAGCCCATAACTGGTTGAATAAAAGCTGAAACCGGTGCTTAGTCGGCATATTCATTAATAGGTATGCGTAAATCCCTCAAGTTTCATCTGAATTAGGTAGGCGGTCAGTCTACATATAAACAGTCTTTTATAATAATTAAGTGCACAAGAAAATTTATGACTGCTAAATAATGAGTCACGTTTACCACACAGCGTACTATCCGAGTGTTTTGTTTTGTTTTGATATAAAGCAGCGATGCACCATGATGTAGTACATAAACGCATGACAGACGCATCCGGCCCACTATTGCGTGAAGGTCAGTGACTCGAGCGCCGCCACGCGAGCGTGCGCGTGAATCAACCTCAACATAATTACGTGAAAAGGAGGATCGCCTCCTGTTTTACTTCAAATCTTGTTAATAATCGCCGAAGTAATTTGAAAGTAATTATCGTTTTGATGGCAATTAATTTTTAATAAAATTTAATGACGATGACATCGTTAAATGTAGTTTAGTAATAATCTAACTGTATCGACAACTGGCCCACCTTAATATTTCATCAATCGGAAAAATGGTCGAGGCAATCTAAACACATTTGCGATCTTTAAAACTCCAAATAATAAATAGCTATATTCATTTTCCATAAGTATGCAATAGATGGCGTTACTTGTATCATTATTGGTAAATATAATATGGAAATCTAGAAATGTACCGCTTACCTTGTTCATACCTATGTTATTATTAAAATTTTGTTTATTAAACCGTATCATTGTATTAATACTTTAAATAACTGCCTATATATTCTAACATAACTTGGTTAATCTTTGATCAACGCACATAGTAGGATAAAAATGCAACTGTGTTATATGTATAATCTTTTTACTACATTTTCGGGTCCCTCAATAGACAATCGAATGCCTTTTTTATGTTGGCTGGAACATTATGGAAGATTTATGAGGGCGCGCCGAAGCTAGGGCTCATTTATTTTTTATTATATCGAAGCAAGGTCGCGATAAAAACGTGACAATTACTACTTGCGATACAATGCGTCAATTCACAAATGATTTTATTCATTGTCTGATCCTGTTTTAATAATCAATTTATTCAGTAAATTGCCAAGTGAATGTTGAACAAGAGTCGTTGCGCTCAATTAACGTAACATTATCATTGACTTGTAAGTTTACTAGCAGTACATCGTATATTTAGATTTATTGCTCCGCTCTAATAGATCGTTGCCTGAACGTCAAATGATCAATCTGCTAATTAAGTATCATCCGAATACGTTCAATAGTGCAAAAAAGATAATAAGATAATACCGACCTAACAACAACTCATTTATCTTGTAAGTATAACCTCCGCAAACTCTTATCTAGTTAAGTAGCAAAAGTAAATGTGCGTCCAAACGAGACGAATCCTCACAAACTTTCGTACGCACGTTTACACCATTAGCGAAATCTTATAATACTTGTCTAGTACCTACCTACTATGTCGTGCTTAGAATAGATCACTCCATGTCTTCTAAGGCATCTTGGCAACTAAGGGACATACAGCTGATGGATGCACAACAGCATCTATTAGCTAAAGGATATTTACCATCTTACTGAGATTACTAATGCGCCTGCCAATCGTGGTGATTATGGCAAGATCCCTCCACGAACCTGGCTTGCTGTGGTCTGATAAGAGAAGGCCTATGTTCAACAGTGGACGTAAACAGACTGATACAGAGCAGTATAATACGTACTTATAATATAAACGGTCTCATAAAATCAGAGTTCCTATGGAGATTATCGCGATTACAAGAACAATAGTAAATGGAAATTGACACTTGGAAGAAGTCTGCACCTGCGTAAGCATAATAAATGGCTGCGATCGTCACGTTGGCGTTACGCAAAGAACAATGGCCGGCGGAGAACGCGACCGTGAACGAGACGCGAATCCTACACAATCTATTCCATTTAGTTATTCATAGCGACGTCTCGGCTTCATACAATATCGGTGTAGAATCACAAATGGACGCCAGTACCGTTTCCGTCCTCAACAAACAGCGATTTGCATTTTTTTGCCCCGCCCGTACGTACACGTCGGCCATGCGAAAATGCGAAATTGTGTTATTAAAGATTTTCAGTGTTTTTTTTACGGCTCACCTTAATTGTTTAGTTCCTATAAGTATTAAATTAACGATGCATTGTATTTTTATAAAACTGTAAAGTTAAATAAAAGACGTAGTTTCTTGGTTTCTTTGTAGGTTCAATTTAAAATTTTAGCTAATCGGTACCTACTTGAAATGTAAGGCTGTTCGAGTCCTCATGCTCGAGTCGGTGTTACGTTATTATGTGTACTTTCACCCCGGTACACCGTTACTTGAACTACTGAATATCCTCCTTCTCGCTTCCACTTGTGAACAGAATCTCGATCTACTACAGTTGTTTGTTGCTTTTATAGAAATAATAACCTGACATTCTAATTGATTTATGACCGAATGATTCAACGTTTTAAATATATGATGCCATATCTCATTCGAATAATAATACTTTAATAGGAAACGAGAATATACAACATAATATTCATATAAGAGATGAAGATCAATATGAATCATCCGTTTTGTGGAACACAGGTAGCGAAATCAAGGGGATCACGAGACTCTACATTTTTTGTATCAATTTTAAACAAAAGTTCTTTAAATAAAATTATTTTTCCTTGTGTTTTGATAACTTTCAATATGATGTTTATCCAACCTTATTTAATGAAATGGTTAAAAAAATACTTATATTGTATGGATATAAAGACAGGTTACCTTAATATCCATTATTTATTCGAGACAAACGTTTGAACTTAGACTTCTAAGTAAGTGTTTTGATTTCTAAACTGCTTCGACTAAACATGAAATGATTAGTAATAGCTATCGAATCTACCGTTCCGTGTCGTTTTTACAAATTATTAGCAAACAACAACAGCTCTGTATTCAGAGCAAGAGTTTAGCCCCGTTTAAATAAGCTTTGAATATAAAAAAGACGCCACTTTGGTGTGTATCCGTAACTTTTACGCGTTTTACCATTTAGTTACAATATAAACAGGCCCGACAAAGCAGATATATCAAGGCTAATAAATACGATCCTTTTCAATTTCATAAAATATAGATAATAAGTCTGTATTGGTATTATAAGATGTTATCTTTAGAAAATTGTCATAAGAATTGCATCATCAATCGCCCTACTATTCTATTGTTAATTTAACCTTATTTGGAAAAAAGGCCTTTTGTAATAAAGAGTCAAGGCGATCCAGCTATTTTTATATAATAAACTACACAAGTTTTAATTGTTGAACCCAAAGTCAGATTGAAATGGTATTGTTGTGAAGTTATTGAAATCGACACGAGGACCACAGAGGTCGTGTATATTTCACACGTCGACGCAAATACATTCCTCTCACAATTATCGCCGCTCAGCGTGCTACCTACCGGCTCCGTTATGACTTTTATTTGCCCTCCGTAGAACCCATGTCCAGTCAGAACAGGTTTTCAAACCAGCTCCATAAATACGAATAGGGCGAGGCATGCAGTCCTATCTGGATAATCTCTCACACATACGTGCATCTCTCTCTAATCGCCGTAAACGGGGAAGATTCATGGTACCCTTAAAGGGAATTTTGCTGTCGAATCGTAATCGGTTCCTAGAAGAATTTATCACCAGCCTTTTCGTAGAACCTGTTTTGATGCGGCCGCCTTTACATTAAAGGTTTGAGGTTGAGATTGTATTTTTTATTTTAGACGTCTATCGAGAGTTTTGGACCGTTAATTGGATTGGAATGCAGTCTATAACAATTAGACAAGAAACGGAGAGCCATAAAAGGAGAATGTTTTAACTTGTAAAAGAAACAGTGAACCCAAGAGACTACATATCTACATACATTTGCTACTTGTGCGTTATGAAAGGCATCGATGAAGATGAAATAATTTCAAGTTTCACATTTTCTTTTCAATATTAAAAATAAAATAACGCTTTACATTTTATTAAGTATTTTTAACTTAATAAAAAGTTAAGATGGTAACTTTTGATATTATATATAGATTATCTCAGAATGTAGGTTTATTCAGAGATACCTAGTCTTATTAATTAAGTACCAATCATAAATCTCTACATTCTAAAATATTTCGTCCGCCGCCGTTCTGATTTCTCACAAGAAAATCAAACTAACTTAAAATAGAAACAAGATATCATCAAAGCTATTCAGTTGTAATTTAAACTGAGTTGTAAGAACATAGTTCCCAAGATGGCGGCGGTATTACGTCAGCTGTGCGCGCGGGCGCATTAAATTGATCGTCGCGTTGATTGCCCCTCATGGCCTTTTTTGCAACGGAATATAATGATCTCGGTTGCTATTGCTATTAACTATGTGAAGGACTTTATTAGGAAAACGAATGAAAAAAGGTACTCATTGTCCGTTACAATAGAGGTTAATAGTTATCAATAACAGCATGATTAATAGAGATTGTGATTTGTTTATAATGGAATTCGATAAATGTTGATACCTAATTAGTTATGATTACTTATTAAAGATAGTGTAATCTATACTAAAATTATAACGATGAAGAGTTTGTGTGTTTCTTTGAACGCGCTAATCTAATTAGAAAACTACCTTATACTGGTGCGGTGGAAATTGGTTATATTTCAAATGATATGGTTCCTAGGGGAACGGGGATTACGCGAGAAACTGCGTGCAGGAAGCTAGTAATAAATACTTGTTGATAGCTATTACTAGTAACTGACTTATCTATTTCTCCGCGTAATATTTTTCATTAACGATCAATTTAGTAAGTACCGTAATATGTCTACGAATGTATCAAAGATTAAGAGTTTATATTAGCTTTTAATAGCTGCATGCAGCCATTTCTTGAAGAAGGTTATAGGCTATAAACATCATTCAATGACCTACGGGGGCAGTAATTAATTATACGTGGATGAAAACCTCGTGAATGTAATAGTTATTTGATATCTAAAGCCGCATACACTGTATAAAGGCATAATACAGATAGTAATGAATGGCTATGACTTTGTTTTCTTCTCATTAACATGTGAATACAGTAAAGTATAAAGTAAAACAGTAGACCAATAAAAATAGGTAGCCATCAAAAAGTGTTTAAACCTTTCTGAGTATTACGTAAAAAAGTTTTGAAGCCGCACGCGATGCCTACCTAAAGTATATTTTTAATTTCACGTTCAATACTAAGAATATTCTTTTCATATTTTTTCTACGAATCTTCCTTATTATATCAGATCGATACATTTCTATTTAACGATTCTATTTATGGATCAAAATAAAGATAACTCTTTATTTTGATCCATAAATAGAATCGTTATCTTGGAAAACGAAATCTTTAAAGTGTTATGTATAGAACAAAGTAAATGTTTTCCTCGGGTTGGATTGTTAGCTTTGTACAAGCATGGTGTGTTATATTTTATGTGTTCATCTTTGTAGATTACTATCTGTATGTTAAATTTTTAATATGATGTACTTTGGATGTATTCATATCATAGTTTAGTACCATTAATGCAGTTCATAATTATGACGCTTACAAACGAAGCATAAATGTCACCGGTAGATTTGCAACCAAGTAAAATTAACAAACAGCGAACAAGGCCCAGTTGTTATGTTCTATCGTGGTAATTAAGATTTAATAAAGCGAAACAGCATTGGTCTGAATAATTTACAAGCCTTTATTTCAACATATATTTCATAATATTTTAAAGTTGGTACCCTTTAAACGTTACTGTAATGTAAAATAAGGATATCGTTATAGTAATTATATATAGATTATGATTGCGACATGTAGCATGAGTTTATCTATATTTAATTTAAATACACAAAGATTTATGTTATATTACAAATAAGGGATTGCAAGCATTTTTGCTGGACATGTTTTATGGTAAATTAAAAGTAATTTGCATGTTAATTTGAGGAGGGTGTGCAAAATTGGGTCACACTTTAACCGATGCGACAGTGTAGTTATGTATATGAAAAGCTGCGAAGGGTGCACGCAAAATGGCCGCTGCGACACGCGTAGTAATGGCGGTCGGCCTTGGTCCGTACTAGCAATCAACTTATTATTCAATCTCATATCGCGAATTGGTCCGAGGTCCTCCGGCCGTTGACCAAACCGTTCCACTCTATTCGTTGTTAACGTACGGCCCGTAGGCTACTAGATTGAATTACATATATTGTAGCGCGTGTGTTACCTTTTTTACTTTTTGTCTCGGTTCTTCTGTTGATAAGTTGTTAGGCGCTCGACTACATTAGTATTGATTAGAGGTATGGTAAATATTACACCTTTGAAAAAATGCACGTAAAGCAATGTCCCCTACTTCTAACGTAATAATGGTTAATGTTATCCGGAAGGGAGCATTATTTTGCTTGGAATTCCAAAGGTCGTCGGTCGACGGAGTTGACGTAAATCCGACACGGTCCGTTATGACCTCTCAGAGAACAATAGATTGTTCGCGCTACTCGCCTAATGAGAAATGTTTGTTTTTCACATTTATACAATGGCCATAGCTCATTGTTGCTTTTATTATTACAATCTACGGCAGCATCTTGTTATAATGTCATCGTCTCCATAGACGTTTTATTCGGATTTTTTTATCAATGTTTATTTGTCTTCTTTCATGATTAAAATATTTAAGGAAAGGAGATAATTATGGTAATTTAGTACTTACTTTTTGTGTAAGCTGAATTATTATGTATAATAAATTAACGTTCCGAAGTCTCGACCTTGATAACACTCATTAGCCATAAATAGTCAAAACAGGCGATACTACGCATCAAACCGGTCCCAGTGTAGAGCGCGCATGATTTATGCCTCTGCGTTTACAAAGGCCATTTTTTTCCCCCAGACCGGTTTGCCCCACTCTCCCCGGGCGGTTTTTTGTTGCGTTACGTTACCTGGATGCCGCCGCGGAAATATATAGTGTCAGCTTTTTTCCATCGCAATAATAATAATACTGAACATTCCTTTTGTAGCACATGCGGACGTGGGTACTGCTAGGAACGTGATGTGATGGCGTTGTGGCTTCATTATATTAATGGACTCGACCGGATGAATACAAAGACGGGGCCTTTAAACTTTATCGCGTGTAGAATACGTGTTCCCCGGTACGAGACGCGTGAAATTGAATTTATAAATATGATGATAGCGATCTTGGATTTATGTAGTACTACCAAAATGAAATAAAGAAGCTATAGAATGATATTTTATTATTGTGTTTATTCACGTGGCCGCTGGATATACGAAAACGTATTATTCATCGTAACTTGTCATTATTATGGAATTACTTATCATCACCATATTAATTTTGAAACAAACTTAAGTATTTTAGTATAATATTTAACATTACCAACTGTACAAAGATGCATTAAATACCTACCTGTGGCTTACCTAACTAGTGTATTTACATTAACTCGTTTTGTAGAGCTCATTGTTACTTGAAATACCTATTTGATATGAACATGTAAATCTTGTTTAATGACTCATTTTAACATAGGTATAGTATAACATAATATAGGTATCAAATGATCGTGCCACAGAATTACGTACACAAATCGCCGTGTATGTTCCAACGACCTTTACTTGTCATTGACGGTCGGCCCGTCCTCGCGTCTCAGTTTTTGTTGCACTTTTTTCGTGTAATTTATTTATCAGACGCCATTTTATATACCACCTGCCGCGGTCGTTACCCGTATAGAAAAACTCCCCTCTTCTAACAAAAGATATTCCCAAAGTTATTCTTGGTTATAATTACAGCTCACCGAGCGATTAAAGCCAGAAACCATAACTTTTTGTCAGCTAGCAAAAAAACCTTTCTTTTGATTATTTGGAAAAAGCCATTCTACTGCATAAATATGGGCCTATGTGTGTTTTTTGGTGCGCAAAAAATGTAAACAATTTACTGTTGCAGTGCTATTGGGATTTGTTGTGAGATGGATGTGTTAGCCATGTATGCAGCGTTTCACAAAATAAAACTTTCGATAACAATAGATAGAAAAGTTGATTGTATGTCAGATTTACAGCAGTATTGTGCATGTGAGCGACATAGTTTGTAGCCTTTGTAGGTCACAGTGGCGTGGGACTTGCATAAACGTAACCAGTCGGTTTTCACTCGCTAGCCCTCGCTAAATACTAATATACTGTTTATTTACTAATGTTGCGACATGTTTACGTGTGAGGAATTCATTCACGCTACGACAATGTCATTAAACACTAAGTTTATTCATAATGACAAAAGTTTGTTATAAAACTATTCATTGTAATTCTGTTTTTTGGTTCCTTCATTTTAAACGCATAAAGAATTTATAATTTGAGAATTATATATACAGGGTGTCCCAAAAGATTACGTAGCTGGGAAGGGGGGTGATAGGGATGGTCACAAGGGTCACCAGAAAAATATAAAAAATTCCCTCTGGGTGTTTAAAAAAATAAATGGCATTTTTTAAAAGACTAAAAATTTTACACCTTGTGCTAACTGTACCTACAAATATGGCTGCATTTAAAAAAAATGCTGTTATGTAATCTTCAATAACAACAAGGTCATCAACATCAACATCAAAAATAACAAGGTGTAAAATTTTAAGTTTTTAAAAAAATGCCATTTTTTTTAAATACCCAGAGCGGATTTTTTTTTTATTTTTCTAGTGACCATTGTGTCCACCCCTGTCAACCCCTTTCCCAGCTACTTAACCTTTTGGGACACCCTGTATAACAAAATGAAAAAAAAAACTCAATATAAAAATTAACCTAATAGTTTTATTTATAAAAATCTTTAAGTACATGTCGTATGTACCTACTCTTCAATACTTAAAATTTATTAGTAGTTACTTTATATTTATAAAAATGTCTAGCATTTGGTAAAAGGTAAATAAAAACATTCTACAGGTACAGGTACCTACTCATCTCAAAAGAAGTTGAAACTAGAAATTGAACAGCTGTGAATAAAATATTTATTATATTATATTATTATTCTTCCTTTTGTTAGATAGTGTCACATTGATATAACCTTAAAAAAACAACTGAGCTAATATTTTAACAACAAAACGCCGAATAACGCCGGTGTTTAAATTGATATATTCGGTAGACATCCATCCATTTTAATAGTATCGATTAATATTAATTATTTCTTCCTACTGAATATTTCATTCATTTGTTCAGCTGATTTTCATATATAAAGCTACCATAAATTAAGAGACGTTATTTTTTAACAATAATTTCATATTTTAACTAGATACCTACGTTTATATTACTTGGAATAATTTCCTGAAAATGACGTTTTGTCTGGGTATTTTGCTACCCTTTATGAGCGGTGCTGAACATGATATGAATATCATAATAAAATTTCATTTCAGACATAAAACAATTGATTAAAAATAGAAATCATACATTTCAGTAAATCAGCAAAATGTACGCATTAGGTACCTACGTTTTATATCTATTGGTTCAATAAAAAGTTACGTAATATTCTAATCAATAAATAAAGCGATAACAAAGTACCTATCTCAATCTAGTGAAATATTACAAAAAGTTGCCAAAGAAGTTGTAAGCGGATATAAATCCAAGTTTAGTTCAATATTGCCCTCGACTGTTCTCGCCAACTTAAAAAACTTTGCAAAAGAAATGCCCAACTTTTAAAGCTCCTTTCCTCCAATTCTAATAATAGGGGAAACTTCGCCTTTTGTGGTTTATACTGAAAACATTTTTATCTACCAAAATATTACGGTAAGTTATCAACTTATTTACGGACTTTGGCCCTCACGTAATGAATTAATTAAGAATATATTGTTGTGAATGTTATTAATGTGTTTTTTTGAGTTCGTTAATATGTTTTTACTTAAATAATTTTATTTTAAAGTTTAAATTATGGTAATATGTTTTATAAAAATTATAAAATGTAATTATTTTTATGAGAATGCGTAATTATACCTACTTCTGATACATAACCAGTTTTTGATGAGTAATATGTTTTGATAAATGGACATTAAGTATAATTAATTAGGTATATAAAAACTCAGTAGTAAATATAAATAATTAGGTACATTCTGGTGCCTCATGCATGTCTCATGTAAGTAAATCCGTGCCGGTGGTAAACTGTTTAGTTAAAATGATCAATAAACTAACTAACTATTACTTTCTGTTTTAAAGCTTTAATTTAAAAAGGAGGTATTTTTAAATACGATACATTTTCATGAAAATATTGTGTGTAGTTTGAATAACTTAAAATTAGTTAAAATATACGGAATTACCTCCGTCACGGATTTAACCCTAGACACCTTATTTCATTTCATTAAAATGTATATTTTACATTACTGTCACAATATAATGTTTGTATATTATAAAACCCATTATAACTATAATAACTAATGAAGTGCAACTTTCACACAGCGAGTAACACACTATGAGAAGTCACTGTTTATTTAGAAACCCGATCCGTAGTGTTTGGTCCCATTACTGATAGGTCGTGCCCTCACTTGTCGCAGATCAGATGGCCGACTTCTACTAAACGAGCTCTCTGTAAGATAAGCCTTGTTATGTTTTGACTTACCACGTGACCTTTGCTTTATCACTAATATTGACATCTGATCCCACTTCAGCTGGACCCCATACTGTTTATAGAAATATCACTTGGTAGATACGAAAATATAGGTAATTAAATTCTACTGTTAGTTGTGTTTTTGTTCCTAATGGGTTAGTGAGATGGTATGGACGTCTTGTAACATTAACCGCGAATATCGACTTTCACAAGCTTCAAGAGTTCTTTATGTAAAGTTTTCAGAAAGTTTTAATGGCTTTCATTTACTTGAAGATAAACCTCTTGAATTGTGCTGTGTTTTAACTTTTAAAGTTTTGGAGGGGCCTTCGTTGTGTTTAAGCTTTTGACGTGTAATTTTAACTGTAATTTGATTTAGGTTTTAGGAATTTATTAACAGACGATGAGAACTTATAAAAGGTGGTTACAAAGTATATGCTTACATTCCTTTTTTTCGGACATACGTAGTAAGCCACAAGGCTTTTGCTACTTTACCGGGCCTAAAGGCGAACAGAGCACCAGCCTTAATAAATGATTTAAAAACTACAAACTAAGTAACCTGCGCAAGAGGATGCCTCCTGTAGGACTTGGACCTCGGCTCAGGGCGGTCGCTGGCGATGGGATTGAGGGATAATGACTTTTAATTTGAGGTATTTTAGAAGCACCTTACATGAACGTATGTGTATTCATCGTGCAAAACTATATCACATCTTTATAAAGAGTTAATTATGACTTTCAACTAAACTATAAACAAACATATCACATTAAAGTTTCATTTTACACAAACAGCAAATATTCAATAACATGCTTACTCACAACAATGACTACCAAATTTCAATGTGTTAACAGAATTACGTAAAGTTCATGAGCAAAGGAAACATCGACAGCATTTGAAAAACGTTTTGATGACAACGCACGTTTATTCAAAGGTGTTCAATTTCTTTGAGAACAACATTGTGGTTGGATGAAGCGAAATGGTGTACCAGTAATATTAACGGTACCTTGGTACTTGCCACAAGCACAAGTTATTAAGCCTACAGTCATGTCACGAAGCTGTCTAGACAGAGCGGTTCTGAACAGCGAGACGAAAAACATGGCCTATGCATAAAATGTGATTCTTTAAAGAGATACAGCTTATTGTTTTTACACTAAATGAGCTGCTCGACTAAGGAATTACGAACGACCGACAATAGGCGTGACGACAGTATCAAAAAATTAAAGATTTAATGTTTTTAGGGTAAAGTACATATAAAAAGAAATTATTACACTTATTTATTTTTATATATAACCTAGAGATTAATGTGATTTTTAATAAAATAAAAGATTAAAATACTGCAATCGGCCATTTTGACTGAAACACCAATCACGGCGCATGACGTCACGATATTTTAACCATCAAAGAGAACATTTTTTACAATAGCGTGACGTCATAGCCGACGCCATGACACTTGAGGCCTTTTTTCGCGCGCTATTTAAAATTTAATAGAAATATGGC
Organism: Nycteola revayana; assembly: GCA_947037095.2. Taxonomy (NCBI): domain Eukaryota; kingdom Metazoa; phylum Arthropoda; class Insecta; order Lepidoptera; family Nolidae; genus Nycteola; species Nycteola revayana. The sequence continues at coordinate 17,032,221 of OX344860.2, read as the reverse complement.
TTAAACTTCGTTAAATTTAAATTTATTACCGAAATATTGTGTTTTTCGTACTTAGAAAATGACTACCCACGTTGCGCAAGAGGATTTCAAAATCTTGCCTCATGCCTATTGTGACATTGATCATGGTACCTATACCTTACCTAAGTAGACTCTTACCCTCATATTTTGTTATCATTTCGCATTTCCCGTGTGTAAGTAAATACTTATACGTTTAACGATCTAAACACTCTAGGTATTGTTATTGCTATCAATGTAAGTGCTTGATATAAAATCCTTATCATTTTTATTGAACGAACGATAACACATGAAGTAGTATCCTGTGTCGCAATTGTGATAAAACTCGAGATTTTTTGTGCCACTTCCTATTACTACACAATTACTTTGTATTATTAATATAATATAGTAATGTAGCTACTAACTGCACAGATGTATCCTTTGGCCTTGGTCTGACATAGTTATCTTACTTCCTTTTTAATTCATGTAATAGCTTAATCACTGGCATGTTCTAATTTTATTTAGAAAATGCCAGTGCCATTCTCCTTAGAATAAAACTATATTGCAGTATAATAGATTTGAGTAGAAATAATTCCAATCAATTGTGTGCGCAGTGCAATGTGTGGGTAAACCTTCACATATCGAACCTTCAACTTTGTTTATGAAACTTTTTTATTATTTCGGAACATTTTATATTCATAATTCACTTTTGATACTCTTTTGGATTATACGACATTGCTACGCATGTATGTATATGCTAAATCATTCAAATAAAAACGTAGGTACGTTTTGTATATAAGTATAACATATGTTACACAAATATGTTATTATTAAAGTATCAGAAATAAATTAAAAATACTAATAAACACTCTCATTTGTTAGTTACTAAATACATTTTCTAGAAACTTTAAACCTATGTATCGCCTTCATAACGATTAAGATATGAATCACCGCCACCAGCCGGTGGAATTAAGATGTCATTTAGATAGTGTGGGATTACGTTAATGCAATAATTATTTTAATTATTTGTTATATCAAGTAATTCTCTGTGAACTGTGATGACTTGATGATTTTAGATGAGCCACTCACTTGACGTTTGCCACTAACGTTGATTTCTTTAGTTTCGTCATTCTAAGCGTCAATAATTTACGATAGCTAATACTTTACTTTGAAACATTGGGACCGGGAGCTCAAATAATTAAAAACGAACTTCGAAGCTGCTCTCGTTAATACGGCACGTTTCGAGTGCTGGTATTTACTTTGCACGGCAGATAAGCATTGCCATTTAACTTTATTTTATAAGGTACTAACAATGAAAGTTACCTCCAAATCGGAAGGTACTACAGTTTTGGAGATTACTGTTCTATATTATACTTACCGTCGCGTCGCTTTTGTGTGTGAGTTGTGACTCAAAGCACTTCAAGGATAAAATATACATTTTCCTGTCCCTCGCATTAAATTCCCATCCTTATTTATAACCAATCAAGTTCTAGGTAATAAGTCACTTGTTTATGAGAACCTCATTTATGAAAATGACCTAGCCACTTATAGGTAGGGCAACCTTTTTTGAACTGTTGCATAAGATGCGGTAGCTGTCACAGGAAGATCATGATTGCATAATAGTTAAACAGGCATTTTGCAAGATGATGTAATTCAATTATGCATCACAGTTTCATGACTAAGAAATACTTACTCTTTCTACCACTGTCTTTCTTCTCTCTTCTTCCCCACGTTATATCAGACGGTAACTTATCTCTAAATATGTGGTAGTAACCATGACATGGACTCTGATATGACTTGCAAACCCAAATATAGTCATAAAATCACGATTTGCCACACAGAACAGGTACCCAACGGTGTTAGTAGTAGGTACTAGTAGACTCTACTGATATACACTCATTCTTTACATAGTATATATTTTCAGAAGAGTATTTTTAGGTCGTTAGGCACAGACTCGATAAATAAATCCATCCACATCAAGTGGCGACGAGTCACGTTTAAGTGGGTTCAGACTAGCGTAGAACGAATGACAACAATTTAATATGATAAATTGGCCACTTACTAGTAGTTAGGTAGTTTATAGTTACTAGGAGAGTATGTGGACTATGTAGGTACGATGTTGAAAGTGCAGATCATTGCAAACCTAGCCTACTTTCTTTTATGTTAGCCAATGCCTGCTCTAAAGCTGTAAACATATTTATTTATGTACCGATATACAACAAAATTATGAAATTCAATCTTTTTATTTATAATAAAAGATATTGTACAAAGGTGCTATTTATTTCAACAGAAATCTCATCCAGCAGATCCGCATCGTGAAAAAAATAGACGAGGTGTGCAAAGGTCTAAACATTCATACCTAACCAAACATATTGACATGAATACATACATAATTAATTTAATGTTACTGACCTTTAATTATAATATTTAAATAATTACAAACCTAATAATTGTTTCTTGTCGTTTCATACAATATCATATACCTATGTAAATATCTTTTTGTTTACGCATTTTAGATAAAGGTACTATATACTATATCACTAGCACACAGATAAAGTTCTTATTCTGCGCATAAAACCATATTTTTATAATGATTAATTTACATTTGAAATATGACATTTAACTAATATAACGTAAGCATAAACCATGTTTAAATCCTCGCGTGGTTTACTGCGTTGCCGCGTTGTAACCGTGAACGGATTAATAGGTTTTATACAGTGATCCGGATTACATTACCGTGAGTCAGTTACACCATCACAAATTAACATAAAAGGAACTGCCGTTTAATAGGCAATTAATTAGCGCAATGGTCCGTTGGGTGTAGTGACCCGAAGGAGTGCCAGGCTCATTAACCGAACGTCAGACTTACGATTTATAGTGCTATTAAAATTCAAATTAGCGAAAGTTAGTTCATTGATATATTGTATCACTGCTTTTTTGGTATTATAAAGATGAATTTTACTTTAGTTTAGTCATTAAAATGTGGACTACTTATATTTCATTGAGGGAAACTAATAAGTTACGATTAGGTATGTCACGTGAGAATGTCTTTGTCCGAACTAATTTACTCAAAAATAATATTTCTTTAGCATTTTGGTGGTATTAAAACTTCTAAACGTATAAAACATATTTTGAATCTAAATGGTGTAAATTTCACTAGAGATAAAAGGTTCGGTAGCAACGTTTATCGCCTTGATAAAACTGCTATCGGTATATGTACCTAATTTATCTGATACAAAATTTATAACGCAAAATGAATTCGACTCAAATATTTATCCATTGTTCTCTCATCCTTGGAAAAACAAGGTTATAAATTTTCCTTAACTTGGAGCCTTGACACTAATAATTGAATTGCTTTCATTTAAATTTATTTAAATCAAGATATTAATTCTTCTCAAGTACAATATACTTACGCTGTCTTTGAAAATTTTGACTTAATATTACTCAATGGTAATATTTATAATTATTTTTTATTACTCAATGGTAGAAATTACACGTTGTTCTATTGTTAAAGTAAATAGCAGCTATAAATATATCTTTATGATAATTGTTTATTGTGAGTGTGTCAGTTAAAGTAATGCTTTCATATACGTTTCTCTCATGTAAACATTTTATAAACATAATATATGTTAGATCGTAAATATGTTGTACTACCTATGTATTTTTCCTTTGACTTGGCTAAGAAAGAGTATATGAATTCAGGACATGAGATTTTATATTCTTAATTTCTTAAGTGAGAAAGTAGTTTTCTTTCATGTCAGATGTTATTGTGTGAACTTTTACGTACGGCACTTAAAATTATATGTTTTTATGATATTATATTTCTAGTCAGATCTTGATTTAGAACGCTGTGAAAACAAAAAAAGATATCTCCGTTGAAATAGAAACATCATCATCGCCAGCCCGTATAACGATACCACTGGACATTGGCCAACCTCGATAGGAGTATGTCCATATAGGCGCCATTACGGTTATGGTTAGTTGAGGGACTATCATCCGTGCTTTGGAAAGCACGTTCAGCCGAGGGCCCGATAGTTATAACATCATCTATAATATGGTGTTCGATTCACGACCGGAAAATTGTTTGTGAGACACACACAGATAGTTGTTCTGAGTTTAGGTTTGCGTTCTTGAATTATGTGTTTGTAAGGTCCCTCGCCGCATATGAATTTATTCCCCTAGTACGGGAGGTGTCTTTCTGTACTAATAAGAGTAAAGCTGAAGAGTTTATTTGTTTCTTGGTTTGTTTCAACGCGCTAATAGTGTTAAATAGCCCATTTATCTAGGAAAGCTCTAGGCAATATTTAATTATAATGCCCCTACGGGAAGCTAGTATAAAATACATCTAAAGATTAAACTACTAATGATTTTATTGTATAGTTAGGTCCACAATTAACATAGTTGTCCACTAAGCTAATTGCTGTTGCCAAGTCGAGGTGTTAGGTTAGGTTAGGTTAACGCTGCGTTACACGCAATGCGATTAACGCACATCATTTCATATCAGGTAATATAATTACAAACCATTGTTTTACGCGGTTGACGCAGCGTGAGTTGAGTGCATGCGTCTGACGCTATAATATTTCTATCATATATACTTCGGTTTATTTTCCACTCTTAATTACTATATTAGTAATCTCGTTATGTAATGTTGAATAACATTAAATACCTATATTTTGTATTCATAAATTTGAATTGAATGGATACTTTTCTAAGAAGAAACACAATAACAATTCCGCGAACGTTAATTTATAATAGCTTAGGTTTGTTATTTTTATACAGTACAAAACCATTATAATTTGAACTGAGAGTGCATATATAAAAATTGATCATTAGTTTCGAAAATTGTTTTGTGTTTTTGTATAGGTTTTGTTAATCTGTCTATAAATAAAACGCCACTCACTCCGTAAAGTGTGTCACAAAATATGAATGTAATTCTTTCGATACTCGAAAACAGTGAGCGTTAAACCAATGCTGGACAAAAATAAACATAGGATTGACGTCAGTTACGATGAGGCAGTTCATTGGAAAATCAATAGGTATATGTCCCCTCTTTCTAGGAAATGCCAATGAATTTATTAAGACATTCTTGTTCAATACCTTTTGGCATTTACGAGGTAATTGTTTTGATATAACAACAATAAATGTCGCCTTCAACGATTCACTATCTATAAGAAACTTTCTTGTTTCTTCTGCTTGTTTGAAACACAATATTCTACAGAAGCCGTGTTAACTACAGATACAATTTGCAAGTATCTTCGCCTTGTGTATTGGGGGTCGTATTTCCGCAAGCATGATCATAACTCACCTAACGATTCAAGTTTACTAGGTATCATAATAATTGCAATTTCATTTTAGTACATATATTTTAACTTTTACTCGTAATAAATCTCTGTTTCAATAATGACGTTGATGTTTGTATTAACTGCTTTAAAGATAAAGTAACTGATTACATAGTATGTTGAAGTGTGTTCTAATTTTAAAGACTTGTTTATTGTAACTACTTGAATACGCACATATCTTACGTATATTATACTTGAAACATATGTATCTACGAGTAGTTCCACGAATTCTCTTAATACAAACATGCTCGTGGCGTGGTAAATTAAAACCTATGAACAGATTTAATTTTGTTCGCCAGTTCTTATCTGCTATTATGCTGTATTATTCACACACCTGTATAGTTTATGTTTGTTCAGTTGCGCAGTTATAAATGTACTGATAAATAAAGATTTGTATGCCGCAGCAGATAATGTTCTCAATTCATTAATACTTCAACATGTCCTTTATGAGTCAGACATGCAACGTTTGATCAAAACAGTCCGTAATGCAATCAGCTGCCATGCATTCTGCGCTATAAATCAACCACTGTCAGTTTTCGTTTAGTGTAACTACATTTTCAGACGTATTTTAACCATCATTCTTATATGCGCATACGTTATCTTGTTGGGCTACAAGCCAAAACATTTGCCAGACTTTGAAATGTTTCCATTGTAAATTATAGCGCACCGAAAAACAGAAAATAACTCGTTATATCTTCTCGTGTGATCTTGAGTGATGTCATTGACACACCTTGGAAATAACACGATAAATATAAATGTTTTTTGATAAATATGTGATAGTGATAGAGATTAATCGAATCATACTTCCACATATTATGTAGGTACCAATGATTTATGAATCTTCCATTATTATTTACGAGTATTATTATATTCAAACATAAAGATTTCAATTATAAATAGATTTCGGCCATCCTATACTAGGTCACATATATTGTTATTGTTATATATTGTTTTTGGATAGGTACCTATTATACTCAATGATATGGCTATTTTGGCCGTTTATGTATACAATTTGCACCGTTAACAGTTTGGAAAATTTGTATCAATGTACTGATAAACAAGGCACATAATGGTAGATCAGTCGGAAAATATGTATTTATGTGAACAAAAATACATTTTTGCGAAAATGAAGTCACTTTGTGTGTAAGCCAATATCTGTAAGCATATTTAATAAAAAGGTGTTCAACAGAATGTTGTTTCTTATTTATATTACTTAAAGCTAATTAATTTACATTAATAAAACTGTCAAATAATATCGTTTCAATTTTTTATCCTGTGTCATGCATTTAAACAAAATATATGTCACTACGTATTTATAACAGATACTTTTATTTGGTCTACAAGATTGACTAACAGTAAACTGATAAAATCTTATAACCTTACTCATGTGAATTAAGTATTTAATTAGCAATAGATAGTTAAGTTTGTGAAGAGATAACGACTAAGTGATATAGCGCTATCTAAAAGAACCGGCTGATAAAATAAATCCTCATTATTATTTTATTCAAGTTATCGTTGTAAATGTCGTGTTATCTTTTTGAATAAACACTCTTACGAGTCTAAAGTAGGTCAGAACTTCATCTCCATATTTTTTATCTCCGCGATTTTGTTTTCCTCTCTTTAAACAAGTTACTTAGATTATATTAAATATTTTTATTACTTTTATTCGTGAACGTAGTTGGCAAAAATATTATATAAATTAATGTAGCTGTTAACTACTTCCGCTTTGCTATATTTTGCAGTTTCCTCATTTGTTGATAAGACTGAATGAAATACATTATTACAGAAATAATCATAATTTAAAGCGGGCATACCAATGTTGTTTGTAATATCCTCTTGGCAACTGACATTTAAATTTTAAATTAATTTATGTTCTAGATTGCAAATTCTAGTTTTAAATAAACGTTCACACTTGCATATTTAATCAAGGAAACGGACGGGTGTCGCCCGTTAAGTGTGTCACGTATGGAATAAAATGTGGGAACCCGGCCATATGGTGTTCAAGCTCTAGTTTTCAACGTCTGACTGACAGCTTCGACGTCGGTATATCAATTATTGCTGATGTTCTATCGCCAACTATATGCAGCGTTATTGAGCCAGACAGCCATTATTTCACAACTTTACATCTGTGAGAAAATAACTATCGGCTTAATGCAAAACAGCCGCTTCAATAATATTTCTAAATTACTGTTATAACATTCAACGCTTAAAATTAATGAAACTAAGTTATCTAGTTACCTAAAAATCGTTACTAATTATCTCCTTTCTAAAAAAAACTCAAAATGTATGCATTAATAACGGCTGTTCAAAAGATTTTATGTTAATGAGTTTAAACCATTATGTAAAGGATCTTTTAATCTGATAATAAATATGCGCATACAGTGAAACGGACATCTCAAAGCATGTCGCGATGTTGGTCAAGGCGAGGCTGACGACCGTCATGGCGGCACGCCAAACGTGCCTACCATAATCAATGCCATTTATCATATTTTTTATTACAAACAATGAACAGAGGACTCAGGGCAGTATTTATAACAACCGACGTTAAACCGCCTTCAAAATTTCAATTGCCTATAATTTAACGTTGAATACTGAGAAAATCTTAATAATTTATTTGACGTATAAAATGAAGATGAAATACTCAAAGGCGATTCAAGAGGTCATGTCCCTCAACGATGAGGAAACGGCGTGAGGGAGTAGGAGACAATTTTATTACATCCACAAAGATCAAGACCGTGAGCGAGGCTATCATTTTAAACAAGTTAAATAACAGTTTTAAAAGCTGGCTTGATTATCTTTTCCGTTTTAATATATTGTTAAATTGGCCTATAGAATAAAAAATAATGTCTTCCGGACCAATTTAAATGCGAAACTTGCGCGATAACATTGATTTAATCTATCGGTTAGCTATCCGATTGCAGATAACATACTGTAAACTAATTGTGGCTTTTATGGTTTCGTTATGCGAGTCATAGAATGATCACTGATTATAATAATTTCGGTTACTATGTGTATACTATAGATATTTTTATAATGCAGAAATCAAAACGTTTCGCCTAGGTGACAGTCACATTTCTTTTACCCAAATCTCTAGGTAACGAAGTAGATCTCTTGTGGCTCAGGGCATGGACTGTGATGATGGAATGAAATTGGTCGTTTGTCTGTTAATAATAATATTTAAAATGTAAATATTGTATGTGAGATGTTTACTTGCACCCGCGATTCGTAAGTTTGAATTGACATCTGATTTAAAAAGACAACGCGCATTCTCTATGGTTTGTAAGGACCCAGTGGGCCGCACTCAGTGTTACGTTGTATCATTCATGAAAGTGGTTTCTTGCAATTGTTACATTGCCCTGTAATATGCGACGTTACAATACAACGCTAAAACGATAAAACTTTGTGTTAAGTAAAAGAATTAATGCTTTATCGCGAATTGGTTGGCTTCGCTCCAACAACAGAGAATATGGACGTCGTCGTTTCAAGGGCATTTAGAGTTTACAAGTTAGATAAGTTTATTTGGAACACACAACTGTTTATTATAATTTGAATAAAGTACATTCATTAACATTTGAGTAAATATATACTTTTATTTCTTGGAACGTATTTACTATTTTCCTTCGTTGCCGTATTGTTTTCTTATTCAATTTAATACTAGTTAAGCTTATAGTATATTTAACGATAATTTCAAATGTAATTAAAATAACAAGGTTGGCAATAAGCTGTTATTGTTTACCACCGTCGATATAAATTGCTATCTATTTTCTGCCATTCGTCTTGTTGGTAAATGGTTTTAGAACCCATAAAATTGCGAACAGTAAATTATGTATATTACTTTTAGAGCTAGAGACTTCGAGATAAGGGGGAAAACAAACTCTATGTGACTCATGAAGTAAAGAATTGTCTATATTATTTGTGAAAATTGAAAGTAAGAGAAAAAAAGAGTAAATAAAATGAGGACGTCACAGTGGACTTCGATAAACATACATTTCCATTCACATTTGTTAATTTTCGTTTGTTATACACCTAGCGCACGTGAATAAATAAAATCACATCTGAAATCACGAAACACATGTAATATCATGGTCATGGTATCTGTATATAGGTACAGGTAACAAGTATTTTTTTTATTGAAAATCTTAGTGAACGGAATTCAATAATGATTAAAGAAACTGATACCTACTCAAATATGTTATTCGTTATAAAGTGTTGCCCTGTGTCAATTTTTGCTTGTATTCGGGGATACTCTTTAGGATTATTACGTTTTCCATACTTAATATTTTTATGTAATTGCTAGCTATGTATTTGAATTTTGAAGGCAATACTATCGCCGTTTATAAAACTATCGAAGGTGGGAGCTATCGATACTATCGATAGTATTGCTCCTAAACATGTGCTGGTCTTCGATAGTATCGATACTATTTTTGTATATCAATACTATTGCCTGTATCATACTATCGATAGTATCGATACTATCGATAGACTATTGATATGACGTCAACTATCGATAGGCTATCGATAGTTTAGCGATAGTCGACTATCGATAGGCAACACTAACATAAATGTCACTTCGATTTATCGCATACCATGTCTTTCAGCAATATTTTCAAGCTTTTTATTAGAGTCGGTCATCTATTTCAGATTTTATTTCAATTACCACATATTTATTTATATCTTATACACAAACTTTATGGTTGTAAATAGCTATCTGAATTGGAATTGGAAATGAGCCAACCTCGTTGTACATGTAATCGTATTCCAAGTGGTCGTATCAAATAAATGTTGATTGATGTTTTCCCTTCTCTGTAAACCACCGGTTTAACCTATTCAGAACAAGTTAACACGAATTTAAAAGTATTATCATGTTGACGGAATAATGTTTGTGAAATATATATCACATCTCTTTATCACAAGGTAAGGAACAATAAGGATTTTTGAAAGTCATAAAATAACATAAAGATGTTATGTTAAGATTTCTTCAGAAAAATCAAAAGGATAAGTGTAAATAAGATAAATTCTTAAGTAATATTTAAAGGCACTAAATTGGAAATACAAATACTTAAGGTAAAACGTTCGCACTTTAGGTATTTAACGAACAATTTCACCATTTCAATTCTTATCTTAAATTAATACATTACTTATTTTGTGAATGTTAAGGGCAATTAATAGCATAATTACGTCCAAATCTAGGAAAAGACCTTGCGAATATCATCCGTCAAAATTGTACGCTTACTTTTAGTTAACTTCTAGGAATTTATGAACTTACACCCATTATTGCCTTTTACATTGGCAAAATAAATAATCTATTACGAAAACAGATATAATATGCCATTTTCTTCAATTTCTCTGTTAAATACCCAAAGTGCGAACGTGACACCTTAAAGTATTTTTAGGTAAATATGTAACACAAAACATTGCATTATATTATACCAAAACAGTCAAAATATAAATTCTGAGAACTCATATCGATTTAAGTAAGTTAACAAATATTAAGTGGACCTCGGTCCAACCAATTTAAGTTCGATCGTATAAAACATGTTAAACTACCCTTCCTCTGCCGATTCTGTTTTAATGAGTTTCCAGTTAATTTACAGTTATTGTTTTACCCTAGTGACCGTGGGTTTCGGACACCTTACATCCACCGAATACTAATAAGTTTGGGTAGAACTTTAGCGGTCACGTCGATTTTACAATAAGATTAACTTAATCTTGTATGTAGAGATCGTTTCAACTACTATGCTATCGTTGAATTATTCGGCATTGGTAATTGAATGTGCCTAACTTTCAACTGAAATTAGTAGTAAGTATTATTATTAAATATAATGTAAAATATTGTCGTATAACTCCGTAGCGAGACTTATATAGGTACTTACCACTAGTATAAGTCTTGCTTTATACCTCGGAGTCTCCCCCCTCGTCCTCCAGACCCTTAGTTTGCAAAGAACCATCCGATGCCCTCGTAGACCCGAAGTCCGAGAGGCCCGCGAACTGTGAAGTAGAGCGACAGTTGCACAAAACTCCCCCAAAATACTCGTAATCCCTCAATCTCATCGCCAGCGACATGACGCTCTGAGCCGAGGTCTAAGCCTCACAGGGGGCGCCCTCTTGCGCAGGTTGCTTAGTTTGTAGTTTTTTAAACCATTTATTAACGCTGGAGCGCTGCTCACCTTTATGCCCGGTGAAGTAAAAAAGCTTCGTGGCTAAAAAAAACCCTCGGAATGCATTGGTTCCATCCCCTTGCTGGACAAGTAATGTTTGTGTAAATTCTTTGATTTCATTTCCGGGTCTTGTTGTTTGAAGGACTACTCTCCGTGCATTACAAGCACGTAAAGCCGTTGAGCTCGATTGTTATAGCATCACACATAACAAGCGTGTACACTGTATACCAGGGAACCGTCAGCACAACGTGGTCTCAGAACAGACGGAAGGAGAGATTATATATAAAATCTGTAAAGATCAAATAATTTAGTTTTATACATCGTGATTGTGACATATACAAGTGTATATAAATATCTAAATACTGAATAAATTTCATAATTTAATAAAGCAGTTAATTTAATAACACATTCACTTGATGTTTTATGGATGCATGTCATGGATTTATTATTTCTATTTCTATGTTTAGTTTGGTACCTATATAATTATACTATTGCAATCTCACTAGTCGAGGTCGATGTAGTCGAAACTCATAATGTCGGTAGTGCTATAATTAACTTAACAATTATTAACATTATGCTACTTGTTAAACTCATACCTAATTATACATTCAGTATTCTGCTCTCCGTCCGATGCCCTCGTAGACCCGAAGTCCAAGAGGCCCACGAACTTTTAGGCAGAGCGACAGTTGCACCTTTAAAAAACGCTCCTTTAAAAAACGAAAAGTCATCAAAAGTTCGAAGTCCTACAGGGGATGCCCTCTTGCGCAGGTTCGTGGTTACAGTACATATGTCCGTCCGAAAAAAAAAGAAGTATTCTACTCAAATCGAAGGTTCATGTTCAATTTTTATCCCCCAACGCAAAAACAGAGTGTTTGACGTATCTGTATGAGTGTGTGTGTCAGTGCATCTTAACTCCCGAAAGGTTCAGCCGATTGTGATTTAGATTTTTTTTATCTCGTTCTATTAAGGCGCGGTGAATAGACGACTTTTACGTATTAGTTTTGTCACTGTTGCTCCGCGTAGAAATGAAAGAGAAGCGAAGAGACGCCGCGATGGCGCAACGTTTCGTTCGACTCGTTCGAGTTATTTAATACATTAATCCTTGCAAATATCTTATTCCAATCGATAAATAAAAACAACAGTTCCCTTTATTATTATATATTACATCACTGTTATTAATATTATCAAGATTTGTTTATAAATAATACAGTTACAATTGCTACAATTTCAATTTAAATGGTTATTTTATGGTTTTTTTTATCGAGAAAATTTACCGAAAACGTGTTTTGAACACAATGGTCCCCCCATAAATATGATCAAGATTAACATATATTTTTTAGCTGCTCTAAAATGTAAACATTTGGCTAAAAAACTGTTTTGTGAAGCCTATTTTGACTAAGAACAGCGCCTTAATCACTTATGTATACCTACCTACTATCTTCTTTATTTTCAACAAGTTATGAATATCGGTCAACATTGATAATGCTGCTATCTTAATACCTTTCCCAAAAAACCAATAATAAAATGTCATTATACTTATCGTTTAATTTCGGACAGTAATAATACACGGAATTTTATACTAAACGTCAATATAACATGATAAGACGACGATAGCAATTTCGATGCTTGTTGTTGGGCCAAATATATGTAGGTAAGTATTTATTACTTATTTATAACTTTAATCAAGAACAATAATCAGATGGTTACTGATAAACAAATTTATGATGAATAAAGTATTTGAGATTAGCCGCGCCCCGCGGTTTTACCGGTGTTGGACTCGTGAAAATTCGCGAAATTTCCGCCATATCCGTTTTTGCATGCAAGGAGAACAAAAATATAAAATAATTAAATATATTTTTAAGCTTCTTATGAAAATCGATTTTTCCAATTCGGATCTTTCTCCTTTGTATAGTACTGTAATTATGAACCGAGACCATTGTTATTTCGGCTTGTATAATACCTATAGCAAAATATGTAGTATTTTGAAGCATAACAATCTAAATCTGAGTTAGTACATCAAATCATAACCAAATAGTCAATTTCTGAAGTTGGTGAATTCATACCCACTCAATTATGTATAGGTTCTAAGGTCGATGTTAACTTGAGTTTCAGAAACTTATTAATCAAACTGTGGATTGGAGGCGGCAACGTTTCAACTTAATTGCACATAGTTATTTGCTGAATTTCTGATTCACTTGAAGATTTATTAAACTTTATTGTTTGTTTATCTTGTTTTTGAGGGAATCAAACAAACCTACTTAATAAATCGTCTTATCTAAAACTAAATAATTCATAAAATATTACTAAAGTCATTCATTCAGAAGACACGCTCACACATTGCACCTTTTTTTTACATAATTACAACCACAAGGTTGTAATTATGTCAAAAAAAAGGTGAAATGTTAAAAAAAATAATGATAACCTAAAATTTTATATAAAACAGAAACACGTTTGAAATCAATGATACCTACTGTATACTTTTGACAGAGACATACAATATAAAATGATAAAATATAGATTTACAAAAATATTACAACACTTGAAGTTAAAAGGATTTCGAACTTCAAAATTTATTTGTTATTATATACATATTTAAGTAAAGTTTGACACGAAGGCACAGATTACTGAATAGTTACTACGTACCAGATACTTCACTCAGTAGAAAATTTCCAATACCTATTACGATAATTGCCTACTCCCTCGCGTCAACAACCACTGTATGCTAAAATGCGCCTAAATGCTCAAGTGTACAGCAGCGATTGCTTCGCACCGCGCGATTCCACAGTAATCGCAGGGCTGCCTCTTCGATAAAATTAAATTAACATAACTTTTTATCTATGTTATTGAGAACTGTGAATATGTTCTGACTTTTATGTGGCAGTTAAAAATTTTATCATTTATAAAATATTTAACCAACTTAAAAAAATGGAGGTGATCAGACATACAGGCCAAACTGAGATGTTTGACTTGTATGGTTTGTAGGTATGTATGTTTGTGCGCGATAATCTCGCGTTTGGCTAAACCGATATCGATGCGGTTTTCAGAAAAGGATTTGTTACATTTAGGAGAACGTTTTAAAATAAGTATAATACTTCTTAGTTTGATGATGATCTTCGGAGATGTTCACTAGAAATGAAAAAAAAGCCTTAAAAAAAGAGAACCGACTTCAAATAAAGCACTAAGCCGTAAGAAATAATTTGTTTTTTTTATGTTAGTGCTAACAGCTGGTAATTACGAATCGAAAAAGCACCGACATCAAAGAAGAAATTATTTCTTACGGTTTAGTGTTTTGAAGTCGGTTCTCTTTTTTAAAGTTTGTTTTATTATATTTGTAAGTTTGTTTTGTTTTATATATTGGTGCTGACTGTGGAAGAAACCTAGATAAAACATAATTATAGACATCAGTGTGTAGGTAAAATAAAAAAATCTTTAAAGTTACACGTGTTTTATTTTTATATATTTTTTTATAAATTTCTTACCTTTTCTAAATTCTCGATTATTAAATTTTAGTGTAGAAAATATCCTGAATCTAATAAAAAGTTTTATGAGATATTGTTTTGGAAAACAAGGGCAGGGAGAATTAAAATGTATGTCATTTAAAATTTCATAAAGTGTACTACCCGGTCTTTGTTTCATATTTTTTTCAAATTTTTTAATGAACATAGTCTCAAGTTCTTTTACATAATTATGAAAAGCATCTGTTGGCACTTTTAACTTTCCGTAAAAAGACGATGTTTTGTTGAATGCTTTAAAATGGATAAACAATCTATTCATAGATTCATTTAAATCGGGAATGTTCTGTAATTCAGCAACAAAGTCAGGACAGGTATGCTTTTTGCTACATTTAAAAAGTAAATAACCCGATATATATGTTAAGGCGTTTTCTGTTGGCAAGTCGAAGCGGTAATCAATTTCACCACTTAAATTTACAAGCGAAGGTATATTGTGGCGCGAGCTATCTGCATGTCTCTGTAGTCTCAAAAATCCATCGTTTTTCTGCAGCAACTCGCAGATATCTTCTTCACAGTTAGTAGACCATGAGTTCTTCAGCATGTTACACAGGAATAATTTTGAGAATGCCCTCATGAATTGTATGGGTGTAGGGTCTCGACAGTTACCACCCTGTTGACGGACGGTGCCAAAGAAATTTTCTAGGCAATCTTGATTAAGGCGTCTTGTAAACAAAAATTTAATCCCTTCTTTCTTTAAATCCTTGCATAGCATGATTATGGATTGAATTGTAATTTGTACGTTTTTAAATGTCCTGATTTTTTTTTTGTTATCAACGCCTTTCATTGAATGAATAGCCTTCAAATTCTTGAACATTTTCATGGCGTCTTCTAATACATCGAGCTGGTATTTTTGCAATGAGAATGCCCTTTGAAATTTATTGGTAGATTTGACAGTACTTGAATTTAAAACATCGAACAAATTATTAATTTTTAGCACGAATTCGGCGGTCGCTTTTGCTTGTTCAGGTATAGTTTTATCAAACATAAGCACATTTAATGCGGCATATACGGATTTACTAAAAATCTGAGCGGCGTATTTAACTCGCATTTTTTGAAAATTGTTTGGTTTTACGTGAGCTTCCGTGATTTTAGGAATCAATTTTAATTTTTTTTCCTGTTGTGTAGAATAAAGTGTATCTATATGTTCCCAAGAAACTTTTTTTTCATCATATACAAAATTATTTGTCAGTAAGTTATTCCTGATACATTTAATTAAATGAGGGACATCGAATATGTAGTAAATTTTTTTACCATTAAATAAAAAGTAGGGTTTCTCAGCTGTGACCTTTTTCACTTGTTTAGCATAGTTATCGAAGTTTGATCCCTGATCAGATACAATTGCTTTAATTTCTATTCCTATGTTTGAAAGTTTCAAAATAACTGCATCCAACCATAGTTCCAATTTTTCATAATGTTTTGGAGATCCTAAGAAAGAATAAGCAATAGGTTGTTTCCAGTTCACAATAATGCCTCTGAGCTTTATTACACAGGCATGAGAAGCTATTTCCGACGTCACTTCGCCATTAATATTATGAAGACCAATAATTTCGTCTCTTCTGGTGTCGTAATGTAAATGTCGCTTGAGAACCATTTCATCTAAGGCCAGAGTGCAGTACTTAGCTTTTAATGGCATAGATTTTAATTTAGATGATAAGAACTCTAAAGTACGATCATCGAATTTAGGTGGAATAACCATTTTAAATCTTTCAAGGGTACTTTCACTAGGAAGCCCTAAAAATGTCTTCATACTCCGATACGTCTGCGGACTAGAAAAATGAAAATTTAAGGCAAACAACTTAAATTCGGGGTCATACCTGTTGCCTTTGCGCTTATTTCTTAAATTGCTCTGCCACTGAATGAGCTTACAAAATCTTTTTGTGACCTCATCTTCGGTTTGGAAAGTAAACCGTTCAAAAGATTGTGACTCCTTTGATTGAACTTCTTCCTTTATTTTGTCCAAATCATTCTGTAGTTTTCTTCTTTTTAGTTCCGATACGATAGTACTGAGTCTTCTTTTCCTCGGTGTATTAGATGAAAGTGCAGTTGACGTCTGAGTTTGTTCAGTTTGAACATTATGAGACGTCTGTACCGACTCCGATTTTTTATCAGCGCCTTTGATGGTAATATTTGATGGTATATTAATATTAGAATATCTGGTTTGTGTCGATATTTCCTTACATTTTGGTTCAGTACTTGCACTTGAAGTAGTTGGAAGAGATGGCAGCAGTTTTGTAGGCAAAGCGTCAGGTCGTAACTTTGGTATATGAATAGTCACCGACTTTTCAAAATGAAGACAACACACATAATGACTTTTTGGCTTGGTGTCTGGCCTTGCTAAATCGGGCCTGCCAATCAATTCAGCCCATGTTTTACGCCTGAAAAAAATAAGAATAATAAAATAGGATAGGTCTAAAAAAGGAGATCGGTACCTAGATCATGTATTATCTATAACATGGATGGGTGCTTAGCTAACAACAGAAATGTCGACTTTTAAATTTTTACTCTTCCTAATGATCCCAAAAGGTACCTTCATAATTATAACGTTTTCAACACTTTTAAAGTGGCTCTTATTTTTACTATTATTTTATTAACGAGTGTAACACTCTCACACAAAAATACATAAACACTGCAGTTTTCGAAAGTTTTCACGCGAAAAGTCGATGGCCTTCAAAATAAAAAAAATATATCTAGTTCCTAGTTGTACATATCTAGGTGTATTGTACTACTACCAATTATCACGAATCAAATTTATTAAGATTAATAAATTTGATTCGTTTTCTCGCAACAAGTAACCTTACAACAGACGCGGCTTGTTCAAAGGTTTTCATCGGGCGTAAGAAAAATAACTCTCGCTACACAGACCTAAAGCGCATTTTGATTCGTTACGAGCGCGTCAAGGACTTGTAGGCACATTTTTTGAAGGTCACGTCCGTGCTTTGCAATGTTTTATGAACATTATTGCAGTTGTTAGTTTAGCAGTTTATATTCAAATGTTTTCTTTCGAAGAGAGCATCTTCTGTACCTTGTACTATTAATTATTCTGTGGTATAACGTTTCTATGTAACAAAATTATGTAAATCTGTGTCTGAAAGGCAAGCTAATGCTTAGTATATACCTATTAAACTGTCAAATTCTAAGTGGATACCGGTGTCCGCACACCTACTGTCTTTTAATTATGTCTCTAATGACGGTATGTGAATGGAAAAAAATGTAAACGACAAAATCTAGTAATAATTTATCACTTACCTTTCTTCATTGACAGGTAAATGGAAAAATGTTAGGTGTTTATCCCTTCTTTTGCTTGATTTACACCCATCTACAGCACATAAGGCACCACACGGCATCGTAATACGCGTACGAACGAACAGCACTATTAAAATTGAACGGCGTGCGCACGCTTCGCTTGCGAAAACCGCACTGAATTTGATCCGCCGGCGGACCGACACCGCTCGGTTGGGCGGTAGGCACTTATAGTGCGCAAGTCCATGTACATGGAGTGACGGAGGCCTGACGACGACTCGGACGGTCTTATTTTTGTACGCTAAATTAATTTCTCAAGTTGTTTGCGAAACAACCACTTAGATAACTTGTTTTTTAACAACATTTACGTCATAACTTTTAAGGGCAGTAAACGAAGTTGTTATTGTTTCATTTATAAGTACTACTTATGGGTAATCTACAATGTCAGTATCGAACAACAATATCAATATTTATCTTTATCATTAACTGTTAGCCTATCGCACGCCTTCGCCTCTAAAACCAGATCTAGCATATTCCATTAAATCCACAGGATAAGTAAAATTGAGATTGATTAAGTAAGGAATCAATCCACAACATCCTCTAAACAAATTGCAGTTTAATTTTCAGCAGTTTGCAATATATTCAAACTCAGTATAGGTATTATAGATACTTTATCTTATTAAATCTCATGATAGATATTGATTAGACAAGTTCAAGTTAATATTTAATATTTACTCCTTGCAAAATTTTCCTAAGCGGTATCAAGATAATGTTAAGAAAGTAATTATGGATCATATTAGTCGAAGTTTGCCCACAGTGACAAACTTGCAGATTATCTGCTTCCACCCATTACAGTTTTGAAGCAGAGTTTCAGCTGGTACAAGTTTGAAACTTGCCAACTTTGTGGACTTCGCAACTCCCATCTTGGCGCGGGGTTTCTTCCAACTTTGTTATAACGTGTTTATATTTAACTTTTGAGTTTTGTTCGCTTATTTTACTTTTTTGAAAGACTTCCTTAATTAAACAGTCCTATTTGTATCCGAATTTTATATAATTATATGCATGTCTATTGAAGAAAAAGTCAATAAGAAACTCACCTAACAATTTATTATTATATTATTAATTTACCCTACTCACACTACAGTAGGTAAACTTAACGCAACAAATGCTTAATAAAACGCTTTGCCTTATTACGACCTTCCTTTATAAACAATAAGCTATAATGAGATTGTGGTAAATTCAATTAATCCACTAAGTATCAACTTTTTGTCCCAAGACCCAAGTGTCAAACAAAGTTAGGAGCCCTAAAAGATTCCAAAATAATCGGATAGAACCCCAGCGTGGTGGAACTTTGACAATTTTACCCCCTGCCGCGAGTTTGAACCGTTTCAAAGGGGTGAGGGATGTAATAGAACTGGAGAGGGATGCCACCTCCCTCTTTGGTGTTCGTGAATACCGCTTAAAGTTCTCGACGTAATTGCTGTCTGGCTGCGAATAAACTTTGTATTACATTACCCGAGTTAATTTATAGTGTCTTCTTATTCATTGCTTAAAGTTAGTTTTGTTTTCCAAACGACCAGAGTTACTCTAACTAGGAAAGTTTTCGTAAAAGTATCCTTGTCATATAATTATGTGCTGTAATATTTATATTCGCTATAATATATTTTTTCTTCGCATTCATAGGCACTTATTTGGAACCACTAAGCTTAATATCATATTTATTAGCTGAATAGCCTCCTAACGAAAATAAATGTCGCTTAATGTCATAAATTATAATAACCGCAGTGTCATGATTAACGACGAAATGACGGCACTACCCTCATTATGTTGGTAATTGTAGGTTTCATAAAAAGTTTATTGGTAAATTATGTAGCTAGTGTTCATTGAGGTTTTGACTTACGTTTATTAAATCGTGATCTATTCAACCTTCATCAAACTTCCACCTTGTTTAGTGAAATACACCGTTCAAAAGCAACCACGTATTTATACTTATTACTTTGAATTTAAAACCTTATAGCTATCAAATAGTAAACAGTCACGCAATGTTATTAATAAGTGCATAGTTTATATACTCATTGAATACTTAGTCACGAAATATCGTGATTATTCGTTTAAAACGTCTCTATTAAAACAGGACAGTCTCGAAACGCGGCCAATTGTATCTCGTTTGCACACAGACGTCGAAAGTCACAACTGTGTTGGCGTACTAATTGACTATGAACTTTACTATTAAGGGGTTAAGTGGGCCTTAGTTTACTAAAAGCAGCGCAGTAGACACAACAATATAGAGCATTATATGTTCGAGTAATCTTAACTAATCTTGGCAATAACCATTACATGGAGAAGTCAGTCAGTTAGAACGTACGTTGTAAATTGATTTGTGGATAACGTAATAAATGTGCAATTAATCGAGCGGCTGCATATTGCAGGCCAATAAATTTGACGAGCCGCGGGCGAAGGTTATCTGCGTTATTGCTATGTTCGCTTGTTGTGCGAGCGCACATTCCATGACGAGCGAAATCCATTTATTATTAGAGTAGCATGATAACGATAAACCAACGAGGTCAGACGAGAGCGCGCAAAAAATAGAAACGCTGTTTTACTGCGCGTGACTAAAGACTCGATGCAGGCAAGATGGCGTGCACATCCGTCTCGTTCTAACTTTTGAATTTCTATAGTTCTATCCTTATTCTTCAGATTTGCCGTTAATTTTTTTGCCAGCTGGCTAGTTTTGTATCCACTTTTTTGTCATTGAATTTCACGAATTACGTGATGGCAAGGAGTCAGCGAGAGCTCGGCTCGCAAATTTTGTGTCGATTTTGTCGAGTTTTTGTTATCTTTTGAGGTTATGTAATCGAACTGTTAATAACCTGGGTTTATTTTTAAATGGGTACTTTTATCAAATTCGACAGTCGTATTTGCAACTGTGTAGATTTATATATTTTTTTGGCGCCATGCTTTAGTGACATGTTTATCAAACTACTTTATATTATCATCTCAATATTTAATTTCAACTCCAATACAAGTTGAGTTTTAACAAAGATTTTCAATTCCTAAAGATAAATAACATGTAACATAAATCAGACATCATGGCTGCCCTGTGATACGAGTCGAGTAATATGACGTAAAACTCTTGGCATAGTTATTGTTTTAAAATTAGTCTGAGTTTGACGTTGTCACACATATCTTTCAAATTAGCCTAAATTGATACTGTTTTCCAATGAATATGTTAAACTTCCATGACATATTAGTTCAACAAAAATATTTACATGAACGAATGAAGCACTATTATTTTATTGAAAATAAAAATGTGATTTTAAATTAAAGGTAGAGTAGTTCATTAGAAGCGTGATAAAATAAACAAGCCAGACACTCGGAATTACAATATATTACCACAGATAGACAGTACACATTGTGTTGGCTACATAATAATAACAAAACAGTACAATAGTGAGTCAGACGTGGCGTGATGGCCCGTCGAAAGAACGTTTGTCACGAGGAACATTAACCGCGGGAATTGTATATGCTTAGCGATAGCGACCAGCAATATAATCGCAAAGTGACAGTTGTACGTTGATCGACGCGTCTTTCGTATGTTCCACTCGTTATGTTATGAATACAAAAAACTTGTTGGACGGTGCACAGATGTCAAATGTGATCGGACTGTTGGTCTCAAAGCATACATAGTGCTGCCGGTTACATAAACACCTATAATATCTGCAACTTACCCATTTATTGTGAACTTAAAATACGGTAGGTATTTAAAATATAATTGCCTGCTACACTCATTATTGTTTCCTATGTATTTACGCATAGGAAACCTATATAAAACATCAGAGGTATAAATAAAACGAATTGCCTTTATACTATTACATATCATGAGGAAAATCTTATTGACTTCTTTCATATTTTGACACCATATGAAAAAATTGTCTTTTTAATAAGGTTTTTTTTGCATGTCCGTTATGATTTTTAAATATGATGGGACATGAAAAGCAGTTTCGATTAAATTTATCATAAACCAAAGAAACTGGGGTCTTTTAAATACGATGTAAAAAACTGAGACGAGAAGAAAAAGGCCAGTTTAATAAAATAAATAAATTCGTCTTGATCTCATGCCTATTATTAATATATATACCTACCTATGTAGTTACTATATTAACAAACAGCGGGATTTCAGCGTTTGTCATAAAATAGTTGATTTGATTGTTACTAATTAAACAAAATACGCATATTATTTTTCTATCGCGCTTTTCTTAGTAATTTTTCGAATGATTTCTTACGTACAATAGGTATCTACAATAAGTGTTACAGTTTATTTTATCCTGTGCTTGGAGGTGAGGTGACCAACTTAGGTATTTATGCAGTGAGGTAGTTGTATATAAATTATGTTAAGCAAATCATAAAGGATGTTCACATTTTAGATTCTAGAACAAGCACGTAGGAGGTCAGACTGCTTTATTCTGCTATTTATTACTGATCCTCTTAAACGTAGGCGCATGAATAGGCTATATTCGAATTTTACGACTTATAGCTATAAGTTTAAAGAAATTTTCTACGGTCTGGCTATCCGTTGAATTTAAAATACCAGTTCATGCCTCCATGAACTGGTATTTTTAATTTTTACAGTTGAGCAAGTAATTATTTCTTATTTCAATTCAACCACTGGTTGTTATAAAATGTTTACGTGGCTGTTTAACAAAGAGATAATAATATCATTGCAGCTGTTGAAAGGGTACGCGTACCAATCAATAAATTAAATGCTGCCTGCGGCCAGTGGAATGTTGCACAAATAAAGCACCACGTGGTGTATACAAATTGTTCCGCTCCGTTTAGCGCTTGTACGCTGTTGCCAAGCGGACGCGGACGCATGGACACGTGACGTTTTCCGAACGTGCCCGATCCATGATGGCCGCCAGCGCCAAAGCCACCATTCGCTTTCCCACGTCGCGCACCACCACTTCGCACGCTTCATTCTCGTTTCTTTTCTATTGTGAATAGCAACTCGCTATTGCATTTTTGCGCAGACTCCGTCTTGAATGTACCATCTTCGTTAACTTTGTTAGCATTCATGTTCATTCTCAAATATATTTCTACCTTAGTTGTAAGTGGGGTTGATCGACGCTTTAACGCGCAAGTGTTTTACGAGCTACAGTTTGGTTTATAAGCACGTAGCAAGCGTTAACATACACGTGGCATGTCGGGTTGGGGCCATTAGCTAACATGTGCTAACTACGTAACCGTAAGCATGACAGATGTGGGTAACTAGATTTAGAAGACACAAAATGGTTAGCCGAATTCAACATGTGTTTTTACTACCTAAAACAATATTATTATTGCGAATAATCACTGAATAAATATGCATGGATAGATAGATAGATATTTTTTATCCACTGTCGTTTCAGGTCTCAAGGTTTTAAACTGTTATCAATACTTAAGTCGTTTATTTGCATTTTTTATTGTATTTGCATTGTTTTGAAACTCATTAGTACGGGATTCTCGACATTGTTCTTAGCTCGCACGTCTGGAATGACGTCATACCCGTCGAGTGACTTCCAATTACTTTTACCATCTTTGTATAATGAAAATTCGTTCTTTGTAAGCCGCGTACCTACTGCGCTTAATCAAATATTGACAATAATTACGCCTTGAAATGAGGCCATTGCCTCCAGCGTAGCAATTGTCGTCGTAAACGCGATAAATACCTACCAAAATTTAATGGACACAAGACAACAATGAACTGAAATTGACAACGTTGCTTATACCATGTAATGTGTACTTCATAATTGGTTCCTATAGCGTACCTAACATACGTTAGGCCTATGAGACCGTGACGATAATAAGTATAATAAATAAATTATATAGGTAAATTGTCAGTTTATTAGTAAATTTCTACTGATGCAAGATCATAAGACTTCTAATAGTATCGTGTACGTGTAAGAACAAAACAATCTAATACACAATAGTTAGTTTTGTTCTTTCACTTGATACTCTATATTGTTCTAGTTCACGTATTGAACAATGATTCAAGCGACATTTCAAATAATTATTAAAACGACAATGGCGTACAAGTTTAACTTCTACGAATGCATTTAATGCTATTTAATATTGGCAATAATGATAATACTTACACCATATACTAGATACTGTTTCATGTATGAAAAGAAAAAATCGGTTAGATATTTAGTGAGGATGTGTGTCACGGTTAAACCCGCGCGTGTGTAGTTTACAAGTAGTAGTCTCATACATATTCAAGGGGCGCCGAGCTACGATCATAGTTGTTCGCCATTGGCCCGCAAAACTCGCTGAATACTAAGCGGGCGCCTTTGCAAGATCAGCATTGAAAATAAATTCAATTTCGGTTTCCTGTAGGACAATCAGACGCTATGAAATCTATAGCCCATTGAAATTTTACTCCATTCATTGAATGTATTTAAGAAACGTTCAGTATTATTAAAGCTATTTTAATGCGTGTAGAATGTAGATGTTATAAATATGACTAATAAAACAGTTTTTAACGATAAACACATTGTACGAACCGTTTACTTTAGCTGGCTATCAGACATACATACTAAAGCTGACCCAATTGTTGCCGATAGTGTAATCAGTTCGTTATAATGTGATGTATTAGTTGTGCAATTTATATTATCGCTTATTTATGGCTCGATTGATAACGTGTTGATTTCAAGTTCATCAAAATTCTTTGTTCTTAGTCTGAGTTTTGTAAACACTACTGTTTTGTGTTTGCATAGTGTTTCGTAGAATTGTTTGCATAAATAATGACGCACTCCTTTTAGTATGTCTTGTAATTCTGTAAATTCTTGTAAGCATTGTTTACTTGTTACCTAAGTGAATACGAATTTATTTCAAAATATGTTGTTATTTTCTTATTTATAAATGCTTGTGGCTTTTATCAAGATATCTAAATCTCATATAAATTTACCTCATCAGTAGGTTTTTAATAACCTATACATTCCTAAAAAATACAAATGTTTATTGAAGTATACTTACGGATTACAATAATTAAAAGAGGGATCTTAAAAGACTTAATTTAAAAAAAATCAATATTATTTGCTTAACTTCAACCAATAAAAACTCAAGTTATTCAGTCACCAAGACAAACAGCCACGCGCGTTCGGTCAAGGTGACCTTCCTCCCGTCCAGTCACATCGCAACTTAACGGGTTTCCATTCAATGTAAATTTTGCCAGACCTCTATTGCCGACTCTAAATTCCATTATAGAGTTAAGCTATTATAATTTGTTTTTTTCTGATTACGACCCTCTTAAAAAGAAAATAAAATTATTTCATTGCGCTTCTTAAACGCACCAGTATTATCGTAGTCTTGAAATAACAAAAGAAAGAGGAACACGTGCTGCGTGCCGTTCGCCATTTTGCAATATAAATAGTAAGATGGCGGCTGAGCCGTCCGTTTGTTGGCGAAAGTACTCGGTAATTATAAGCGGCGCTGTGCCGTAGGCCCGGCACGGCGGGAAGGCGAGCTGAAATGTGAGGATCTATGGCCGGCCAATGCACGCAATGCTTAACTTGATTTATGCTGTTCTCTTGTTTCCATTCGGCCGATTGTTCTCCGCGCTCGAGGCTTACACATTTGGTATTGTTTTTGACAAACGGCGGCGCGGAGGCCATGGGAATTGAACACGTGTAGATTTCATCTCCTCAATGATCTTTATTGGTGTGTTAATACAATAGGTACTTAATGACCTGAATTGTTGTTTTCCGTTCAAGTTCACGACATTTTCTATTAAATTCAAATAAGATAGATACCAATAGATTTCACGTTATTTTTATTAATTTATAATTATGCTAACGTACAGGTAAAAATACGTCGACCAGCTCGGTGTCGTTTTATTTTAGTTCTACTAACCATCAACACATTTCGTAATGTCTAAGTTCCTACGAGAAGAACTGCTTATGAAATTCTAATGCATCTATGACGCAAATTGACTAAATTATTCAGTCAACAACCGGGAAGATTATTCCTATTGAATAAATTCTTACTGCCTTGATCCGTTTCGATTTCATATTCAATGTGTATTTATTCAATTTATTATTTGTTTATAAAAACGATTTAGATTTTTCGTAGGCGTACTAGAATCACTGTAACCTTAACCAATATGCTAATAATTGGGATATTATGAATAAGTTTGATAATTATTGACTTCGTGTCCAAAATTTACAATTTTCTCTCTTAAGAAATTTGTGCTCTTCAGTTGATTTTCTATTTATACGAGATGACTTTCCACATGATGTGATCATGTCTACAATGTTAAATTGTAAGTAAATGTTACATTGATTAATCGCCCCAAGGCGTTTCTGAAACACTCTGTTGGCAAACAAATCTAACGGCTGGCTACTCACGTGTTTCTGAAATACCGCAATGAGTTATTGGTTTCCACGAAACTCCAACATTCTCCGCTTTTAATCAATATTTACTTAATGCCCTATTTCCGCTTTCAGACTACTCCAGTTGATATTCTCTGCGAAAGTTCAACTTATTAATTGAATGAGAAATGGGTTACGATCGTTTGGTTTATTTTCAAATACAAAAATTGTATTTCCACGTATCGTGTTGCATGATGTTCTTCTAGAGGATTCTCAGAAGTCTGCTAACAAAATGGAAATGATAACATATAAACTCGTGACTTTTCGTTTTATTACCATACGTTTTAGGGCAATCAACTTTTATTTTATTGGTATCTGAAATTTACTGTATATACAAGAGAGAATCAATGCACATGGTAATCATTTTTAGGGTTCCGTAGCCAAATGGCAAAAAACGGAACCCCTATAGATTCGTCATGTCTGTCTGTCTGTCCGTCCGTATGTCACAGCCACTTTTTTCCGAAACTTTAAGAACTATAATGTTGAAACTTGGCAAGTAGATGTATGTTGTGAACCGCATTAAGATTTTCACACAAAAATAAAAAAAAAAAAACAATAAATTTTGGGGTTCACCATACATAGAACTGAAACTCAAAAAAAAATTTTTCTTCGAACCCATACGTGTGGGAATAGGTCTATGAATAGGTCTTCAAAAATGATATTGAGGTTTCTAATGTATTTTTTTTCTAAACTGAATAGTTTGCGCGAGAGACACTTCCAAAGTGGTAAAATGTGTGTCCCCCCCCTGTAACTTCTAAAATAAGAGAATGATAAATCTGAAAAAAATATATGATGTACATTACCATGCAAACTTCCACCAAAAATTGGTTTGAACGAGATCTTGTAAGTAGTTTTTTTTTAATACGTCAAAAATCGTAAACCGCAATTTAGCTTTCATTCAATCAACTCGAATATAAAAATATAAAATAACATTTCATTTCATAAACATACGCTTTTTTATTTATTCTTGATATCAAAAATAGGTAAGCACTTGTAACTGAAACGGAACCCTTCGTGCGCGAGTCCGACTCGCACTTGGCCGGTTTTTTAAAAATAAGGTTATACCTACACCGTTTATTTATCGTATTACTAATAAGCGCGGAGGGTCCGTAGGTTACGCCCCCAGTGTGTTTTGCCCCCGTGGTGGAAGCCCCCGATTTCGTTTTAGTACTATAATATTTATTAGTTAAATATTTTTATCAAAAGTACAGTCAGATAGCAAAGTGTAACCTATTATAAAAAATGTCTAAGTCATGGTTCATTATTAAAATCAAAATCATAGTTTATTATTATAAATCTTTATTAACAATGTCGGTGTAACAAACGTTTGCTTATCTAATAATAGGTACTAATGGGTAATAATAGGTAATACGTAGGTACTTAATATGTAATAAAAATTAAATTAAATGTCTAATTAATAATAATAGGTAAGTATCTACGTAAATACAACTTTGATAACAAATAAAACCAAACATTAAAATAAAGCAACAATAACATGCAAAATCACAGATACGAAATTAAAAATCACAGTTTAAAATTAGGATTATTTTAAGTACTTATATACTATTTACGTACTAAGTATATAGGTAGGCATCTACTTAAATATTTAGAAGATTGGTAACAGAATGTTCAAACACTAAAATATAATAAAAACAATTAACATTTAAAATCACAGATAACAAAAGTAACAAAAGAAGAAAAACATAGTAAAAATATTAGGATGATTTGAACTTTGTAATTAAAATTATGTAATTTAAGTCATTTATATGCAGTGACTATGGAGGTTACAACATTGATATAGATATAAAATTAAAATGTAGTAATTATGTAACAATAAACATGCAAAATCATTATTTTTAAGCTAAGTAAGTAGGTGATTATTTTTGCTTGACTTGCACATACGGACGGATTTGTTCCAAAAACTCCATAATTGTAATTTGTTTGTTTTCATATTTGTCTGTCAGCTTAGCAATGAGTTTGTCATTGATTATTGAAGATTTTTTCCTTTTACATATAGGACTGTCATTTCTTCGTAATCTGAAAGTATAAGATAAAGATTATTTACTAAGAGTAATAAAAATGAATTACTGATATATTAAGCGTTATGTAAGTAATCAGCATTTTACCTCACTTGACCTGTGCTATACGTAGAAATATCAGTTGTTATAATTTCCAAAAACGATAATAATGATGGTTTTCGGCCCAGATAGCACTGAAGCCGTTGATTCCAGGCCTCCACTAAATTTGTGGTTCTATGTCGTTCTTTATAGCAACACCACTTTGAGATCATCCCCGGAGGCTCAAGCCATTGTTCAACGAAATAATCGTTGAATTGGGTGACTTTTTCATCGGGAATACTGAAAACAAAAATTATGATATATATGACATGTCGTATATACCTAAGCATTATTTTTATTTTTGCGTACTTATAAAAACAATCTATGAGCTGTTAAAACTTTAAAATAAAATGAAAATTAAAATTACCTGTTTTCCATTACGGAAAGCCAACCATCTTCTATATCTTCTTTAGGAAGAAATGCTAGACAGGTGCACAGTTTCACATACAATGTTGTTTCTTCGTGTGCCAATAAACCTAAAGACTTCGCTTTTCTGTAAATGGCTCTTTGGAAGTGAACATTACAGCCATGTATTGTGACCGCTGGCAATACCTCTTTTATTGCCAGCATTGTAGCTAATTCAAAATCTACAGTGAATTTCATGGGGCTGAAGTCCGGCACAGCTTCTTTAATTTTTTTAAACATGACTTCATATGTACTTTTTTCTTTATTAACTAGTAGCACATAAAATATAGGCACAATATTGGTTGCTTGTGCATCACTTCCCATATCTCCATGAATGGTAAATATTTGGTAAAATGGACCTGGACAACAATCAAATGTACCATCCCCGAAGTAGTGTTGTATATTTTTGATGTGTTTTAAAGCCTGTGCTGATACGAATACTATAATTCTGTTGTCGTTCTCACAGTAATCAACTAATAGATATTTTTGAAAAATCTCAGGTATAATGACTTCAGCTGGATTACGAAACTGTGTCTTTTCTACATTTAAGGCTTTCTTTCGAGAGTTGTATAACTGTTGCTTGATATTATTGAATTTGGGTATGTATTCATCGAAGGCTGTGTCTGTGTTTTTTAACTCGGCAAATTTTGTTTCAAATTTTTGTTGTATAGAGCTCGAGAAACTCGTTTTCACTTCCTTTTTTAATTTTTCCATAACAACTCTAACTTCATTTTTCATTAAGTTAGGTTGACACTCAGCATTATGACACTTTTGGATTTGTACATTGTCACTTTCCTCACTTAATTTTATAGAACCACTACACTTGCCATGTCTTTTATTTACGCATGTCCACACACTCGATTTATTATTTTTCCTATGAAGATTATAAGCAAATCCGACATGTAGTAACGTTCTTCCACCTAGTTTATTTGAAATTAT
Organism: Nycteola revayana; assembly: GCA_947037095.2. NCBI lineage: Eukaryota > Metazoa > Arthropoda > Insecta > Lepidoptera > Nolidae > Nycteola > Nycteola revayana. Next base: position 17,002,112 of record OX344860.2, on the reverse strand, counting down.
TTTGTAATTGGTTTGTGCTAAACCCCGTGAAGGACCTGGACTTGCCATTTTGAGTTAACATGACCGACTAAACTTTCTTATCAGTAACATATTGCAACTATGTGGGATAGTGTGGAAAAGTGGGATAGAAATAGTGCCCATCGCTATGTTTGCTATTTTCACTGTCCGTCACCCTGGACTCTATTGTTTTCAACCCTATCTTTCCCTTTCTTTGACTACCTATCTCTTTCTTTTAGAATTCGATCTGGCTATTGTGTAAAACCAGTTTGGCCGGGCACGGGCGCCTCGTTTAGACAAAGTACAAAGTAATGCATCTAAAGTAAATAATTGTAATATAGTAATAAAGTGAATATCCTTGTAGCATGTTTATAGTATCCAATATTGTGTTAGTTAGAATACTTATTTAGTAAGTTTGTCTACGTATTTGGTTCCGAAACACTTTTTTCATCGTCTGTATCTAGTAAAAAATATTTTTATTTCGGCGAAATCAACTATAATAACTTAATTTAAAATCGGGGGCTTCCACCACGGGGGCAAAACACACCGGGGGCGTAACCCACGGACCCAGCGCGGAGATAGTAAGCGCAAAGTGGCCAGTGCACTCAATTATGGTCTTTATCAAAATGAGGCTACGCGTCACTATTATTTGCTGTTTTTTGTTACATTCATCATTACTACTTATGGCAGTCGTAATTTAAATATGTTTTAGTTAATGTTTCGAACGAAGAATAACTAGCTATGGTACTTATGTAATCGATTAAAATTTACCCGAATTCAAAGCAATGTCTTCCTTTATCAGTCGTCCGTGAAGGTTCAATTTCAATCCGGAAAATTAATTCTCCTGTTTACCATGCTCTATGACAGTGTTGTGAGCACGACACAAAAAGAGAAATCACGGGTTTATTTTTTTTCTTCTTCCGGCATTGATTCATTCAATAGGAACAAGGCCTTAGTTTTAGGCAATCGCTTTTGTTATAAGTTTTGTCTTGCTTTATTTTTGTTCACCTCGAGCCATCAGATTTATAAATATTTCAAATAATGATCGTCTCTGTACGTTGAGTTTCTTAGAAACACGTTTTTATGTTTAAAGGTAGAGATCGTTGTGTCCCTAAGATGAGAAAACGATACAGTAAGTACGATAATATAATACAATTTTCCATTCCAGATAATTACTGAATCGACAAGGCAGTGCATTGAATATGTGATTGATAGTATATTAAACACTTGCGTTTGAACTGCTATTGTTATCACAATTATTGTACCGTTGCGTTGTTTGTAACGTTTGCTGCGATAACTATTGATTTACGCAGTATTTAAATGTCACTGGGTTTTAATCACTTCTCCAATATTTTTAACAATACCTACGACAATTTACGACATCTCGGAACACGAACTGCGGCTCTGATAGTTAAATAAAAATTAAGTGCTGAGTATATTATGTACAATTATTTTCCTATATACTTCGTGAGCTAGTTAATAACATTTTGATTTATAAATTAGTTTGTGGCTGCTGTTCACTGTTCAAGTTAAGATGCCAATGTATTGTTTATTGCCGCTGGCATTTCAGCGCACTGACAGGGGATCGCATGCCAACTCGTTTGACCTCATTCCCGAGACTAGTTCTGCGTAAACTCTCATATCGGCTTTATGAAAACATAACTATTTTAAGACTATATAAAGTACCGGACCGCTCCAACTTATTATTTGTTTGTATTACAATTGAACTTGTGCCAAGAGTATGCGTGTTTTCAATGCTCGGCGTTACTCGGTCTGATTTACTAGTTATAAACAAAGAGAGAAAGGCGTCGATGAGAGATAACTCCATTTTTTCAACGGCGATTCATTACACGGTTACCGTAAGATGTAATTTATAATATTTATGCTACGTGTTCGTACATTCCACTTACTGGTTCCGATTATAATCTCGTAACTTGAGATGATTCAACATGTGAGGCAAGTTTTTTGTCCGTCCGTTTTGTGAGACAATGACAGAATGTGGCTAACTTTTGTTTCCCTTTGGTGGGCCGGTATTAGGAATTGATTGGATTGCGAAAGAACCTTTGTCATTTGAGTTAGCTACATATAGATTCTCATGCATGTTCTTCGTAATATTTTTTCTTATTAGCTGACTGCTTTATTTTTATAAGAGCATTGCCTTTGAGTAATTCACACGCACTGGACCGGTATGAAGCAGTTCTACCAGTCGTCCGGTCAGACGACATCCGTTAACCAGACGATACAACACAACCAGTTCTAACATCTTATCTCAATTAGAAAGTTACATCTATCCGACTAAGAGTGACGTTTTGATCGATGCACGCTAAATTGTATTAGCTATTAGAATTAGATCAGACGTTCGATCTATTTCTCGGGCGATTGGTTTCAAGTATAGGCAGTTTATTACAGAGATAAGGTAATCGAGTTTCCAACTATCGAGTTGGAATTAACTTAATGTTGAGACTACTTATTGATACCTAAATAAGTATTGCGATAAACGGTTATGTAATATAAACGCGTTCGAATTAAGGGTTATTGATTATATTTGACTTAGTGTGCCAAGCGCACTCCATATTGACATGAAGAATTTGCCATTCTAATGATGAATGAAGAATTGAAAATGAAGAATTTGCCATCGTAATGTTTGCTGATTGCGTTAACGAAATTCTAAATTTAAGTCCATCATTTATTAGTATATTGTAGATATTCATATAATGAATACTTCATTAGGATTATTTTATATACGGCTGCCATTGACATATTATATTATGTAATAACGACCACATTATAACAAATTAATGAATTTCAATTTATTGATTATGCCGATTAAATTGGTCTGAATATGTCGGCGGCTTTTAGCTCGGGGTAGGTATATCGGGCAATGAACGCGGCTGAGCCCCCATTTCTCACAAGCGGACCAGTTGTGGACCCGTTGGGTGACATGCCGATCAAGAAAGGCTTTGGTGCGGTGCCTTAAAGGGGAAGACTACTTTTTTGCGTGTCCAGTATGCTGGGCTGTCCGACATTACCATTAGCCGCGTGTCCACGGCGCATATCATTAGATTTAGCTGTTTTTAACGGCGATCTGTGGACACATTTCAGCGGAAAGCTGCGGTTTTTGTGTGACGGCAAAAAAATGTAATACGTTGTGAGGTATCTGCAATTACGTTCGCAAAAAATATAATCATCATTAATACAATTGAAGTTGTATGAAAGTTTGAACCGGAATTAGTAATTTATTGCGTGTTAAATTAATTTATTGCTTACCGAAATACCTTTACATACAATAATAAATTGCCAACTGGTTAAGAGATATCTAGCAAGACAAAATGTAAAATTCCATATTATATGATTCGGACGAAGTTTAACGGTGTAAAGGTGTATAATAACCCTGTGAATCAATTAATATTCAACACTGAACTGGTTTAACTAGAGAACAGCGTTGATTTAGATTAACACACACAATTTATCTTTTTCAAACGATAATTCTACGTAGACCAGTTTTATGATTAATTCATTTACTTGCCTGTTAACTCACGAAACAACCACCTGTGCAATTTAACCTTGTAAGTATGTTTGAACAGCCATTTCGTGTAAATGAGAACAAAAAGTTATATGAAAAGATATATTAATGTTGTCTTATCATGTTTGAGAAGCGACAGAAATAGGTTACGTTGAATTGAACTTGCCTTTCATATGATATATGAACAAACTGCCTTTATTTTAGTATTAATGATAACGTACGAGATAATATAGTCCCAGCGCCTACTGACTGTACGTAGCCCTTAATTAAACATTAAAGTGACTTACTTTTTGAGGTGCTTAGGAGTGGGTGGGTCAACTGAATTACTCGACTCCGGGTCGGTTTAGGAATTGTGAATATTCTTGTCAGAAAATATCAACTCACAACCTTTTATCGCCCAAATCAACGTCAACTCATCCATAATTTGTCCAGATGAATTAGGCAATCAGGCTATAAATACCATTAATTCTTAACACAAGGAACAAAAACCTCCTAAATCTATGTAATTACGGTGCTCGTTCATGTATTTCACTACAATTGACAGGTGATTATATTAAACAGCCGCTAGCAATGCATGGCGGCATGTCATTAACAGGATAATGTTTTCTATTGCATAACTTAAAAACAGGTCCGGATAAAATGTCAGACGAGTCTTGCAAGCTTGTACAGCTGGCTATCAATTGACACCTACGCTTTTCTATACAAGTACTGTATGTAAAATTCATAGTATGAAGTTGACTGTCTAAGACCATGCACGATTAAGACTTTCTTTTTTAGAGGAATGTTTTAATGGAAATTGAAATATTTTCTGAATATAAATCATTGTGACCAGCTGGTGCTGCATTCATTATGAATTGCTCCTCATTAAAACTTCCTAAACATTCTATAATTTTTCGAAAACTCGTATTATACACAAGTATTTAAACAAATGTAAATTGTTTTTGGTATCCCCTAAATTGTGGTGCGCAATGCAATTGCATTATTGCAATTTTGTCTCCTCTATTCATGTTGAAGATATGTCTAACATAACCACCGCATAAAAGGTAGGTAGTTATATGAGCTTCACTTTCTTAATATGGAATACAACATTGTGTAAAATGTTTAACCATATAATATTACCAAACGTTATGTATTTTTGTATGATGACGAATAATTAATATTGTTTTATTTTATGTCGTCTAGACAAGATTTCTATAAAATAAGTATTATTATTATTATTATTTTTAAAAAGACAACTCCCGCACTAGGGAAATAAATCCCTGTGTCGCGGGGCACTTTACAAACATTCATTCCACGGACACAAAAAACACCCAGACTCAGAACAACTATTTGTGGTTCACACAAATAATTGTCCCGGGTGGGAATCGAACCCAGAACACCAGGTCTCAGAGGCAACTATCGTAACCCTGTATACCTGTACGTATTTGGATTTGTGAAGCAATTCATATTCATACGAGAATCCTTTGTTGTACTGGTTAAAATTTGTTATGTTGTCTTTCTCAGATTACCTGCGTATACATTTACATTTGACCACACAGGATTTGAAAGTAAAGGATGTAAAAGTATAACTTATCACATCCATTAGGCGACGTACTCGTATATGACTGCACGGGTTAGTGAACCGGCAGCTGCTAGTGCCGGTTTGCGGCCAGACAGAAACATGACAGACTTGGCAACCCCACCTGCCCCTTATGCTCGGTCGGTTCTACCAGGCGCTTACCACATTAACTCCATATCAATTAACATTATGCAAAATCGCAAAAAACACATCAATTTACTCAACCTTACATGTATGTACGCACTTTCTTCCGTTCCATGTAATTTCAAAAGTTTTTATCATGGTTCATTACATACATTACATTTTATTACACTCATTTACATTGCGCTTTTTTTACTAATGAGAACGACTTCAAATACCCGAAACGAATTTAATTACCAATCGGCTCGTGTAGTAATAATTTTAAACCATTTTATAAATATATAATCAAACTCTACATTTTAAATAAACGTGATAAAAAGAAGGTTATTTGGCATACCTTTTACTTAACGAAACAGGTTGTTGGAACCGGTTTTGTGTTTGCTATTCTCGACAACATTATAAATATTCAGTGGATAATAATTGACCTTTTGAGTCGAAAAAGGTTCCGTTTTGACAATAATTTTACATTAATATTTCATCCGCCGCCGGCTATAAAATTTAGGCTTATCTAATTAATATCCAGTGACGATAAATTTTATGGTAATATCTATAGGTGGCGTAACTTTTTCGTTTAATATATTCGTAGAGATCTATTATAACAGTTATTATTCATAAGCATCTACGATTTAAACTTATATGTTGTGGTATAGTATGATTTAGCACTGTACCAACTTAATAATAGCAATTATTTCTTTGTTCCAGGTTCATCACCAGAACGTGAATCCAGCGAAATTAACAAAAAAGGTATATATAATAATAGTGACATACGTATATCTCAATAATAACTGTTCAATAAAACATGTATTCAGTGAGCCTGTATCGATCAGTATTCATTTAATTTTAATATCAAATAACTATAACTCGGACTATAACGAAACCGCTTTTTTTTTACTGTGTTTAAGGCTCAAGGTGGGTGGTATAGAAGAAATGTAGGAAATGTAATTTTATTCAACTAAATCTTAAGATCTAAATCAAAGAAGCACGTGATGAGAAACAAACGATGGTCGTAAATTGTCGTCGAAAATCTATCTGCGAAATGTAGTTGACAGTGACAAAGTGAATATCAATATAACTAACGACCCATTTCGTGTACCTAAAATCATAAAATTATACTAAACTATAAAATCCAGATCGAAAATTCTAAAACCAGAAATTAACTGACTTGTATTATAGTTGGTATAACGTTATTTCCTGCCACAAATAAAATGAAATCGTTTTAATCATGTTTGTGTCCACAAAGATATTTAATTTTTATTATCTCTCGGTCTGCCGCCACCTTCACAAGAACCATAAAATTGTTAACGTTGAAAAAATTGAGATCAGCATCCTTAATTTCACATTCAAATCTGTATCTTTGTTTGTCCAGCCCTCATCTGCGTATGTATGGATTATTTATTTATACTCCACACCGAGTGAGTTTTAAAAGGCAGAGGTCAGTCCGGACGACAAATACATTTGTTATTTTCATTTCACAATCTGAATTTCTATTATTATTCTGATCCGAGTAACGGGGTCACATCGTTTTCGATAGATGGGTCTACATAATGTTTTATTCGTGCGTCCGTTTCATTTATGGTAAATAGGTTTACACTGTATACTATTTTATCCAACGGTACATGGTTAATTCATATTTATGATATTCGTATATCACTGAAATCATGTTCGGTGTTGGATGTTTTGTTTGGTGTCTCGCTCTGTGTTCAGAGTAGGTTGAAACAACACGTTCTGTTCTCCCTTCGGCAGTTAAATCCCGCCACACACGAGCTGCCACCCTCGCTGTTATAACTTTATTTTCTTTTCTCCGTGCTCACGCCACCTTTCCGAGTAGAAGTAATAATAAAGGTACATAGTACATACAGGGTCATACGAGACTAAGGTAAAACTTTATTTGTTGCTTTGAGCTCAGTTTCATTCTTGAGAACGTTATTTCTAAAATAATGTCAAGGAGTAAAAATACCTAGTGTTACTTTATAAAGACTATAGACTATATAAGGTGCTTCCAAAATTTATGCCATAACTTATTTTTTATTAAAACAAAAAATAAAATGATGTTGAAATACATGATTCTTTTGAATAACCTTCTCACTCACTTCACATCTGTATAATGATTTCGATCTCATTGTGTTTTGTTTAAAAAAATTGTAAATTAAATTTTATTAATTCACCAACATAATTACGATACATGCTTTTAAAGCATTTCTACTCTTAAAGGAACGGCATATATTTGGAAAGCATCTTAAATGTATACCTAAGTACAATAAACTTTGCAGAGTCGTAGTCATTTATTCCACGAAATCGGGTCGTTACTTTATCGACCAGAGCTATAAATAAAAATAATACTATACTGAACCGCTGATAGTTTCGATTAAGTAGGCGTGCGTCATCTCAATACTCGTATGTATGTGTATAATTAAATGAACATTTATAGCGCTCTCTGGCGGATCAATTTGTGGTGCCAAGAGTTAGCCTTTAAATTTTTTGTCGGCCTTTATTTAACGTGGTTCATCGAGATGATTATAAGTTACCATAACCGCTCATGTATCATATACTTCATATTTATTACTGACGGGCACCTGCTGGTTATGCGTGTTGGTGCGTTTCTGAGTCCAACGGATACGATTAATCTAGAACTAGTAATTAATACCTACTAACGTTATAACATGTGATAGGACGGTTATTTGATGACGCACACTGCCGTACCTGTTAATGATTTGTAATTAGCCAGCGTTCAAAGCCATGTAGGTAGGAATTAGGATGTCGCAGCCAACAGCGGTTAATTGTTTGTTAGCTATGTAATTTATAATGATGGAGATAGCGGTTAAACTCTTGTTAATAGTGTCTGAGGTGCTGAAGCGTGAAGGTTGTAAACACTTTAAATTAAATTCATAGATATTCTATCGTTCTGAAGATACCGATCGTGGTATGCTCTAAATACGTATATAAAAACATAATTAGTAAATGCTACCAACTAGCTAAGTTATTGTATGTATATTTTTTGTGTTATCTTTTCCTAGTTATCAGTAAAACATAAATATTGCTCAGAGGTACTTAAACATAGCACATTTTGTATAATTATAGTCCTATCGCTCAAAACGTTTCATGCGTGGTATATATTACAACAGCGCGCGTAAATCAATTTACACAAATAATAAAAAGCCGTCCATTGTGTTCTTAATAGTCATCCACAGCAGCATTGTTATATAACATTAGAAATATCTTATTTTTATGTAAACGAGATTTATTTTCGTAGAATAAAAATTATCTGTTACGGCGCTTAACATAAGTACCTACTTTACCTATAACTTTACCTTCATCATTGACATTGAGGGCCTTAATAGTAATCTGTGGCCGTACAATGCTCGTGTTCGTAGAATGTAGATTGACAGCAACAAAGAGATATTCCGGCGATACGAGCGTATGTCGTGATTCGTGAACAATGCACGAGAGGAGGTCAAACGAACAAGTCTAACGAGTATTTCGTGTAATATTCAAGACGAAAGTCGCCGGTGAAAGTACCAACTCGACTAATTCGTTCGACTGAATTATTAAAGTGTTTCATAACATGACTCTTAGCTACTAAACCGGTTTTCGACCGTGTTACAAGGTGATTTTTATATTATTATTATTATATAATAACGGATGGAGTGGAATAATAATAAAGTAATGTATGTGAGATTTGTAAAGGGAACCTGCCCCTTTTGTTGTAGTCGACTGAGACGAGGGTCCAGGGTCGGGTATTATGTCATTGAATAGAATTGGATCGCCTTTTCAAACGTTACTGTTATTTTTACTTGCCTGTTTGATTGTTGAAGTTTTGGATACATTTGTAATGACCTTGATTTATTTTCATCTAATCTTACGCAGGTAGTTTAATAGCACAAAAATGTGATCTCTATTATGTAAGTTTTTTGTCATACTTTGGAAATAATTGGTAAATTAAATAATAAATACGTTATGACAAAACAATAGGTTGTTGTTGGCCAATTTTCTTAGAGTAGAGTTAAAAGTATTGGCAACATATTAAAAAGGCTAATGTAAACCGCTAAAACTGTAAAATACGATTAAGTACCTACCTACCTGTTAAAATAGAGCCAAATATACCACCAGCATATTTTATGCCTATTTACAGTGTTTATTTTAAAACGTTGGCTGATATTTTTTCTGCGAGTTAATGTTATCTGACGTCATAAAAATTAATTTGCCCGCATGCCGCATGGCGGTTGCCGCATAGGTTGTCGGCTTGGAAACTCGTACAATCGACCGCCATAACCCAACCGGTTGCGAACACAACATGCAATTTTGCACGACTTTCTACTGAACTCCCGACTCTATCACGCACGTTCCGAATTAAGCAGTTAAAGAATTACATTCACAGAAGACATTTGGCGTTGCTAATCAGTAACTACTTTGTAAATTCATCTCACGAAACCGCATTTTAATATTCGATCCGAGTCTGATGCTGTGTTAACATGGATGAGAAATTAATTACCATACGCATATTTACTAGTTGCCTCGCGGCGTACTGTTGTCGTGTTTGTGGTTAATGGGTCGTGAGTAGTAGCGTGATATGATTTGATTGCTTATGATAACTGGCACCTAGAGTCTTTTATAGCTTATTTAGGCCTACAGACAATAATAACAATTAAACAGCTTCGGGAAACAAAAGTGTAATCTTGCATAGTATTAAATGCTAGTTCAGTACCTACCATATATAGGTACCTATATCAGTCTCTGATATCCTACAAAAAGCGGTACGGCCGTACCATCCTTATCTAGACACTTGTGGCCATTTTCGACTCCTATATTCCTTAGGTTTAAACATTTTATTTGAAAGTAAAAAATGCCTCTAAATAATCAATTATTTAGAGGCAGTTTAAACTTTGCTTGAAAAACAAATCGCACCTAAGTATGTATAACCATATAACATCCGCTTTAGCCAAAGTAAAAAAATGTACACAGGAACATCGACTCAAGAATAACATGAATAGACAATTGAAACAAAAAAAACATACATAATATCGAACATGTGACTGAATAATGATCGTATGATAATGGTTTGTTGTAAAGCAAAGTGAATAATAAACGAGGTAAGGAGGGAAATAAGGCCTACTCCATCTACCCCACCATTTTAACTCAACATAAAATTTTCTAGTAATGACTAGCTCTAGAATATTATAGCATTTACGAGCTAATGATTATTTTATTACCTACTTCCTGGAAAGCGAATCAAACATGATTGCACTTTATATTACCCTTTCCCTCATGGGATTTGTCTACGATTCATATTTTATGCTATCATTAAAACCCGGTAACTAAATTTTAAATATGCTTTCTCAGTAGCTATAGTTATTAATTTCAAAACCTTTTATTACAACCAACGGCTATTTACAAACCAATGAATCAAATATTGAATGAAATAGGTAGATTATATCCACAAAGGCGAATGCCCATTTGGGGCCCTCAGTAGACATTAGACTAGAGAAAAAATACTTTATGCATTAATTTTGTCATAAAAAAATATGTGTTTACTTTCTTCCAAATGAGCGCCATTGAAAAACAAATTGTTCTTAAATTATGTCAGTTCTACACTTTTTCAGTTAGAAAATTAACCTCAAAACAGTTATTTTTTTTAATATTTCTAAAATAGTGGCGTCAATTTGAAAATATTTTTTAGATAGCCAAAACTATCAAGATTTAAAAAAGCTCCATATTTATAGTAATATTTGATGTCCATTTTGGGCCTGGGATACTATGAAGACTGGGCATTCCCCTTTAGAAAGTTTTTTTTTTTTTTTTTTTTTTAATAAACGAAAGCGGTATGAACCTTTATATTTGCTAAAGCAAAAACGAATTTAATCATTTACCTTATTAAGCTGTTCATCGTAACACTATAAATGCCGCTACGCCATAAACTCTCGTGCGAGGAGCGCCATACGTTACATTACATCGGCCCGTAATTACGTACCGGATGTAATTGCAGTGACCTTTGACGAACGTTTGACCAAATTTTCCATTGGCTGATTGTAGATATCGGCATACTCGAGATTTTAACGTAATTGCCCCTTCTGCAGTGCAGCGATGGAGCAATGCAGTTGTTCAGGGTCGCGGGAGGCAAGTGGCTACACCCGCGCCACCTGCACGCAGACCGGTGGAACGGGTTCTGATACCCGTCACCGGCATCGTCTAGAGTCGTGCCATGTCGTTTATATCGTTATGACATATTATTTCTCGCCATTATGAATTTGTCTTAGCTCTTGCGCAATGATTGCCGAGACTATCTCGTTGCCGCACCGCTACTCCTATTATATATCTACGAAACGTAATATAACTGGGTAATGAGATGAGACATTCATTCAATATAATGCAATGTTTTTGCCTGTTTCAGATACCTAAATATACCAAATATTTTATTCATTGAAACATTGAGATACATGTTTAGCATTATATTGTTATATCAAAGGTGACATTCAATACACCTAAACTTTACTATATAGAAGAACATCCACCAATAATGCCATGATGGTTGACATATTTTTTGCCCAGTCACAGTCTAGTGATTTTTCATTTCTTTGTTCCCTTTGCGACAAGAGAAAGTAATTTTATCAAAGAAGGTATTACAACTTATATCGTGTTAAATCTTTAAAAAATCGCATTGCCACTGTTACGTTTTTTTTTTTTAAAGCAGTTGAATGAAGTTCGTTGCCTACAAAAAATATGTATGTCGAACAAATCGATCGTGATTTAAAAATAATCCGTCAATCAGTCAACTGCATATTGTGCGCGACGTAAATGGCTAGTATTAGTTTGGTCACGATACAATCGAAATAAATGTATCTTACAGTGATCGCGGTTGGTCCAGCGCTCGTCACGATCCATGCGCCTGAGTGTAGGCAGCTACTTTCTCCTAACGGGATTTACCTCACCCCTCTCCCCGCTCCGAGCTATTGCCGGCTGCGCAGACGCCAATTACGATTACGACATCCATTTTGAATTTTATTAACTAAGGAATCATGATGATGGTAATATTACACGTTGTGAAATAATATTTGCAGCTAAACACTTGTTAGCCTTTATTGAAATAAAACTGTAATTTACGTTCATAGTTGTGATGAGCTTTATGGTTTTGGCACAGAACATATAATAGCAGGTTTTGATTCGACTTAGATCTATTATTATTTTAACACATGTTTAATTACAACTGAACCTATAATATAAAACATAACTTTTAAATCAATATAAGCATTCTAACTGGTAATGTAGCCAGAAGGTAATGCTATTGTGCCAAGTTTAGCTATTTTCATATTTCTATCGTTTAAAATTAATTTGGCAATCTTTCAAAGAAAACGTTTCTGAACCAATAGAATTAATTTATTTACAAACAAGCTTTTATTTCTCCGAAAAAGCGAGACTGAGAATAGAAGAAATTGGGTGAACTTTGTTCAAATAAGGTAGCTTTGTTTACTTATAATTTATTTTCTTTCAACAGAAATAGTCTCCCACTTACAATATTATTATATTTTCACAAAATAATTTTGCCCTTGATTCAGCTGTGTAAGTCAATTATAATATTCTCCGTTGATTAGAAGTATCGTCTAAATGGAAATTGTTTGAAAAGTACGTTTTTTTTGCAGATATTGTCCAATAAAAATAGTGACTAAATACAAAATTGTGTTTATACACACGGTGACATCATTTATAAAAATATATTATAAAAATAATTTGTGTAAACAGGGGTATTTTGAATGATTCATCGTCGATATAATCGTTGTAACTCTATCTACATAGAGTCAAGTGGCACTCTATTCCCCTCTCGCAACGCGGTACGTTGGCATCCGTCCAATGTGTGTCCATCTTCCGAGAAATGCATCGATACACACTTCACTAGCGAGGCATTAATCGCCAACTTGTTAATTACACGTATCGGCTACGTGAATATTTATTACGTCATCCGTGTTGATCACACTTATCATAATTGTAGATTTGACTTTACAGTACATGTGGATGGTAATTTATGGAATGCACTTTGCGAAAAAGCAAAAACAAGTTTATCAATAGGAAGTAATAATTTTATAAGATTAATTCGTAGCAAGTTCTTATCGCAAACGTCACAAAAGTATTGATTTCCCTTCTAATAAAAAAGGCATTGTCCGTTTGAAAGCTTGGGAGCACAAAGCGTGAAAGCAACAAAAACCCAGTGCACAAAAAGGCTCTGCCGTATCGGTGCGGTTGCGCGCACCACTTGCCTTGTTCCACCATGAAACGAAACGCACATGTGTGGCAGATGCTTGGGGTTCTTTTTTCAAACGTATTATTACAGCCCTCCGCCCCTTCTCCCCGTCTCCCCGGCCCTCAACACCCTGCTCTGCAGTCACTGACCTCTTTTCGAAGTTGCAAACGATACGATTTCATCTGTTTTGACCTGCTTCTCTTTGGTATCAGTAATTCGATAACTATAAGCTTTTGCTAAAGTTATCAAAGCTCCAAATTTCTTTACTTTTTTCTTGTTTGAAACGAGCCGCATTCCAGATGTTTCCTGTGAGTTTAAAAAAATGCAATCTGTTAGTAATACTTCTCGTTTTGCAACGTTTACTTGGTTTTTAATTTAATGCACAATTGTTGGTTTGAAATGTTAACCGATTTTATGTCATAACAGTTAAAATACCACTGGAACCTAAGACGTGATGATCTGTAACTAAACAAGTTACGATTATAGCAACTAAACAGTAAGATGGTTCACAAATACAATGCTATTATTAACTAGTAATAAATAAGTATAACTTCGCGTTGATCGAACACATGTTACGCCCCGTGGTTCTAGAGAGGGTTGATCCGACAATGTGTGTTGACAAGTCTCAAGGTTGTCGGTAACAAACATCTGTCTTTTTCTCAATGATAAGTTTAAATTTAGTTCTTTTTTTTTTACACAGGCTTAGGATGGCTACAACATTTTTCTTGTTGTGAATTTATTTACATCGTTATCTGCTATTAAGTGTTGAGAATTCATTTCTTAAGCATTGACCTGTTTGGCGGACATACAACATTCATAAGAATTTAATTTTAATATCGTACGAATAGGTAGATTTCATGTTTATTTTACACATTTCTAAGATCATTTGCTATAAATTATGTATAAGAATAATAAAATCTAAACTGCCAACTGCCAAGTTCAATGCTCCACTAATCGTTTAGCGGAGCAATCAAGAGCCAACTCAATAAACGCAAAATAACCGCTGGCGCTGAGCAAAAATGTCGAAATATTTACGAGATTCAAGTTTTTTTGTTTGGCTGCTATATTTAGATGTATAATGTGCTAAATTTGGTTAACCGAATATAGACTTTAACGAAGTGGTACACAAATCATTTTAAGTTACGTTGGAGGATGGTGGTTACTCTCAATGTTAGTCAGTAAATCCGGCTCGACAGACCAAATCGTGCGTTCCCCGTGAAACGTGTTTGCCGAAGTTATAAAGGAACTAGTAAAACTTGTATTGTGGTTTCGGTCTGTTTTTATGTTATTCGTGTCGAGCATTCTTTTTGCTCAGCTATATTTTCGGTAGGTATATGAATAAACATTAACCATTGTTATTTAGGTATGTGAATCAACCATGAGTCTTTAAGTGGGTAATTTGAATTTGTTACGAAGGTGCGATTATTTTTATCATGGACGTGTTGTGTATTATAAAATTGTACGTGTTGAAGCGGTAAGAATCATTATAAAGAAATTACTTAATGTAAACTATTCGATTTGTATGCATTATTTTTGTTTGTATTATTATGTTTGTGATGTTAACTACGTATAAATCTAAAATTTTTTCTTATTATGTTCTTAGCTAAATCTCATAAGATATATGATCGTCATTGTCTTCATTGTCGTCATTGAAATGTGTTCGAGAATTTCCTGACGACATCTTAGAAAAAAGAATTAAAAGTTTTATTAGTAAGGATCGATGCAGCCGTATGGCGTACCGCGCAGGTAAAGAATCTATAAAGTTAGCTCTTTATGTCGTTTCATGCGGTCGTGAAATTTATTCTTTTCTTCATTCCACGTAAATAATTTTAGCTTCGAAGTGGTTTTATTTAGCTCCGCTCTCCCACGTATATAGTGATGTGTCTGGAACCGGTTAGTTTATCGATACCGGGGCAGTCGTTTCGCTCGATTTCTTCTTCCGCGACAACGAACCGAGCGGTTAGCTCATTCATCAATTATTATTTATACTCCGTTTGACTTTTAAAGTGGGCGTTTGTGCTTATTTACATCATAACTGTTCTAGCCTTCCGGAATGAATTATCAGTAAATTGTTCATGTATTTTTACATTTTTAAAACATGTTAGCAACATAAAGTAAGAAATGATTATGCAGAAATGGTTTTATGTATAAATCTATGTAAGATAAAATAATGTTTGATAAATACAAACGACTGTTCAAATCGAGAGAATAGTATATATATGGCAGGGTAGATATAGCAAACAAACGTGCCAGCCAATCTCTTTTGGCACACTGTTTACAAAATCTCGTGGAATTGAATCGAGTCTGTGCTAGTATTTGTAAACAGGCCGGCACGGCGCTCAGTGAACGGAGTGCGTGGCTCTTAAAATACTTCAAACAGGAATTGAACCCACGCCAACTGGTGTGCGTAGACGGCGGCTCGGGCGCTCCTCGTAAACTTTTCACTATACGAGATTTTATTCCTGTTCATCCGTCTTTTATGTTCATATAATTTAAAACCAACCATTCGCTTTGTAGCTTTGTGGACAAGAGATTTCATATTGCCAATAATTATTTTTCTGATCCCACTTATTATAGTGATATCAGTAATAAACATTGTGGCATAAAGTATATTAAATACTTATTCCGTCTAATCTTTTGGCCAATAAAATGTTCACCGTAATTACTTTTTATGTTTTCTCGAGTCGTATATTCTCGGAGGAACATGTAGGTATATATGCACATATTTTCTTTCACATAACTCGTGTGTCGTATGTTACGATACAAACAGGTAAATAGGTACGTTCACTATTCGCAATATTATATTATATTTCAAGTCATGCCGTATTAGAATTTACATACTTTGTAAACTATTGGTATGTGTTATTTCTTCTGGAAATAACGATCACCTGCCGATGATGGGTCTTCTCTTTAAGCACAAATGTATGTCAGCGTCGCACTATTAATATCAACCAGTTTATCACATAGCGCATTGAACATCATATTATTGTGTTAAATTTGCAATTTGTTTCTCAGTTATTATGCCGGTAGCAACGAATGGAATAGTAATTTTCTTACAGCTGTGTTAATATTTCAATTTGCCATGCTCTCGTCTAGACTAAACAGATTCCATTATATAAAAACAAAAACTGTTTTAAATTGTCAATTATATACGCTTGTTCACCTTCAAATAATCTTCGATCATGAAGAGGTCATACTTATTACCTGTTGAAAACTTGCGGTTATCATTTAGTAGGTATTCCAACAAACAGTTTTAAGTTAGGTACGTTCATAAAATATGTAAATAATAATTTGTGTTAATAAATAACGTCAAATAAATATATATTTACATAGCTACACAAATATTTCACGTGATATTTGCAATTAAAATTAACACCCAATGAAATATACGCGGATGTAGCGTGTTCACACCGCACTTGCTCAATAACTCTCGTTTTATTTGCCTCCCGGGTGACCTATTTTAATCTCACCATTATACGATACAGTTGCAGCAGATTTAAATATTAGCTGAGTGCCTCGCCTATTTCGTTACATTTCGAACTCTGTTGTATGTAGGTCACGTGTGTTCGGTGTTTTCACAGTTTACGTAGTAATGCAACGATAGTAATTGCTTTCTCATTTTAAAATTCATCTATCGACGAATAACACGATTAAGATGCACCTTTTCAAAGTGTGCTTACAGCTTGTGTTAAGATATTGCAACACGCTTTGGACTAGTTTCCATCACAACAAATAAAATATGATATAATATCCTATAAACTTTCATTTTATACCCATTCCTCAAAATGCTTACTCATGATCTCTTCATTTCGTGTAACTTCTCAATTCTGAGTATTTTTGCAACTTTTTATAAATAAATGGCGAGCGGGTTTAAAATTAATGAAAAGCATTGCGAATAAGCATTGTTTCTGCGCGGTGTCGTGTAACCGGTTCTCGGTTCGTCACGCGTGTCGGCTTCGAGGAAACCAACAGTAAAGTTGTTTCCATTGGCATTCTTCGCACGCCCGCTATCGCTCGCCACAATGTCAGCCGACCGACGTAACTACATCGAGCAACAGCCCCATCTCCATTCTCTATTGTTCTCACCGAACGCCCTCATAACTCGCTGTTGCTATGCGACGGCGCGAGTGAAAACGCCGCGCTAATACGTGCCGATGTTGATTACCGATATCATCATATATCGGTCACTTTCCTTTATTGCTTCAGACATAAATATTTATCTAACTTTGATATACGTGCGTATTCAATTCAAGGTTCAAAACGGAGTACGTCTGCTGCGACAGATCATCGCGTTTAATTATTTATTTGTACGACGGATACGAGCCTATTTACATCCGAACAATCCCGAAAGAAGGTTATTCGCGTTTACACAACCGATGAACGTATACAAAGAAGAGTTAAACGAACGCTGCGGACATTAATCAACGTTGTCAGTAACCGTAACCGTCTCCGGGGGATTAGCCGGCGAGATATTCTATTCTTCGGTCGTAATTAATAGCTTTTGGCAAGAGAGCGTCGGCGGGCTGGCGCAAATAGATATTCGTGACGAGACGTTGCACTTGCGTAATTAGATAATTAAAACACGCGATAAGAAACAATGTGGGTCTATAGGAAGCGTTACTTGCACGTAACAGTATCCTATGTAGCATGCATATAATATTCGACCCACGCTCGTGTATAGCGGCCTAACGGCCGTTTGCCTGCCTAAGCGTCGACTCGAGATAACCTCGGCTCTCTTTGGAGATGAACGACTGATTCCAACCCTCCCCTCTAAGAAATCGACACATCAATATGAGTAATGGCGTTGTGCAACGCGTGGGTCGATCGAGGTCCATCAGTACAAGTTATTTAGTACACGAAACCTGTGCGCAAACAGCCCCCCGTATATGGTATTATAGCCATCGAGTCAAGAACCTCGACATTTAATTAGGCATGAGTTATGAACGCCCACGGTTGTTGAGCCAATGACTTCTGGCTTTTTGATTCATTAGCATGCAATTACACCCTATAGAGCACTAGTACTGCTGTATATTTAAGTCATATAAGTAAATATTTACAATACAAATATGAAATTGACTGTCGTGTTCTATAAACATGAATAATGTTGAAAGATTATAAAAAAAGCCGGTTTATCGGATGAACGTTAATTGAGAATAAAGATATTCATTCCGGTATATCTATTAGCAGAACTGTAACTATTAAAGATAATTATGTATTCATTCATTATCAATTTCGACAAGTGTTACGAAAGTTTTTAAGCTAGGTAGCATTATGCCATTCCATTTTGAATCATTTCCCTCTAAAATGATTCACTTCGAATCATTATTCGACTAATGACTTGTTGATATTTTTGACATTGAATAGAACCTTAATTAGGGTTAATAATGATTAAGTCAGTTACATATATGGACACTAACAAGTCTATTTTTCGCAATAAAATTAATTATTCAGTGTATAATGTAAATATATTAACTACATATTTCTTAAGAGTACAGGCCTCACCTCGATTTCTTTTCCTGTTATTGATATATCCACTTATTTACATATTATTAATGTTAAAATAATAATTTAACTAGTTTATTTGAGTTGGTTTTCCGCTGATATTATTACTGATTCATTAATTTTATAGCATGTTTATAAATAAACAAAATTGCTTGCGTAAGAATTAATTTTAGTGCCAAGTCGTTTGGTTTTGATGCTTGCTACATAATAATAATAAATAATGTGAGACTTTTCTAGAAATATTTATAAACTTCTATCGTCATCATCATGTTGTTAAAATTCCTAAACGATTCTAATTTGTATAACGGAGCTTAATGGGCTATTGTGAATAATAAACTCTTGAGTTGTATTAACTCGTTCTCTTACAGCATGTATCAGAGAATGAGGTAATTTATTTACGATTACTTAGTATTAGTTAGTTAGTCATCATCATTAATAGTATGGAGTTTACTAACTGTAGTAATGAAGTTTTATTATGATTAGAATGTCACGTCAATTTAAAAATAAATTAGTTGTCAACTGAACTCATCTTTGATTACAACATGGTGACAGCGGTGGTTAATTAAAAATTAAATTAAATGAAAATGTGTAATTTTAAGCGGTAGTAATGCTCCATAGAATGGGCCTGTTGGACCTATATCTGAGGTGAGTTTGATTGGCGACTCCGTTTAATTGTAGTCAGTACTTATTTTTATAAAAGGGATGATGTAGTAATGAGATTTTACTATGATCAGAATGTCATGTCAATTTAAAAATAAATTAGTTGCAACTGAACTAATCCTTGATTACAACACTAACCTCTTAAATTAACATCTTTGTCTAACCCATAAACAGTGGCAGATAACCACCATTCATTGAAGACAATTTCGGTACGAGCATTACGTCATACAAATATAATCATACGAACCGAAAATCACTACATAGTATAAAACAAAGTCGCTATCCGCTGTCTGTCCGTCCCTGTGTATGCTTAGATCTTTAAAACTAAGCAACAGATTTTGATGCGGTTTTTTTAAAGGTAGAGTGATTCAAGAGGATGGTTTATATGTATGATACATCAACATTGCACCCGTGCGAAGCCGGGGCGGGTCGCTAGTACACAATAAATCACAGTTTAATTGTTCAATCAATCAGTCAATCTCAGTACGCTGCTCTACATAGCCCTTTCCTTAATCATAAATTTAATAACTACTGAATTTGTACTTATACGATCTAAATCTACGTAAGTATCAAATAGCATGGTATTACGTATGTTATCGTACACAATAGAGAGCCCATCAATTACTATTAGGCTATAATAACATTACGATGGACATGTGATGAAGTATATTGATGATACTTTCATTCGGATGACAGGCTTCAATATGCTATGCTTTCTATACGTTATATTGATTACACTTTTGTTCTAATACTCAGTATGGTCCTGTTCCCGCAATGTCGTAACGATTATCGTCGGATTATAATTTTTTGGACGATCTAACGTCACTGCAAAAAATCCATAAACAGTTAGCTGTTGTCCTATTTAGAATACCTCCATTTGAATACACGAGCCACGACGTGATTGTTTAAATTATACGATAATCTGGCGTCAAGTCTAATGGGGAACGCGCCCTAACAGACTATGTTTTTGTTTTAATATATCTTGAGTTTATGGTAACAGAGGTGTTATTGCACATTTTCCTCATACAGTGTTCACATGTGGTCATTTATTTATGAGTCAATCGTTTAATGTTACGGTTTGGTGGCACTTTTATATTATGTGACATTTAAAATATTTTTTAACCATGGATAATTTGCAATTCAATTAATCTGTGCTATTCTGTCGACCGGATACAAAAGTGTTGAATGTTGATGTCTATGATTAAAAAGTACTTCGCCATAGCATTGCTTCCTTTTCGTAATTAATCCCTACGTACAACTGCATAAATAACGTTTATATCCCTTTAATGAATAGAAGTGGAATATTTTTATTTTACGTGTAGTAACTGTTTAATATATTGATTAAAAAGACAGTGAAGTTTTAAATAAATAACATTCGATGCCCCAAAGGCCTTTTACAACATAAACGTCAATGCAAGGATGTGGTTAATTTTATGAGAGCACATACATAATATACCTATTTACTATTCGTTAAAACGTAACAGAGTTGTACTGGAAGTTGTTTGAGCAACTTCGAGACGAGGAAAACTTGTGAACAAGATAATATTTCCGAATAGTTTTTCAGTCTTCTTTTTAAGTTGTTTAAGTTTTGTTTAAAACCATTAAATACAAGTCTATGTTTTGACGCATAATATAATATATTAGTTAATAACAGGTACTTTGCTATTGTAATCTATTCTAAAGATAATGTATTAGGTATGTTAATTTATCATTGCTTATTTCTACTAAATATGCATCTATTGTTGTTTTATTTAAATTAAGTAGGTAATACAATTATTACAAATAGGTAGAACTGCTTAGGAAGGAAAGAAATATATTTGTATGCAAAAGAACATACATAATATGTTATTTTCAATTACTTGATATAGTTTATCCTTGTATATTTTACATTAGCATACATACGTACGATATAATTAGAATCAATAGTTGCTTTACACTTGCAATGTGTTTTAGTTTAATAATATTATTTATATTATTTCTCGTACTTATATAAAAATAAGGTATTGTTGGTTATTATAACAAATACCAATTCACTACTTGTTATAGCTCTTTTAATTTCTAACTTCATTGTAGAAATATATTTTAGAGCGAAATTGGAATAAACAACATTAAATTCCAATTTATAAACTATACAATGTGCCAAATGTCATCAAAATCTGGCCAACAACTTTTGTGTGATTGATTAAACACATTTAGATATAAAAACTTTCACATCCATATGAATACAAAGAAGTAATTACATAATGTTATGTAGTCTATTAAATATAAATAAGCAACATAATTACAATAGTGCTAACAATGCGACCCTGAAAGTAACTTGCCAGCATTTACATGTTAAATTGAAGTCTCATGACTAACAATAGGTGTTACGTAAACTCATAATACAGCGTTACGAATCAATTCATTACATCAAATAGCTACTACCTACTTATAAGCAGCTCGTCAATAGAAATTGTCTATATAAAATAGTTATACAAAGATCAATACGTCATCGTTTTCGCGATTGGTAAATTACCCTATTGAACTTTTAAAACCTGTCCATTAGCATTGCACCAAGGTTGATTACTTAATAATCCTTCGCTGTCGCGCTGCTTTGTCCGTATAAATTATACGATTATCTTTTGTACCCGTTTTCCAATACAATTTTTTTGTAATAATAACTTGTATAAAAATTCATATTTGGTACTAATATTTTGCGTGTATGCATTTGAAACAAAACAAGCACACACTGCATTTATTTAGGTGAGCATACGTAACAAACACTAAGAAAGTTTCACTAAAACGAGACGGTGATTGTTTATATGGAGGTCGAGAAAGTAAATGCCGACGTCAACAGCTGAATAACAAATCTTTGGGCTTGTCGCGTCGCGGCGGTTGCGCAACAAATTGTTTACGATTATGGAGAGCGGACGTCACGCGTAGTGATTTCGCATAAAAAAAACAATGACAAACTTTACAAGATCTCAAAAAATCAGATAGACCCCTTTGATTTAAAACTAATAAAGGTTTGAAATGTTCGTCGAAATCATTTGAATAAATATAGGTGTATCAAGGTACAAACGCAGTCGCCGAACGTGAAAACTAAACTATCACGAACATAATTGGCTACTGGACGGTAAGGGGAATGGTATTAAGCTACCTGTGTCGATTATAGCCCTGATAATGCTGGCCTTGCTGTTTAAACCGTACTGGCATTTAAATTGCATAAATCGAATTAAACCACACAATTTATTCGACGTAACCGGTTCTCATGTAATTTAATTCAGCAATCGATTATAGACATCGTGAGTAGTTGAATGGAGAATGACTCATTGTCAGCTCCAAACACTGCTTGCTCTGGATATTAATTTTCATTAGGCATATTGTTGGTGTATCAAATTAGGTATCACGCAAACTCGTGTGTAATTAGTGATGTCATTCGCACATTGATCTAATTACATTTTTACCGAGTACTGTCAACATAATAGATAAAATAAAATAACAAAAACAAACATGTGTTTGGAATCGGTGTACATCGCGTACATGTGCTTAGTTCGACGAATAAATAAGTGGAACACGAAGAATATGACATGGGTCGAATTGTCTATTCGTAAAACAGAAATCCAATATGGATGTAGGTCGTCGCCGCGTCGTTACTTGATAATGGAATGTCTAAACGTGATGTTGACACGAAACGTGAACACAATTTTATTCTGACACCTATTTGTTAACGTGAAGTTTGCGAACAAGTTGGAGTTCATAATTTGTTGTGTCCGTTAAAATGCGAAACAAAGCTGTGTTTCAACTAATCCTACAACAAACGTTCACAGAAACTGTATTTTAGGCAGAGTAACAATCCTCATGAGAGAAACTGAATTGTTTTGGTTTGGAAATATTATTTTAGAACTAATTGCTTTCTTGTCGAGGGTGAGTTCTCTAAGGCGGAGAGGGTGCTCAGGTAACTCATATTTTCTGAAAGCGGAAGCAGGCTACCATTACTTATTATGATTACGTTCATTAAATTACTCTCAGCGCAAGGAAAAAGGAACCACGATATTTTAAATTTAAATAAGGTCGGATCCTTCTGCTGTAACCTATTCCTAATAATAGTGTAATGTCTTTAAAATTAATAGGCCTGATGTCAAAATTAGACAACGTTATTTGGCTTTTGCGGTAAGTCTAAGCTAAAGAAAATACATAAACAAATTTACGAGTGTATATAATAAATATGTATAATAATATTCGTAAAAGGAAGCAGCTGTCCTTCAAATAAAGAATCTGTCAGAAAGGGGCAAATCACTCACTTATAAGAAATAATAATAATTTAAGTTCACCCTCGAAAATGTTTGTCTTATATCTTACATCAATGTTTTCCTTTATATGTGAAAACCGGAGGGTAGGGAAGGTCCCCGAGGGCTTTGTGTTCCGTGGAGCGCTCTTCAGAAAAAGGGTTGACGTGGCTTTTCTATTTCATAGTACATTTAGGACAATTGTGTAGGTACTGCGCGATAATTCTGTTTTAATTGAAATAGGGTTTTTTACGATTTTAATCTTGCTGTTTTATTTTTATCTCCGCTATAAAGTAGGGACTTTAAACTTTATGAATATACGTAGTTAATAACCAGTTGTATAATCTACTATTTAATTGTATTAATCCCTTGAAAGGGGAGATGTCGTCCTGTTTAAACAAAGCTTTCAGATTAGAAATGCCAGACATTTTAATCGCGGAAACAAACATTTTATTTGATAAAATTACTTGGTGACATTCTAACTCGTAATAGTTAGATATGTATTTGCGATATGTAAAACACGTCAAATTCAGGCACTACACTAGTGAGTACCAATGCATATAGTAGCAATTAAAAATAATTGCCTCAATTAAATAAATAAACACAGAATTTTACATGATTATAATTACACTTTTGGTACATTATAACCCGTTTTACTTGAAACTTGTACACTTTCATATGTTTGCTTTTTAAAGTAAAAGTGTTGATTTGTCAGTTGAGATTTGGACAATGAGGAGAAAAAATGAAAATATTGTGTGTACGAGTAATCAGCTGCTCGAGGGTGGGATATAAAGTAGGGGTGTACTCGGGCGTTGGTTGCTTAGCAACTGCGACCGGCTTGCCGTAATAACAGGGGCAGTAAAATATGCAGCTTGTTTACTTTTCATAATAAAGATTTTGGTAACATTACACTACTTAGAATCCAATTACTTCCAAAGCAACACTACACCCCAGTTAATTAATTTACGGGGACAAACTGGAGACAATTCAATTAAATATTGCTTCCTATAATTGATAAGAATAATATTATTATTGAATTAATAAATAAAAAAATGAGGAAATATTTGTTAGCAATGGAAAGTAGTGACATAGAATAACTCAAGTTTTATATCATATCATTTTTTGTATCAGCTATATCTATATTCAATAAATATCACTACTGATATTAAAAAGTAATCAATAAGACTGTTTCTAGCGATGACTTCGAACTACTTATCGGTATCGGAATGACATTATTGAAGTAGTTAAGAAAAGCCACCTTTTTTTTTGACGAACATTTGTGTACTTAGTTAGTTAACTATAAAGGTGAACGGCTCCTGCTTTATTAAATGGTTGAAAACTACAAATTTCGCAACTTACGTAAGAGCCCCCATAAAAAGTTCTAAAATATAGAAATCATTGAACACCCTTGAGCAATACTTGTTGGATAAACGGCCTCTTGTCATCATAAATAAAAGAATAACTAATCAAACTTTGGTAGGCTTTCTTCGTTTCGCAAGGACGTAAACAAGCCGCGAGCGGTTTGGGGCGGCATACCACCCCAACCCTCCCCACTGACTGCGCCTCAATTGCGACATTTTCCTCTTTTCATCCCACACAGTTCAATAATCTTACAACGAGGAGAAATTTGAAAATGAAACGCTCTTTTTGAGCAATTCTCCCATTCATCTTCCCCCAGTTTCAGAACACGTATAACATGTACATAATTAAGTGGTTTGAGTGACGTTTCTCTATATTATATTGTATACAAATTATTAAACCAATGTTTCTTGTTAAACAGGTTCCCTTTCTCAAGTCATTTAAATGATTGAATACTAAATAATGTGTCCATAAATAAATTAAACATGTTCTAACAGTATGTACTTTATTTATAATAGAATTCATGTAAGGTCATTAATATTTTATTAGCAAATAGATTTACCCATTATTTCCGTAAGCAAAGGGTTTGCTAATCTATGAAATTGTAATTAAATATTAAAAGTAGGTTTGTATATAGCGAATGGAGTAATCTACTACCTACTACTTTTTGTCATATTTATAATCCCAAATATTATATGTATTTATTATATTGATTATCTTGTACGTATTACAGTGAGGGTGAATACTTAGTGACGTAAATTCATCTAGACGTTAGTTCATATTCATCTAGATGTTGCTATGTATTGTAAATAAGACATTCAGATGACTTAATAGTATGTAGACTATGACTAAGATTATCTCATAAGATGTTCATAATTTTATCATTAATAATATGGAATAAATTAAATGCTCTTATGATAATATTGTTGGAGAGATTCGACAAATATAAGCTATTTATTTATGCATGATGACTTAATTATTCTTCTTTCTTATATGTCGTGTTAGAGACTTATAATAGTTTTAACATTTGATCCAAAGAAATAGTAAGGTCTATTTATTCACTTTGATTGTGAATCTCTATCTACATTATGATAGTTAAATTGTATTATACATAGTTAACATTTACAACTGATGCTCGATGTTGTGACATTTTGATACGTTTTATTGCCAATGATAAATAATAGGGTATACCGAATATCTGCAATGCTGTATAAAAAAATACCAAGTGCTTAAACCGTCTGCATACACATTTGCAACCTATAACGGTCAATGTAACGCGTCGAAACATTTCTTGGCACACATCCAACCCACTGAATAGCCGTTCTACTCTAAGGAAAACCTGTGATAACCTGCACCAGGTTGCTATCAATGGCAGAGGGCCTAATGTGCCTGCTTTGAATTAAGTCAAGGGAGAGCCATCCACCCGTCGCAGGGGGATTTAGGCAGGCCTCCGCACTGTGATATACTTGCTACGATATCGATTCGGCGACTACGGTTTGATATTGATATACAACTCGGATATGATTTAACATCAAACGACGACTATTGTTACAGAGTTGTGGAATAACTCTGTTAGTGTATGTCTGTGAGTAATTACTGTGCAGTAATTACTATAACGACGATCATACTAACTCACTTCCTATTATGTAAGACTAACTCGCTGCGTCTTAGTAATTGCGAATGTGCTGTATCATTATTGGCTTTTCATTAATAGTTTAAAACAAACAAAGTTATCGCTGTTATTTTCCTTGCGTTTAAAGTTAATAACAATGCGCGTAAATAGACGATGTGTTATGTTTGATATTTTACTTCCCACTTGCATTACACCGTATTGAGCTCAAGGAAGCGATTGTTATGTGTAGCGAAAAGTATAAAGCATCTCGGTAACAATGGAGTCATTGTGCTGTTTGATTAGAGAATTGAGGCACAGGGGCGTCGTGGCGAACGATCACGAGTCACGACTTTCTGATCTCACGCCTGCCAGTTCCCATCGCTTCGGTACAAATTGTTGGGACATCTCCTCTATGCACAAAAAGAAACAAAAGCACTCCACCCCATTACCGTGTTGCACGATACAAGCACACGCATGCAATTCAACTGCCAATAATCTTTTTGAACTATACCTACATCGCTGTAAAAGAAATTGAAACAGTACATTAAAATTCCTGAGATAATTTGAATGAAATTGCCGTAATCAGATTCGTTTTGTTTATGCAGTGCGTCTGTTCATTTGCAATGTAATGTTTGCGATAACATTTACTACATGTAATTCGAGATAACACCGCTGCATGTTTGTTGTAGATGTATCTATCTGTCATGTGCATACAGTCAGTGTCCAATGTCATAGCTAGGAGTGTTCTCTTCACGCTATTCGTAGATAATGCATCATAAAAAGTAAGTAATGTGGTCTTAACAATGGGTCGTTGGGTTTGCAGGAAGTACGGCTGCACCCGCAGCTGTCTCTGCCCCTCAATACTAGACACCGTCTCAACACGATACAGAAGGAAATTTAAGTTTTTTCATAGTATTTTATTATAGTTCACTACTACTATTTATCATCTTACCAATAGTAGAAAGAATCAAGTTGCTAACGATCGAAGAATAAACAATAATTCTTTATCAAAATATAAATGATATTAAGCTATATTTTTAAAGTATCATAATGGAAAACGTCATATTTTTTTTTTTTTTTTTTTTACTAGATATAGGCTTACGTTTGACCATAATCTCGCTTGATGGAAGGCGAAGATAAGGCCTAAGATGATACACGCTTGCCTAGAAAGTGTCTGTTCACATTAGCCTTAAAGATGTCCAGATTATAGCGTTCCGGAAAAACTGACGCCGGCAGAGAATTCCACTCCTTAGCCGTCCGTATTATGAAAGAAGAAGCAAATCGCTTCGTGCGTATTGAAGGAATGTCTACAACAAAAGGGTGAAACCGCTCGCCGCGCCTAGTCGTCCGGTGATGGAAGGGTGTAGGGGGTATCAGGTTATGTAGAACCTCCGCACACTCCCCGAAATGCAACCGATAAAAAACTGATAGGCAGGCCACTCGTCTACGGTGTTCGAGGCTCTGAAGAAGACTTGCATTAATATGCATTAATAATGTAGGAGCTCAGTTAGAAACAGGTTTGTTTTCCTTGTTCGAGCGCTAACATAATTGAATGTTAATCACAACGGCTGGCAGTCCTCAAAGATAATAATATAATATAGGATATTGATTCCAAACAATCGTACATATTCTGAAACTCTGCACTATCTGAGTTTCCAAATCGAATTTACAAAACTACCGTAAGTTTATACATTATTGGTCATTTATTTACTGTAACGGACAGGTATTTGTTTTCTAGTTTAAATCTACACTAATATTATTTAGAGGAAAGATTTGTATGTAAGTATGTTTGTAACGAATTGGCTCTAAAATTACTGGACGGATTCAAAAAATTCTTTTACCATTTGAATGCTACATTATCACTGATTGATATAGGCTATTTTTAATTATGAAGTTCCCACGGGAACGGGAGTTAGGCGGGTGAAACCGCGCGCGAGAATCTAGTTCGTTATAAGAACTGAATTTATTTGTAAACTAGCAGCCCGTCCCGGCGTTAAGCGGATTTTATTTCTTGTAAAAAATATAGCCTATGTTACTCAGGGATAATGTAGCATTCTAATGGTGAAAGAATTATCGTCGTAATCCGTCCAGTAGTTTTTGAGTTTAATCGAAACAAACATACAAAAATACAAAAATGTTAGATTTATCCTAAAGATAAACAACAGGCACTATGATTTCACATTTAAACTTACAGAAATTGGCGAAATTCAATTTACGTGGCAGCTGATATATGTACCGACAATAATTTATATCACAACATAGCATCCATACATATGTAAGCATCCATTTCTTCTTAATCCGTAATTCAAACCTGGCTAAAACAGGGTTTCAATTTTATTTTATCTATTGATTCATTTTTGACACTTGTACCTATATTGTTAAGTCATAAAAAATTGCAAAGCGAGCAGTATAAAGGCACAAGAAAGCCTTGACCTTTTTTGCATTAAGCGGTTAAAATTATTAGACTGAGAAGAGGTCTGGTCTTGTAAAATTAAGAAAGCGATATTAATCCATAATTGTTGATCCTTGACTACGCATTCGTATACGTAGATAGTTTAGCCACACTTGCGGTTACTGCAGACGCGCTTATTTCATTTCACATTATTACGAGTCGATGCTCGGCGGAAGACTTTCATCAGTAATGAGTGCTTTGCGCTCGAGAGAAGGCGGCAGGCTTCCACCGCAAATGTGTTCCTCGCTAATTCAAGAACCTGGGAAATAAAGCTGTATAGAGTATAAAGCATTTCTGATTGTGGAACAATTAAATTGAATATTATTAATGTTAGTTAACACGGACAACCTCCGTAGCGTAGCGGTATTTGACTCGCTTTAAATCTCGGAGGTCGTGGGTTCGATTCCCACACCGGACAGGAAATCTTTGTGTAAATTCTAAGATTTCTTTCCGGGTCTTGTTGGTTGAGGGACTACCCTCCGTGCCTCGGAAAGCACGTTAAGCCGGTGGTCCCGATTGTTATAACATCATCTATAATAATCGTATATCAAGGAACGGGCAGCAGCGTTTCCTTGTGTGGTACAACATAATACTGCGGTCACCAATCCGTCTGCCAAGCGTGGTGACTATGGCAAATACCCTCCCCAGGGAGGAGGCCCATGTTCAGCAGCCTAGTGGACGTCATACGGGCTGATGATGATGATGATGATGAACACGGATTATAAGCTGCTCGCTAAATGTCTTACACTTAAATACCTACAAGTAACTAGCTTTCATTTTATTCCCGAGACGGTGGTATAAAGTCACTGTTTACCCGCTAATTATTGTGAAACGTCTCTATTAATTATGTCTTTCGTTCCGAGAGAAAATACTTTTGATTACGATTACACGGTACAATGGGTGTGCGTGAGAGTCGGACGCGTTGCATTGTGCCTTTAAAATTATGTATTACACTGGCGCATGCTCTATTTATCCGGCCGGCCAGTAACAATAGAAACTAATAATCATCATTCCGTCTTTATTAATTGTGTGTGTGTGCTCATCGTCGACTGTTTGTAATATTTATCAAGTCGTTACGTGCGATCGATGAAGCGAAGCGGAAGCGAAACGTGCAAGAAAAATGAATTCTTTATAAATTGGGCGTATTATCAGCGGTGTTGAGTTGAGCGTACATCATAAGGTCGTATTAATATTCACGATGCAGCGCACCCGGGGCGAGCAGGCTTCACAAAATGGCTGCCGGAGGCGCTCGGCCGAGTCGTGACCGCCAGGAATCCATGCGCTCGTTCCGAACCCTCATCAATTATGCATGAATGCGGCCGAACGCCGATGTTTACTCTCCATGAGACAACAATTTATTGCGTCGTGCGGTTTTTGACATCCGATCGGAGACCGGTCCAGTGATCTCGGCACCGCGATGACGAAATACTTACGATTTACGTTCGCATTGATTTAATACGCAAATGAATCGCACGTTTTGATCATTATCTAGGTAGATATCAGCATACATCATTCATGTCCGTGAGACATCCATTATGGCGAGTTACCAAGCAAACCTCGTCACTATTGTTAGTAATTTTCAATGCTTTCCTAGATTTATTGTATTCCGCGCATTTAAATGTGCCCATTGTTCTTTAGGAATGATAAGTTGACTTACTAAGATACTTCCTCGTGGATCGTGGTCGTGGTTGAATGTAATCGAATCAGATACAATACTATAATAAAAATATGCGCTCTATGAATACAGAATAGTGGACATTAATGCAACGTGGTTGCTTTCAGTGTTTAAAATTATCATTGAGTCATCAATTATTGCGTCAGACTAGTGTTGTTACTTGTTCGAATTTAATTAAATAATCCTAATAATAATGACACGTCTGCTTCTTTGTAAGTTTAGCAGCTGTGTAATCTATCAACAAAGCCTGAATTCATTGTTACAGTTGTACATAGTTTAAATATATTGTACAGAGGTGGCGTGTAGCGGCGGGGGCGGACGTGTACCACCTTTTAGAATATTATTCCCTCTCGGCAAACTGCGGCGTTGTGTAATTGTATCATTTTCTCAAAACTTTCCCATGTGAGCAAAGCTATTGCTATGTTTTAGCGTTTTAGCGTTTATAAAGATAAAATGTTCATATATATTCACATATCTTTTGTCTTACATTTTAACATCAGCGCAATATGTATTATGTATAACATCAGACTAATTATCTATTCTATAAATAACACTGTATATCTCAAACCACACAGAGGTGTTTTATTTTAATCAAACCGGTTGCCGCATTACGTTTGCAGTGATAAAAATATATGAATAGTTTAGTGGGTGGAAGTAGTACGGATTAGTTTTAAATTGCATTAATTTAAAATGTTGATTAAACTTTATAACCTTGCTTTAATCACCATATATAAAAGAGTGTAGGTACTATGAAAGTCTAAATTAAATCTATATTTTACGGTGCGGTGTTTGAACACCTAGTATCAAATCATAACTTGCTATGAACGCTACTATTTACCAATACCTATTAACTATAAAGTGGTATATATGTTATGGCTAATAGCCGAAGTGCGGCTACACCTAGTTTTAGCCGGCTACAACTAGGTGCAGTCGGCCACATGCATTTATAAGTCCCTGTTCGACTCCATTGGTTTAGGTTTATGTTATTTTTTTTTTAACCACCCCAACACCTTTTTGTCCCTTGCATAGGTATTGTTTAATTTAGAGTTAACTGAAAGGAACTTATAGGAACTTATTAAGGTTGACCTAAGTTTAACCGCAAGTTGTCGGCTGCACCTAGTTGTAGCCGGCTAAAACTAGGTGTATCCGCACTTCGGCTATTAGCCGTAACATATATACATATATGTATGTATATTACGTTACAGAAACCATGCGTTGTAATCCTATTTTAAAAACATAAAACAAAATGAGGACAAACACAGAAAAAAACTCTTTGTTTAAGTTACTAAAGCGTAAATGAATTGAAACGAACCGTAAACCTATTGAAATTCTGAGAAGTTCACAAACGCTTTTAGAGTTATTTATACAGGTCTTTGTACAAACAACTGGCTGTGTAACGGGCTTGTTATCAGTGGCTGCAACCAGGTTATCGATTGCCGTGTTTGTATTTCTTATCTACAAATTCCCCGCCTCTCACTATGATGTTATCTAACGTATAATATCAGAGTGTGTAAGCCGACCATTGTATGATAAAACACCTATTTTTAGTAGATTATCTAAAGTCGTGATGTTGTGTGCTTTATACATATCTTGTACGTGATTTTGTGTAGGTATTTAACAGTTATCTTAATGACATTAACCACTTATCATTGTTATTTGGAACGCGAGACATTTGACGCGATATGAGTAGGTGGTAACGAGTCACTTTATATGAGCGCTTGACTTGAAATATCACCGGTTTTTCACATTGCATTGTACGTGCAAATTACAGAGCATTAGTTATTCGCATGTAACCGCTAACTCGATTAGCACAAGGCCAAAACGAGGTATGCGACCTCTTTGCTTGTTTTTGCAAATACTTTGCAAACCAGTTTTGGCAATTTACCTACGTCCGGCTGCCCGCATGAAGAGGCAAACCGATAAAAACAACTTCATAATAATAACAACTCGATACAAATTTTTAATTCATGATCTACTTAACAAAAACGTAATTAGTTTTTTCGTATGTGTAAAAAATGGGTTTGGCTTCGACAGAGAACAGGTATTGGATATAAATACTTGTTAGTATATTATGCATATTATAGCTTCTAATTAGTTGGCATCTGTTTTATGTTGATGCTATACAAAAATAGCCAGGTTTATTATTTAGCGCAAATTCCGCAGCTTTACATCAATTTATTTAAGTGACCTGCGAGCTGAACTCTTTGTGTTATTTATAAAGCAAACGTAGAACGGATAGCTTGTCACGGAATAGTTGGGAGTTTGCCAAATCGTTTTAGTGTTGTAAAATATTTTCGGTATGTTGGTCAACGATCGCTATTTGTTTATGTATATTATGTAGTACAATACGTCTGCATAATTATGAATTATTTATGTTGACAAGTCTTCCGATAAATATGTTATTATTTATAATGCTATGTGTACTTTGGACGGCGATGTGACGTTGTTGGCTAACTAGGTATGTTTTATTTATCATGTCGCATTTCTAATACAGATTTCCATATAATTAAATAGTAATTATTTACTGGCAATGTTTAAAGATTAAATATTGATCGATTATGTGAGCTCATGAGAACGTCCTTGTTATGTACATGTTCTTTGATACGTTTATCATGATAAATAAACGAGTAGGTACCTACTTACATATTGCATACAAATATTGCCTTATGATAAAAACATGTTAAATTATTTGCCCTGTTATTAGGTAATTATTGTACCAATAGAGCAATAAAGAGGTTGAGTGGAACAATTGTTTTTATTAGGACACCGCGGGGAGGATCCAGATCTAAATAAACTATATTTATTCAGCACTTACGTATTTACATACAATTGTACTTGTCAAGAAAATTTACATTGCATATAAAATTAATTATAAATAGGTAACATTTACTGCTAAATTATGTTTAAGTTTATATCAGGTGTGCTAGATGCCTGTCAGCCTTGTGTTAATATCCTCTGAATTTTGTTCAAAGTACATACCTACTAACTTTATTCAAACAAAATGAATGTGAAAGTAGTAGTACTGTTTGTGTGAAAATAACCTTGGGGGCATTTTGGTTTATTATTATTATAGTAAAATCAGAAATAGGTGAATCCGATGTAGTCCGCACTCGGTTGTAATAGTGCAATTTATATTCATCTTTATATGAATACAAACTTTAAATCATAAATTTTAGTTACATATTTTAATTGTTTATGTATAGTATTTTATTTTATATTGTATAGTATTATGTATGTAATATGGGTCTTTGTTACCTGAAATAAATGAATAAAAAAAAATAAAAAAAAAAACTCAGAAGTTTGTCTCTAACTTATAATTATTTGACAATTGAAATTCATTGTTTTTCCCGTTGAGTTTTCAAATGCAGGTAGTTATTAGGCATGTGATTACGGAATTGGGGCAATTATTTTTATGCCGATGTCACAACAAAGACCGAACGCTTCATTTTGTAATTTTAATAGAAATGACGACTGACTATCGACAAAAAAATCTATTACTAACTGCTTATAATAAATGTGTTGTTAATAAAATTAATACATAACATTACTCAATAAATAATAAACTTAATAAATAACTCAAATGACAAAGAAATCAAATTGATAGGTACCTTCCTTCTATCAATTTGATTTTTTTGTCATTTGAGTTATTTTTTTAATAATTTCACATCGTTAAATATATTATTAGTAAAGTTAAAAACGATGATGAATGGGCTATCTTAAACAGAAATAATTTTTCAAATCGGACCAGTAGTTCCTGAGATTTTTTAAGCAAACAAACAAATAAACGAAGTCTTCAGAACTTGTATATTAGTAGTAAGCTATCTATGTACCTACTACAATTACAAAATTGAAATAGGTATATAATCACTTAACACACTTATACTATTTTATTATATAATAATCTAATAAGATTTTCTTATCTACAAACTATCCACATAAAATTTGCAAACTCGTTTTGTCTATTTGTCTTTATGTAGGTACCTGTATCACTGTAAAAAAGATGTATCTCTTAATAGGTAGGTACACCAATTATACATAACCTCGTCTCAAGTTTCTTGTTTGAGACTTCGGCATCTCATACGGGTATAAATTTTAATTAATTCTAATGTAAAAAAATTGCGCAAAAAAAATAATATTCATTTATTTTATTCGTAATGCTATCTTATACGTATTACCTATATACCTAGTACTAACTCTTATAGTTTTTTTTAAATTTATATTATGTAGGTATGTACATTTTAATTAATTATATTTACCTTTTCACTTTATTAGAAAATGTTTTTTTATTGCGTTAAGTACATAACTTGTAGGCGTTGTAGGTAAGTACTAAAGAAACACTATAATTCATAGAACCAACAAAAAACTTAAGTACCTAGTCTTTTTATGTACACCGATATTCATCATATTATGTAGGAAGGTATTATTTTATCGTATTGAACCTCCTACGCACAAAGCTACACCGTAAACATTAGGTAGGTAAAAATAGCTTTTATCAAACAACCAAGCGTTCGGATTAATTAGTTTGT
The DNA here is from genome assembly GCA_947037095.2 of Nycteola revayana. Classification (NCBI taxonomy): domain Eukaryota; kingdom Metazoa; phylum Arthropoda; class Insecta; order Lepidoptera; family Nolidae; genus Nycteola; species Nycteola revayana. The sequence goes on along the minus strand of OX344860.2, from coordinate 16,966,612 downwards.
CGCCAGTGTCCAGTGTCATGATTAATGTTGAAAACGCTTAGATATGTACGTGATAGGGACCGTTGTGATTATTAACAGCACCTGCTCTTGATTGCTATGGATTAGGAATGTGAATATAGATAGTAGCACAGGGTGCTGCATATCACGTCAGGTGCGCGCTCTTTGTGCGCGAGGAGCCCGAGTTCCCCGGCCGCTGCAGCCTACCCTCTTCACATACGCAAACCGTTCACTTGTTGCTACGTAGAGCTACGTCGCGTCGTCGCCGCTGCTAGACTGCCGTGGCTCAACTCCCCCCGCCCCCTTTCCTCCGTACACCACTTCCCTTCCCCGCGCATTTCAGTTCTTTGTGCGCCACTGAGGCTTTTACACGTTCGTACTACGCTACGTTCGCAACGAATCATTTTGAAATAGTCGTAAAATTAGTACATTATAATTTAGCATAGCCAACTGGAATTTGAGTGTGTGTGTTGGTGAATTGACGTCTGCGATTAAATAACCTCGTCTAAGTACGCCGCTTCAAGGATTTCACACTGATTTGGAATATTTGCGAAGAAATTTTGTGAAGAATCTGTGATAGTGACCTATAGGAATTTCGTGTGATTTACGGATTTGACAGAATTTGACAGTGATTAATTAAGAATTAATAAAGCAGTTTTGGAAAATACTAGCTGATAGAATATAATATTTCAGCGTGTATTCACTCGACACTTGTAAGTACCTACTTTGTTTTATACCTATTCGAATTAAGTGTAGATATGTGCACAAAAAGAGATATAGGCATATCCTAATTACTTACCTAATAATTTTAAACATGGATAACGTTAATAGGTCATTAAATATTTATAAAACTGTTGTTTCTTAATTCATTGTTTTATCTACCTACTGCCAACATTACCAATCGAACGCGGTTACAGTTGCATCATTAATTAGAGCAATGTTTATGCTAATTCCGTAATAAATCTCGTTTATTACGAGTTTAAGTAATTGGTTTATAAGGCACGATGCATTTATTGCAACCGTTTTTGTATTACCTAGGTACCTAGGTAGGTGATTAACCTTTTTGTCATTGCATTGTCTAATGCAGTCATTTCGTGGGTATTTAAGGTCAAATGGCTCTTCCTTGTGTCCAACATAACGATTGGTTCTTTTAAAAGTGACGTTAGTATTAGGTTCATTCATCTTTATCGTCTGAAATTGAATTTTATTACTGATAGCATTGGCAAAGAACATTATTATAAAATGAAAGATTCATTAAAAAGTGTTTAGGACAAATTTATAGATATCTAGGTATATCTATCTCAATAGATCCTTAAATAAGTTAACTGTAGGTACCTAGGTAATTAGATAGAGTACCTACCTGCCTATTCAACTTATCTTCATTGTTTAAAAATCGATTAAGACCAGTCATTCGATTGTAATTTGATGATCGAGGAACCTACATCATAAAATGTGTTCTATAAAATGAATTTAATCCGCTTGTTAGGTAGGTATAATGAGTAGGTAACCTCTTTACCGAAAACCTACACAATAATGTGGGAAATTTTAATTTAGCCCCAGCAAACATCAAATCTAAGTACCGAGGTAGGTAGGTACCCACCTAACATTCAAACGCAAGCGCGACAAACGTTTTCACCTAAGCACCTAGTTTATCACTATGCGGGTCGAATACTAAGCATACCGAAATATCCTAGGTACTTATATGCCTAAACATGTAGGTAGGTAGGTACGTCGACGTAGTCACAAAGGGACGATTTTTACGACTGAGCTATGAATGCAGTCTGTGTCCGCACGATATAAGTCTGTACTTACATACACGTACCTACCTAACTAGCCATTACGTTACCCCGCTAGTCGTGCACCGAATGACCTTTCGTATCGTTTTATGTTATCGAGAATGCCTTCCGAGTGTGCATTGTTACCGTAAACAGCGATTCCTTATCGAATCGCGTGTTTATGGCTCTATTGTTTTAGACTGACCCACTAGGTACCTATGTACTTACCTAATTCTTTCTTCATTCCTACATTCTTCCGATATCACCTATTCACATACCTACTTCAGAATTGAAATTATAACACTTATCACATTGTTATTGTAGGTAGGCATAGTTGCATAACAACCTACATTATAAATAGCAACTATTAGGTACCTATATACGAAACAGGAAATTATGTAATGAGTATGACTATATTTAATACAGGCTATTATTTTTTCTTACTTAGGTATGAAACTAATTAATTAACAGCAATATTGCTTCGTTTATTTATAAATAACGACATCGTACCTACATCTTAACCCTTTAATGGGCAGTGGCAATATAGTTGCCATCATATTTTAAACTTTATGTACTTGTAATAAAGATCAAAACCAATGAATTCTAATCATACCTACTACCTGTTAAAGGGTTAACGTTTAATAAAATAGGTAGTTACCGACTGTTCACGAGCTAGAGATAGTATTGTAACGGATACCCATAAATATTTGCGTGTGAAAATATGTGTTATTGGTGTATTGTCTTTGCTGGAAATCAAGAATTCCGGTCACGAACAATCGGGACACGTCGCGTCGTGAGATGCGGAGGAGATTGCAGTGCGCTCGCGTCCGTGCGCTTCCAATACTAGCACATTGCGCAATTTACTGCACGAGCACTGAGAGTCGTGATACCCGACATCACTACACACTATCTTCAAGGTGCTATTGCATTCTGCAGTCACGATAATCGATGCGCATCTATCCCTGCTACATTGTACTAGACCACCGAGCTATCATAGCCGTAAATCGGTGGCTTAAAAGGAAGCCTTCAGTTCTTATATGGACGCGACTAGCTTCCGTATATGTCGCACACCACACGCTAAACGATCTAAAACTAGGTTGACATTTCAAAAGCGAATGTTTATATCTAATTTGCGAGAATCGTTTAGAAAGTGATATACAAATGTCGATTATCGCGTAGTGGTTCTATTTTAATTGCTTTATTACGGGGAAAGCTTTCTAATAACTATGTCCTATTAACAGTTAGTCTCCGAGTGGAAGTGTTTCATTACACGGTTGGCGAAACGATACGCTCCGACGGGTTTAACGAGATGGCTTTGAGCCTGAAAGCATTTAGATAACACACTAGCCGGTTATTTCCTATTGTTGATATACAACCAACTGTGTGTATTGTAATTCGTCAATTACGCGTACATTACGCATTAGATAGCTTCATAGACATTAGAGTATGTGACGATGCGCCTTTATCGCCGTACCCCGAAGCCTCCCACCTGCCGCCGATAAATATTGTAAATGTAAATGTTATTCCTATTAATAACAAACATTAGTGTACTGAGTGATCTGTTGTTTATTTCCTCTCTTTATATATATATTACTCATCTCTTTTCATATCCGTAATACGTGGTTGGCTACACCAACACGTAATACGTTACAGTGGGCCCAACTTAACAAGTAAAATTCCCCAATTTATAAAAGTATCTATATTGTAGATAAATGACGCGGACATAAAATATCAGAGCATATTTGATACCTACCGTCAACAGTAACTATCGACTACATTATATTGGAAAATTTTATTCATATGAGTGGGAAGTCACGCGCGCGACTTCCGTCGCGTCGTGTCGAATGTGTATGCCTCTCTGCGAGACATCGAATAATTTAATTGATGTTTTTTTGATCGCAATTCGTCATGAGAGTATACAATGTATTTTACATTGTATTCTCTCTCAAGCCCAGTCATCCTTGTCTACTTAGTGATTTACATTACATTTATTTATTTAAATTCGTACCTATTATTCTAATTGATGTTGGGTATTTAAAGATTGACGTCACCGAGAACTGCGGGTTTGCATTATGTCAGTATTCCAGGAAAATATTCATAGGTATTCATTTAATCGCATAGCGGCCTGCATTGCCCTTAATTAATGAATAATTCAAGACTATGCTATTACGATGTGGTTATTTGCACCGTACACGACGTTTCCAAGAATCCGAGTTGTTTATTAAGTAGGGCGTTTCATCTAAGGATGCTAATGATTGGATCAGGTTGAGAAAGCGAATTTATGCTAAAATAAATTTAGCATTTAATTTTAGCCCTACCATTCAATTGGGCTTTTGTTTTTTAATTTGTGGGTCTAATATCTATACAATCTTATTTTGGGCTTCCAGCCGTTACTGCAATAATCGCATCTGCGGCCGGTTTAACTGAGCTACATACGGATGCCGGGGTCCGCCCTTCATGAATAATTTAAATTGTCGTGGTCAGGATTTACGGCCGCTGCCATAGCCGAGCGATCGTGCAGAGCTCCCGCCGAGCCCTAGTGTCAACTTTTTGCCCTTCCTTTCCATCTAATGAAAAGCTCTCTCACCGGTTCCGCCTCGGTGCTGCGTTTGTCTTGTCAATCAGCCGTTGGAAGTCAGCTACGTTGCCGCACTTCTCCACCGAGTTATTTGTTACCCTATTGTCCCCTCCCGCTGATCACTGTCGCATTGTTTCACAACTTTTGTTTACATTCGTTCAATGGTCGTTTGTTTGTAAAGCGGCGGGCTTGTTGTTTTCCCCGCCTCGTGTATTCTTTTAACATTGTAAACAGCTGGGACGTTCGTTCAATTCCTCGTTATCGATTTTATATCAATTGACATTTCATTTGCATATTTCAAACAATATCATTTACCTAATATGTGACAGCAATCAATACAGTTACGTAAGTAATATTTATTTTCTACGCATACCATTAATTACGTTGAAATCGTTTGTTTCCTAGATTAGACTAGAATTTATTTTCGCTTTTGAAAGTACCTACAGCATTTGCAATTCCAAGGTTTTAATAAACGTCTACCTGGCATGTTGTTTTTGCATGCCTCTAAAGTGGAACGAGCAATTGCTTGGTTAATTAGTGCGGGTCGTGCAATGTTTACCTACTGGTAAATTGCTAAGTGTTTACGGTGGCTCCATTAATTAGATTTAGTGGTAGCGTACAACGAGACAGGACATGGCAGTTATGTCGTTGAGGCCTGTCATTGCAGTAAGGTAATTTTCGCCGCAACCGGTTCAGAATGCGGGGCGTCGAGGAGTAATCTTGGGGTGCGTTAAACTTGGCGGACAGACCGCAACCGTATCGCGATATATTACCATATCATTATGCGCGGCTGCGATGAGATCTCCGGCTCACGCACCCTGTGAATAATGACCAGCTGTAGGCACACAATCGCCAGTTTCTTCTCTGTTTATGTTTGTTATGAATAATTATTTATGCGATTATGTAGATGAGGATCCTCGTTAACAGCTCCCTCATTAAAATTCCATTGTTGTGCGTTCCACACGCAGACTCGTTCTTTTGTGTAGGTGTCGTGTCCAATTTAGTGTATAAATGTACATGGATACTGACTGCTATAAATGTTAAATGAATCGTTTGGAGTTAAACGTGTCAACTTTATTTTTTCCTTATGTAGATACCTACAAGGATGTCTGCATCAGTAAATGCATTAATTAAAAGCTATTATGGAATATCTATTAATATGAATCATCTTATGAAATTCCAATGGTTGCGTGAATGATGCATTTACTTTTTACAAAGATGTTGGTAGGTAGTTATTGTTCCTACATGTTTATGAAAAATTAAAGTCAGTCACGTGTAACAATAACACGCTGGAATGCGCTGGTACGATAAGCATATTACAATTAATTCATGTAGTTAGTCTCGATCAAATTGTACGCTTCATTTCAGTAATCATTACAGTTATTATTCTATCAATAACAGCGTTCATAGACCGTATCAACCTTGGTATAGTTACTATACTGATATATTGCATTAATATTTCTGAAGATTAATACAAGGTGTCGAAACTTGGCGGATTATTTGACGTTGACTTCTATTTATTGATAGCAGAACATGATTTTAAATAAGTTTCTAACTAAGATTAATGTTACCTGCAATCACATCAGAATATTCTCACTAAAAGTTAATACACATAATTTATTTGTATTTAATAATTCAAATCTTAAATTAATCATAAGAACATTTACCCCGCAAACAATACACCCGTCTTCGTAAGTTAATGTCTGGATAAAACTGTACAAATATGACGCGTCACCTAAGATTTTATCACATTGCCCTCATTCTGGTGCAGCGCCAAATGGCCGGGCGTCGACTGCCGGCCAGTTTGGCCATCCTCCAGCCCGTCATTCACGTGTGGACTCTGCTCTGCCAACATGTTGCCACCCACTACAATTATAATGTCTTCATCTATTTACCTTCCTGTTCCGGTTGCTCTAATAAAACCGATATGAACATCATTTTCTTTTCCAAGTTATTATGGAATGATTTGAATTTGAAATTATATTTATTTGGCCAATTAATTCAAGCATTTCAATCAGTTTACAGTAGGTATAATATTTAACTTATTCAGAAACATACTTGTTTGCGTAAGTGTAAATTGATTACGCAAATTATACCTAGCTTGCATAATTTATCACTTATACGGGCAAAAATAATGCGTTATTTCTTTATCGTAGGTAGGTATTGTACATATACTGCAAAATTTGTTGTTATATATCGCATACATTATTGTCAGTGGGCGTAGTGTGAATGGGCTTATTTTGGCTTCAACCCAACCGTACCGGTGCGGCACTGACTGTCGGGAACAGGGCGTCCCACGGATTCTGAAATGACGTCAGCTATTTGAAAATATGCAGCTGGCATCATGCTGATAATGGATTATTAATTCGATTTTACAAGCATAAATGGATTTTATACGATATTAAAGATAATCGTGACGAATTAAATTGAATAATGTTTTTAATCATTATTAATGGAAGTACTTTTTAAATGTTGACATGAAAACAAAAATATATGTACCTAGATGGTTTCTTTAATGTACGTTTTGTTTGTTTCAGGTGTTACTGATAGTGTGAGTGCAAGTGATGTCGTCGATGTCAGTGAGGAAACCGACAAGTGCGTGAAGGAGGAAGTGAAGCCCGAATTGGCTAGCAGTGAGTGTGAAGTGAAGAGTGAAGTGAGCAGTGGTGTGGGCGCGGATGGTGTGGCCAGCGCCGTGGCCTCCGAGGAGGACGACTGTGTGATAGTGTGCGCGCGCGATGCGGACGATAGGTCCGACTCGGGAGTGAGCGGGGTGCGGTCGGGGGGGTCGGCGAGCTCAGTCGAAGAGCGGGAGTGGCGGAGTATGGCGCACAGTTACGGCGGAGGGCCCCCGCCGCCTTTGTTGCACTTGCCTCCGCCGCCGCCCTCGCTCTACACCAACGAGCTGTTGTGGAAGCAGCGCTACCAGCCGCCCATACATGCGCCGCTACACCATGCCATCTCCGAGGAGTACCTCGCGGCGACCACCTACGATAGAGAGAGACATGAAAGACTGCTACGGTGAGTCATGTTTGGTCACTATCCTGAATCACTAGACATCCGAGTGTACCTAAAGTTGATCAAACGCCGCTTATTCATTTGCTAGAAGCCACGGTTATTAAAATCCTTAAATATCTATATACCTACTTATAATTATATTTAAGTAGTGTAATAAACTTAATCATATAGACGTAAAAAAATATACCATTGCTGCATTGTCAGCTTCAATTTCGTTCTCAACACGATGATTCGAAGATTTATCACTTCGCCTTAATAGTAAATCTATGGGAAATCTTAAAATTCAGAAACGCAACAAAAAAACAAAGACCTAGGAATAAGTTAGTTGCAGTCGCTCAAATTATTTGGTGGGTCTTCCAGTAGCGACATAATAATTATAATGATTGTAAGCATAAGTCGTCGAATATTTAGTACATATAGTTTCTGTGTGATTCTATTTAATGATAAAACACATAAACTTTATTTATATGAATGCTATTAGATTTGTGCGTTCGTTAGTAAGACGTTCATCATCATTAATTTTAGGCGGTCTTATATAACTAGAAGAAAGGCTAAATCAAGATTGTCATAATTCATACTAATATGCAAGCAATTAACCTTGAACTTTCTCTAATTCGACATGCCATTACACCATACCGGTATAATTAGGCTGGGCTAGTAGGTATACTAATTGTAACTAAAACAATACCGTTCTACAATCAGTAAACCGTATTTAAAATTTAAGTAGAACAAAACAACATGTTTCTGTAATTATTGTAATTACAATCGTAGTAGGTAACAGATCTCTTTATGGGTGTTTATACTTTATGAAAGTTATTCCGGTTAGACAGCTTTTGTATCTAGACAGGTCAACGTACAAATACTTCATTCTTGCTAAGTTAATCATTTATGAAAACGTGTTATTCTAACAAACATGTTTATGGTGAATTGAATTTTGATGAACTTTATTGAGTAAAAAAATACAAATTGATTTTTTTTCCGTCGTGGGTATCGAATTGAAACCTTGGAGCTCTTACTTGACAAATTTGATTTTGTTCTAGAAATGACTTAAATAAAATATCATCTCCTAAAATGGTCTGATTTCCGTACATGCGTATTATAAATTCCAACTCATAGTTTTACATAGCCGTAATATTCCATGCCTAAGCTTTATCTAGAATATGTAAAAATTAAATAAGGTCTACCTACATAAATCGTTAGCAACCACGACCGTGACCAAACAATATTTTCCTCTTGCTTATTATTATATACGAACCGTAGAACATGGATTGTTTGCTCTGACTCAGAATATAGTAATAAATTGTTCTAACTGGTTTCTTCTATTGAGTCATAGTATCTAAACGAGCACGTTGAAAGCCCCGATATCCTTAATAACTTGACATTCCTATTTAATGACGAATGGGATTAAATGGTTAAACAAGAAGCATTTGACCCGATTCTGTCAGTTCCATTAAAGGTGCGTCACTTCGTGTGCCATGCTCTTTTTGCTTTAAATTTCTGTCTGCAGTGACAAAGATTGATGATGAAAGTCAAAGTATAATGGTTGACCACAACTACTTATGATACGAAATAAATGTGTTTTACTAGTGATCGATTATTTACACATACTGAACTTAAGTTTGTTGTAGGTTAAATTATAACTGCGAGCTTTCTTTTGGAAATAGTACAGGCTCGCTGCATCTCCTAATAAAATACATACTAGACAATACCAAAATGACCACTATTTCAACATTATTTGTAGTTTAATGAAAATTGCAGATAATTTTAATCAAAATTGAATAATGGGCAGTTTTGGGTTTAGGTAATTTTGCTGATTAGGTATGCCAGCAAATTATTGAGTTTTGTTTATTATATACAATTCGACTGGATATTTCTAATCGACGTATTTAAATATAATATATGGGTATATGTAACGCGTTATTCTTACGTTTTGCACTTGTCATAAGCACATGTGTTTTATGAAGTAGGTACTTATCAAGAAATTTACACAAAAACTACTTTAATACATAAATAAATACTAACACTGTATTGACGAAACATTTTAGAAGTTAAATGAGCACATGAATCACATAAATTCAACGCTTTGTACAGAACAAAAATAGTTTTTGTTGAAATGTTTACATTCAGACGTTACAATGACAAACCTTTATTTCTGTTTAATAATAGTGTAGATTGATGTGTTGGCACTTTATCAAGTCTCTGATACTTATGTATGTTAAGGAAGTAGGTACAAAATTCACTAAGACATTTATGCAGAGGAATGTAGACAGGCTATCAACCTACGTGCCTTAAAGATTTTATTGTTAGCAAAATGTCCGTTGTTTTGTTTGTTTTAATATTTTTGTAACAAGAGACATGTTAGTTACTGTAAGAGTAATCAATGTTTAAAATAGAGTTCGTAATAGTATCACAGTTTCACAAGGTCCTAAATGACGTGACTAAAGAAGTGTAAATGTGGGAAGTGACCTTGAAGGTTCAAGTTTTAGGTTTGTTTGCTTGGCAACAAAAACACAGCTCAATGGTCCACTTTCTGTTCAAATTGAGTGACCTTATTATGTTCGTCATAAATATTCGAGACTATGGTGTTTAATTGTTATCCTTCTTTATATTACCTAAAATGAAGACGATATGAATTAATATATTAAACTAACCACCTTCTTTAAGGCCAATACAAAGTGGCTTCATCATTCGTTTAGTAATCCGTATAGCGATTTTTGCGCAATAAACAAACGTACATTTTTTTATATTTATAAGATTAATAGGAGAAAAAATGTTGCCAATCGTTGTAATATTTTTTGCAATAGTTCCTATTATGTGTTTGGAAATTATTCTGGATGTAAGATACAGTAACTGTACTTAACCTAAAATATACTTTTTATATTTCGATTGTCTGACAGTTGAGTTTGTTGTTATTATAACTTTCTTTTGTTTTACAATTATTCTAAAATGTTCCAGGGAAAACTCAGTGATGGAACACTTCAGGCTTATGAAAGAATACTTGAATTTATACAACAATAATGACAGGTTCGTTAAAGGTTTCATTCTTTATTGTTGGGAGTAAATAACAACATTATTGATAAGTTAACTAATAATACTTGTGGTGCCTAATGTAATTCGTGGGGGGTAAGTTGGCCGGCTGCCACTTTGTAACTTGGTTATTGTAGGCGAAACCCAGTCATACTCATGTATATCTAGGATAGGTATTTATTAGGTCTTCGGCATTGGCTCGCTATTCCATAAAAGTTCCCGTAGGAATTTTATAATTATAAGCTTAGGTTACTCTTGGATAATATAGCTTTCTAATGGTTCAATATTTTTTCAAACCAGACTATCAGTCCCTGAGTTTAGCGCATTCCATCAAACAAACTCTTTTAACTATATAATATTTATATAAGGTTTTTATTTATAAAAGTCTAATTTACGAAATTACTTATTCTGTATTCTACAATTTACAATAACGTAAAAATAAAATATGTGTAATGTGGCGAGTGCAATAATAAGATAAAGTAGGTATTAATCTTTAACTACGAAGATTTACATAGAACTTTAGAATTCTAAATATAGGTACACCCAAGCAAAGTATGTTCTTTAACCGTTTATAGAAGTGCGTCAGCTGGTTGTGTGTGGGAAACCGTATTAATTAAAAGCCGTGGGTTGAATTTATTCCTTTACATACATTATTTATTTAGTTTTCAATATGCTATAAGACCAAATCCTGTTCTATGACCAAAAAAGTATAAATAAGAGATTCACTTAATTTGTAACCTTTAGACTGAATGAATCATTAAAATTTAACAGACAGAAACATTGAATTTATAGGAAACTAGCTTCCCGCGCGCGGTTTCACCCGCGTAACTCCCGTTCCCGTGGGAAATTCATAATAAAATATACCCTATGTTCTTTCTCAGGCTCTAGACTATATCTGTACCAAATTTCATTTAAATCGCTTCAGTAGTTAAGGCGTGATTGCGTAACAGACAGACAGACAGACAGACAGAGTTACTTTCACATTGTATCAATGTATGGCAGTATGATTGGGTCAGGTTTTACGACGGTTCTCTTGTCGGGTTTTTTTCATCGCACATTTGATGATTATTTGTTAATCCCTATAAAGGTCCGACCAAAATACACATCTTAGAACAAAAAAATACCAACATTAGAGATACTACCTGTCTATATTTACACTTTAAATGCCTTATTTATCTTCAATCATATCTTAGAATACATTAATAAAGTAACTAAGTGTCCACATAATTCATAACGTTATTCTGTAGTTATTACTTTTTGTATTTACCATTGTCTCTCTCTAACATCTGTGGATGCATACAATAGGCGTGACGACAGTATCAAAAAATTAAAGATTTAATGTTTTTAGGGGAAAGTACATAATAATATAAAAATAAATTATTACACTTATTTATTTTTATATATAACCTTGAGATTAATGTGATTTTTAATAAAATAAAAGATTAAAATACTGCAATCGGCCATTTTGACTGAAACACCAATCACGGCGCATGACGTCACGATATTGTAACCATCAAAGAGAATTTAACCACTACGTTAGATTTGGCGGACTCAATGACATTTTTTACAATAGCGTGACGTCATAGCCGACGCCATGACACTTGAGGCCTTTTTTCGCGCGCTATTTAAAATTTAATAGAAATATGGCTTAAACTTCGTTAAATTTAAATTTATTACCGAAATACTGTGTTTTTCGTACTTAGAAAATGACTACCCACGTTGCGCAAGAGGATTTCAAAATCTTGCCTCATGCCTATTGAGTATTAAATTAATATGTCTTTGATTGTGTCGTTTTAATACGCTTTTTATTTTTAATCTAAAATTGATCGACACGACCATTCATAATCTGCATTATGATCAACTTCGTTGGCAGATAACTAGTGAATGTAATTTAGATTGAAGATATTGGATATAATATAATTTAGTACGAAGATGATAGACAGAAGGGAAAATTAGAAAAAAATTGTACATCTTTGACTTTTGTCTTTTCATTCATTCATTTCTCGATATCAGACGCATAATGACCGATGTACTATTTTCTTCAGAAGCATTTAGTTGTACCAGTGCCAGTTTACGATAAAGGAATGTATGGCACGATAAAGGAAAATACGACGAATGTTTCTGGCGTAAAATGGCACTTTCGACTTTATGCTTCTTATCGTAAGATTTATATTTTACTTTTAAGGCGCGGTGAATAGACGACTTTTACGTATTAGTTTTGTCACTGTTGCTCCGCGTAGAAATGAAATAGAAGCGAAGAGACGCCGCGATGGCGCAACGTTTCGTTCGACTCGTTCGAGTTATTAAATACATTAATCCTTGCAAATATCTTATTCCAATCGATAAATAAAAACAACAGTTCCCTTTATTATTATATATTACATCACTGTTATTAATATTATCAAGATTTGTTTATAAATAATACAGTTACAATTGCTACAATTTCAATTTAAATGGTTATTTTATGGTTTTTTTTTATCGAGAAAATTTACCGAAACCGTGTTTTGAACACAATGATCAAGATGAACATATATTTTTTTAGCTGCTCTAAAATGTAAACATTTGGCTAAAAATCTGTTTTGTGAAGCCTATTTTGACTAAGTACAGCGCCTTAAAGTAAAATACTAACTAGCAACGTTTGACTACGATACATTACGAAAGACAGTAATAACTAATAAGCAAGATTAAATAAGTCGTGCGTAAATCTCTTTATTAAACTAATATCTTAGTTAGCAGGGTTTTGCCGGATTCTTTGACGTAATATTAGAATTCGTTCGTATGTAGAAGATATGTGACATAGTCTGTGTCACATATCTTCTGACTGTAATCTTTTAAAATTGCACATTTAGGTTAGTGCTTAAAGAGGAGTTTGAAACATCTACACTTTTATCTATTTTACTGTCCGCTATAAAGCAATAAGAACAGGCAATCCATTTCCCGAAATTATTCAGTATAATTTTAAATAATGTTCGGGTATCATAGAAATAAAATATTAGGATACTTTAATGATGTTTCTATTTTTTTTATCAAGTTATTGAATCTCATTTTTCTGTCCATAGACTTTTAATCAATGTAAAATTAAAGATGAAAGTATGTAAAACGTTAATAGCTATTTGGACATCGCGTCGTGTATAATTATAAGCAATATAATTAGGTAATAAATCCTCTATTCTTCCTTATTTATTTATTCATGATCGTTATATTGATATTAATCTATATATAAAAGAAAGTCGTGTTAGTTACACTATTTATAACTCAAGAACGGCTGAACCGATTTGGCTGAAAATTGGTAGAGAGGTAGCTAAGAACTGGGAGAAGGACATAGGATACTTTAGGGTAGGTGTAGGGTAGGGGTAGGGTAGAAGTAGAGTAGGGGTAGGGTAGGGTAGATGTAGGACACCGCGTAGATTTTGAGGCGGTACAAAGTTTGCCGGGCCAGCTAGTACAATTATAAACGTACACATATCGTTGTAATGTTTCAGTGACTCGTTATATTGACGTGTTATGGTTTCCCGTTTTGCAATCATTAGCAACCACTTACACGTAATTATTTTTCAAATGTCTTATGAATATTTATTTCCTGTTAGTAAATGGTTATAATAGTTGTTATTGTTGTATTAATCTTATAATGAAATGACTTAGTTCACCTTGTGCTGTCGTGTTAATTCTGCCTACCGGATAATGTGATTGTGCGAGGTAAATTATTCTTGATTATTTTTATATGTAGTATGTTTTTTCTTTATCGATTTAAGTGCATAACATTATAATGAGGTTTATTTTTAAAATAGGATTAGCTGTCTCATAATATATTTTTTTACACCGACGACGGTAGGTATATTATAGGTATATATAAAATATTTTTGAATAGTAGCGTGCATTACATTTTATTATTTAGGAACAGATGACCGTTACGTACGGTATTATACCTACATACAGTTCACTTCATAATAACAATCCTGAATCCTGAAGGTTTTTTCCTTTTTATATAATGAAACTGCAGAATTTACGTTTTCGGACATAAATATACGACGTTTTTTTTCGATGCCCTTGTAGACCCAAAGTCCGAGACACCCGCAAACTGTAAAGTAGAGCGACAGTTGCACAAAACTCCGCTAAAAATGTATAATTCGTTTATTCCTCCTCCAGCCACCGCCGTAAGTTTCAAGTCACACGGACTGAAAAAACTGGTGTCCAGCTTGCTCGGTGAAGTAGCAATAAACTCATTGTTAACAACACCTCACACAACCTATTAGTTTCAAATAATTCATAATGGTATTAAGTCAATTAATACACGTAATAAGCACTTAACTATATAAAGTGTAACCTTGACTCATTATACTGGAATCTAACGTTGAATGCTATAAAAAATAACTACGTGGAAATCGTACATTATCACAATAATTATTTCGGCTGTGTTCCGTTGTTTTGATATCATGTTATTGCTAATTAAGCGCTCGTTATAATTGCTGGGTACAATAACTACTTATTTATGTTGAAATATGTACATAAAATTGTCATTATTTTGATTACGTGAATAAGCCAGATACGCATTGCAAGCGCATTAATTAGTTATTCTTCATATTAACGAGCTGACCGCTAGAAAACCTGATATATACATATACTTTTTTTATTACATATTTAGTTAGATTAAGATAGATTAGAAAAAGTAAAATGTTATTTATTCTTATATCTTGCGAAATATGTGTTTCTTGGAAACAGACCATACATGCCATCATATTTCTCTCATACAGACCAAAACTCCTAACGTGTTACAAAAATGACTTTAATCTGGTAACCTCACTTGGGTGTTTGTCTGAACCATCAATGCCTCTTTCATTCTAAACTAAACCATCGGACTGGAATAATGTCAAAGTTCACTGGAAGCCTAATTTTAGAATATTTGGTAAACAATCTGACTGCGCATTAAAACTGCACTAGAGAGGCGTTGTGTTCAGGATTATTGAACCCCGGTTACTTGTTCCGAGTATGGATGTGCGATGTGCTATTTCCGTAAATTACGTTTGTAAAGTCCTCTATGAAGTCTCCCGCGACAGAGGGGTTTATTTTGCTAGTGTGGGAGCAGGCTTTAAAAATAAAAAAAGATTGTCAAATCTCATTGTAAAATCAACAATACATCCAACAATGGGCCCAACAGCTTGTAGCTGATTGATGCGATGATGTCAGACCGGTTGGTTAGGGTAATTAGTTTAGAATAATCGAAGTTAAATCATCTGGAATCGATGTTAAGCGATTAATGATATCGATATTATGTCTAGTACCATGTGACATAACGTATTAGATGTAACAGGAGTTTCCCGATGCGTAATTTCAAACGTAGTTGAGATCATTAATGGATGCAGTTAAAAGGCGAATGCGTTTGTAAAAACCTGTTGATGATATTAAAATATGGATACATGCAATTTTCGACATCCATATCCATATGTCATAAACATTAATTGCCATAAGTGCAGAAGAGTGACAGTTGCACAAAACTTATTAGTTTTCTTCTAGTTTCTTAGCTTCTATTTGAAAAAAAAAACAATTTGAGGCTGCATGCCTTTATGCTGGACGAAGTAGAAAAAGTCTCGTCCTTAACTTGTGTAAACTGAAAAAAAAAACACTTAAATGACATTAGTACGATAGAGGCTAGTAGATACAATGTGACCTGTGTTCAGTATAAAGCTGCTGACCGAATTTTCCTTATAAAAACCCAAAAAAGATGATGTATACAAAAACTTTAGTTTGCCACTATGCAAATCTTGAAATTTTATTTGTAATTTAAGCTGACCCCACATTTTAGAATCCGGTATCATTGATTGAGGGTGTGTCCATAAAATTGACACGCCCTTTAACACCAACAATAATCGTATAAATAATAATATAAATGATGTATTGCTAAGTACTGTTACAAATATTGAATAAATTTATTACCAAGCATAACATCGTTTCATATACAGTAGTAAAATAACTTATATATTGCCCATAAAAATACACTATGTATTTAACTTGATTGCCTTTTACAATAAAAGTTGTAGTGGTCAGTCGAACATTACTGGTGTGATATTCGTAAACAATGTTATCATAATACAAAACCGGTTCTATACATAATACATTTAATACTTTATCTGCAAGTCATCTATACATATTAAGTTCTATGTATGTTTACACGTTTATGCAATTAAACATTTTCCTGTGGAGATTTCCGTCTGCCAAGACATTTGAAGTATGGAAGCCATTTAAGTGGAGGTACTGTCAACAACAATGTTACAAGGTTGATGATACCGTCATCAACAGAATGTCGCACTGGGCCAAGGTTAATGAACCGTAAGGTCAGCTGATGCATTTACATCGAACATTTATACTTTTGATTTTATTATGTATATACTTTTGTTTTGGAGTATGTTCAAATGTTATGCTTTAAAACATAAATAGTATAATAATATTCTTGACTGTTTAACGTATCCTATGTTGTTTTGATCCTGAGAAAAAATAAACGTAATTATATACTTTTAAGTATTTTCTTAATTTAATTATGTAGTAGGTACATAAGTACACTAAGTATTTATTATTTTTATTCACTATGGTAATTTGTCAGAATGACGTTTCGCCTAAATGACGTCCGACATTTATTTTCCTTAGGTGTGACTCCGTACTAGATTAATTATATGAAAATTAGTGATATGGAATCAAATACTAAACATTATCTCATGTATCGTAGCTAATTTAGGAAACATTTTTATTTCATTTTATAGTGTTTAGACAAGGTGATAGAATGACATGATTTTTATCACAACAATTACTTGTGACCTCATCTCTAACACAAATAAATTATTATTTACATACTTGCGATAGCGACATATTGTGCCGAACCCAATTAATGGGAGCAGGACAGGAAGATGATGAAATGCTTGCTTATAAATGTTACAGGTTATAACATAATAATAAACGACACTAACTCCCTTGAAACTATGAGACACGGCACGGGTTCAATATTTATTTCAATTCAAGGGGCATTTCGCCTTATGCCCGGTAAATTAGCAAAAGCTTCAATTTACATGTCCCTAAAAATGAAGTTGAAAAAAAACGAAAACTTAATGTAGTGAAATTCAAATGATAAATTGTCTGTGCGACATTATAAAAAAATTAAATGACCTTGACCCACTTATTCAGCATACCAGACACTTACACATTGATTGTATTTAGGTAAGACTGCAGTGAACTTTATACAAAACATTTTTATTTATTTATTCTTCTTTGTTCACAGAGATCGAAGAGAACAGGAACAACGAGATATGCTGGAAAAGCAGCAAAAAGAGAGAAAGGAGAGAGAACGGATAGAACAAGAAAGAGAGAGAGAAAGGGAACGAGAAAGAGAAAGAGAGAAACAGGAGAGAGAAGAAAAAGAGAGAGACAATGCGGCCTCGAAACTAGTGTCGAGGCATTTCGAGGAATCTCTTAGGCTGGCTAACCAAAAGGTGGGTAATATTTTAAAATGATTTGAATAGGATGGCGATTTTTTATAAAAATGGTTAATTTAAATGCACCATAATTTTCTTGGGATTGCGTAAGTCGCAGCACTAATTACAAGTCGAGGCTATGAGGGGTGGTTTTTGGGTTAATTCTAATGAGAACTTATTTTGTCGTAGCGGGAGCGACTGTCATGGTCTCTGCTACACAACCTAGGCGCCGGTCGCGGCGCGGCGCCCGAGCACGAGCGGCTGCGAGCGCCGCCGCCCGACCGCGCCTACTACTCGCCGCCCGGACACCCTCCCGCGCATCCTGCGCACCCCTCGCACTCCCCGAGACCGCCGGCCGCGCCCGCGGACTATTGCTCACCTCACGCGCGCATATCCATACCGTCGAAACCCGATAAGCCGGCCCAGCATCCGTCGTTACCTAAAGGCGAACCTAACTTCGCGCCCTACAGCTATCAACCTTACCGGTCCTACGACAAGATGAAGGACCAGCACCTACCGGCACCCCCTCCGCTCGTGCCCGAGAAGAATTCCGTAATAGTCAAACACGACGCCAAGCAAATTCACCTCGAGCAGAAGCACCCTTCTTATCCGAGTAAGCCTCGCAGCGAGCCGTCCCCCCATTACCTTCCTTCGCGGCCGTACCGCACCGGTCCGTCTCCGCACGCGCCACCGCACCCGCCGCACCCCGGCCTGCAGACCTCGCCACACGCCGCCCTGCCCGCGCAGGATAAGGCGCGCCGTCTATATCAACCGCCACCACCGCGCTCGCCGGCGGCCTATTACCCCGCGGCGCCGCCCGTCAAACCCAAAGTGTCCAGCCCCGCGCCGCCGCACATATACGGCAAGCCCGGCAGCTCACCCAGTCCCGTGCACTACGCCGTGGCGGTGGAACCGCCGATGCCTCACGCCAAGGCGGAGCCTCCACCGGTGCCCTATCCGCCGCCCTACTCCAGTCGAACGCGGCCACCGCCGCCGGCGCACTCGCGAACGCCCGAGCCGCGTCCCTCTCCGCGACCCGTCGTCGAGCACGACAGTAACGCGCCGTGCCAATTGCAACCTTTAGATCTGGGAGTCGCTCGCGACGATCCCGACAGGCTATCGCCTCGGCGGCGAGGCGCAGTCGATCCCCCCGACGCCGACGCCAAGCGGCGGCGACTCGAGGAACCTCCTGCGCCCGAGCCCCTGATAGCGGCGGCGGCCGGAGCCGGTCGCACGCCGCACGGCTCCGAGCCCGCCCCGCAGGCGCCCGGGCCGCCCTGCGACGTGCGCGTGCCGTCCGCGGACGGCAGCGTCGCGACGCCGGAGCGCGCGGCCGGAGCGTCGCCCGCCCCGCCCCTCACCCCGGCGGCGAGTCCGGCGCCCGCCACCCCCGTGCCCCCGCTCGCCGCGTCCCCGCCCGCGGCGGCCGCTCCCCCGGCTGCGCCCACGCCGCCGGCGCCGCCCGCCACGCCCCCCGCCGCGCTGACGCCGAGCGCCGACGGCGACACGCCCGCGAAGGCCGCGTCGTCGCCGCGCGACTCCGGTTCCGGCGCGCCGGTGCGGCATCTCGGCAAGAAAGCTTGGCTGCAGCGACACGAAACCGCACCGATCGGCGAAGGTGACTGTTCCGGCGGCGGGGGCACGTGCATCACGTTGCCGATGACCATCAACCGCGCTTCGGAGCCGGACGATTCGAGTTCGAACATCGTCGTGCCGGTCGCGGCCAAGTCGATCCAGCGCGGCGCTCGGAAAACCTCCAAGCCGCGGAAGCCGAAGGAGGCGAACGGACGCGTCGACGACGCCGAAGAGGACAGCTCGAGCTCCGATAGGGAGTCGGCGGCGCCGCCCAAACGGAAACCCCCGAAGGCGAAACGGAAAAAAGGGACCGTGCCGCGGAAGGCGGGCGACGAGCCGAAAAGGAAGAAGGCCTCCGAAAGCGGGAGCGAAAGCGACAAAGAGAGCGACGACAAGGATTCCGACTCCGGCGGCAGCGGCAGCGGAAGCGGGAGCACGGGGAGCCGGCGCGGCGGCGGGCGCGCGCGCGGGCGGCGGGCGCGCGGCGGCGGGCGCGGCGGCCGGCGACGCGACGAGCCGCCCAGGCGCGCCGCCGGCCCCGGCGCCGGACACAAGCCGGGCGCGGACTCGTTCCTGCAGAACGGCCCGTGCTTCGAGGTGGCGCCGCGCCTCGCCAAGTGCCGCGAGTGCCGCTGGTCCCCCGCGCAACGCGACAAGGACATGCCGAACATATTTTGCCGATTTTACGCTTTCCGAAGACTGAAATACGCCAAAAACAGACAGCTGGCCATCGCCGGCTTCTCGGATCCCTACAAAGATGCCGAGGAGGTGCGTAGCTTGTTTATATTTCATTACCGCTTCGGACTTTTATTGTTTTTATCCTTTTATATCTGATTTTCGTACATTTTATAACTGTCGTGTTATTTTTAACAGGAGGACAAAAAACTATGGCTGTCTTCATCAGCGGGCGCTGCCGAATTAGATATTGAGATGAGTTGCTTCCTACTGAGGGAGATCGGAGACCAGTTCTGTGAACTGCTACAACAGGAAAAGGAGGCGGAATCCCATCATCTAAACGATGGTGAATATACTTTCCTAAACAACATTGGGCATATTAAAGTTCATAACACAGTTGTTTTGGTTTTCTGAATAATAGATTGAAATACTATTGCAATTGATTAAGTGAATTTTTTCGTTTTACAGATAAGACGATAGCGTGGAAACGAGTAGTCCAAGGCGTGAGAGAGATGTGTGATGTGTGCGAAACTACGTTATTTAACTTCCATTGGACGTGCGGCAAGTGCGGGTTCGTCGTGTGTTTAGATTGTTATAAGGTAAATATTAACATAATATGTTACATCAATTTATATTAATCTATGTAATTTTCAAACCTGCGGGAAAATTTAGATAAAAACAGCTTAGTATTGAACAATGCATTTTTTTAGTAATAAATATATTTTGGTTAACATTGGAGCTCAAACATAATATAAAAGACTATATTATTATATATTATCATTGTAATTTTTTTATATAAATGATTTATGAAATTATAAATGATATTAATACGTCTTGTTATTCCTTTTCCAGTCGCGAACATCTGGTAGTGAATCACCGAATCCTTCAGCTGAAACGAATAATTCCTCTAGCGCCACTTCCAATGGTGAAAGAGATTCCTTTGGGTGAGTAATTGTGTTTATAACATTTTTAAGGCAGTCTGACGGTCCTTTCAGCAATAGGGATAACGACTAATAGAATCCATTAGATTACTAAAATAAATATTCATCACCATCATCGTCATCATCATCAGCCCGTACAACGTCCACTGCTGAACATAGGCCTCCTCCCGAGGGAGGGTTTTGCCATAGTCACCACGCTTGGCAGGCGGATTGGTGACCGCAGTATTATATTGTAATACACAGTGAGCGTTTCCCTTGCTGCCCGTTCCCTGGTATACGCTTGTTATATATGATGTTATAACAATTGGGACCAACGGCTTAACTACTTAAATAAATATTGGAGATGTAATTTTATGATTATCAAATCAATAAAAAAATACAGGGATACACAGCAACAAAGAGAGGGGGGAAGTACTAAAAGTAATGTCACTTGAAATTTCATCTTAATTTTTTGTTATCAGAAATATAATTTTTCAATCATAATCTATTTATGAATAAAAACTACAGTCGCGAAACTAATACTAAAAGTTAGTTATATATGTATAAAATTGAGGCATTTATTCAGTGGATAATGAAGTGGGATACTTAAAGAATATGCATACATTTCTTGTTAATTGTTCACCATCTAAACATGACCTTAATTTATTTTAGTTATGATTTCTTTATTTTGTTTCTGCAGTTGGTTAACGTGCACATCAGGCGGCGCCCATCCCGCTCGTCGGCTTCTTCTAACGCAGATCGCAGCCGGCGGTGCGTTAAGCGCGGCGGCTGAGCGAGCTCACGCGTTGAGAGCTGCGTTTGCGTTACCACCTTGTGCGTGCGGAGCCAACCCGACCCCGCCCGCACATACTAGTGCAAGGGCGAGGAAACTGCTACATAGGGCGTTGCAGAAGGTATGTCACTTAGATTACTTTTCCCTCCTTTTCACCCCCTCAAGGATTGATTTTTTACACAATGCTTTCTTAGTGCAAAGTTTCTTAAGTAACATTATTTAAGAAATATTTGTGCAAAATTTCTTGACCCAACGGTTTCGATCGATTGTTGGTCGATCAGTCAGTAAATTTCTGCATTTATGTATAAGCAGATAGATAAATTTATTGCACTGTGGTATATTCGAACACATTCTTAGTAACACATTTTTGATAACTGCGTTTCATGTCATGCTTCAAATTTAGTTGTGTCGCCTGGCAGCATATTGAGACGAACATGTGAACATCCTTTTATTAAATTAGTTTATTATACAGACAATTCACGATATGTTGTTCTTGTTGCAGAACGTCAAAAAGGAGGAAGTCAAAGAGGAAGGAGCCGCCGCGAACGGTTCACCAGTCAAGTCAGAGAACGGCAAGACCGGCAGCTCCGTCGTCAGTTGGCTCTCCGACTTGCCTATCAAATCCGAGGCTGACGAAAAGAAGTCAGATTCTAGCTCGTCAGACTCCGAAGAAGGGAACAACTTCTCGACGCTACGGGAGCTATTAATAAGGCCAGCGCCCGAAGGCGGCGAACAACAACCTAAGAAGAAACAAAAGAAGGCGCGCGGCGATATTCTAGATGAAGTGATATCGAGCGTCGTCGACGAAAAGAAAGATGAAGACGGTGAAGTGAAGCCGTTCGCGTTGTCCAACGTGGTGAAGAGATACGAGCGAGCGCGCGGGCGCGAGGAGCTGTCCACGCGCATCATGACCCTCACCGAGTCCAAGCTGCTGTACCACGTGCCCCACGCCTGGCTCTGCGACGGCAGGCTGCTGCACCTCACCGACCCCGTCCATCCGGACAACTATAAACCTTTCCAGGTAACATTTTGGCTTGCAATTACAAATCGGCGTAGACTATTTAAAGCTTTGATGTTTGTAGAAGAGAGTAGGGAGATATTAAGTGAATTTTATCTTTCATTAAATCACAATAGCACATATCATTCACGTCTATTTTGTTATCGTTACAGGACCAATGGAAACGTGGTCAACCAGTTCTAGTCTCAGACGTATCGACCATCCTCGATAAAGACCTGTGGAGCCCGGAGAGCTTCTCCCGCGACTTCGGCGACACCCGCGTGGACCTGGTGAACTGCGCGTCGGGGCTCGTGGTCCCGTTCCAGCCCGCGCGCAAGTTCTGGGACGGCTTCGATCTCGCGGCCAAGCGCCTGCGCGACGAGCGCGGCGCGCCCATGGTGCTCAAGCTCAAGGACTGGCCGCCCGGCGAGGACTTCGCCGAGCTGCTGCCCGCGCGCTTCGACGACCTCATGCGCGCGCTGCCGCTGGGCGAGTACACGTCGCGCGCCGGCCGCCTCAACCTGGCGGCGCGCCTGCCCGAGTGCTTCGTGCGCCCCGACCTGGGGCCCAAGATGTACACGGCGTACGGCGGCGCGGGCGGCACCACCAACCTGCACCTGGACGTGAGCGACGCCGTCAACGTCATGGTGCACGCCAGCGCGCCCGCCGACGCGCCCGAGCGCGCGCGCGAGGCGGCGCGCGCGGCCGACGACGCGGGCGTGGACGTGCTGGCGCGCCGCCGAGCGCGCGCGCGGCCCGCCGGCGCGCTGTGGCACATCTACGCCGCGCGCGACGCCGACAAGATCCGCGACCTGCTCGTGCGCGCCGAGCTGGAGCGCGGGGCGCGGCCGCGCGCGCAGCACGACCCGGTGCACGACCAGACGTGGTACCTGGACGCGGCGCTGCGCGAGCGCCTGTACCGCGAGTACGGCGTGGAGGGCTACGCCATCCTGCAGTGCCCGGGCGACGCCGTGTTCGTGCCGGCGGGCGCGCCGCACCAGGTGCGCAACCTGCTGGACTGCATCAAGGTGGCGGAGGACTTCGTGTCGCCGGAGAACGTGTCGCGCTGCTTCGAGCTGGCGCAGCAGTTCCGGCGCCTGTCGCGCCAGCACTCCAACAAGGAGGACAAGCTGCAGATCAAGAACATCGTGTACCACGCGGTGAAGGACTCCCTGTGCTGCCTGGAGGAGGCGCTGGCCGCCGCCGAGTAGCCGGCCCTTCGCCCTTCGCCTTCCGCCGTTGATCTCAACTCTGACGTGACGTTATCGCTAAGTTCCGCATTTAAACGTAAGAATGGGAGCGAGTGTGTTACGCGCTGTGCGCCGTTTCGTGTGTGAGATGCCATTGTTGAGCGTCCGATCGATCGTGTACCGGTCGTGTGTGTGAGTGTACTCGAAATGTGATTTAGTCCGACGGTCGCGATCGGAGTATGTGCAATGTAAATTAGTCTGATTATGGTGATATAGTTGAGATGTGGATATGTTTTATGTTCCTTAATTGAAATACAAATAAAACTCTTCAGGTTATTTACAGCTTAATTGTAGCTATAGTGATATGTATGTATGTGTAAATTTTAATTCGAATTCCATCGAGTACATATTAAGAATTGTATACTTTTAAGTTATTGTATGAAGTAAAACAAACGTATTCGCTCGAAGCATTGTACATTACAACACGGCATGTAGATAAGTTTATCCTATTACTAGATTTCTCAATTTGGTTATGTTACAAAATGATAGTTAAACAAAGTATGTGACAATTTCTTTTTGTCCTTATCGCTGTATTAGGAAGTTTTTTTGTACTGTGTATATTATGTATGGTTATAAGTTGGAATAAAAAAAGATGTTTATATGAAAAGTCGTTTTCATTTATTTTTTGCGTATTTTTTCGTCTGATGTTAACATCTTCACTGGCTAAACTTAGAACTTACACTCAGAGAAAAATAATGAACAGAAGAAATGGTTAATACTTAAAAAAAATAATAAACATTTTTCATATTTCACAAGACTTTCTTGTAAAATCTTGGTGTTGCCTTTTTACATAAAAGCAAAACTTCAAAACGGATGGGTATTGTGAAACGTAGGTAGGTATGTCAATGACAACCTGGCGTATCGCTGACTAGTACATACTGCCTTGAATCTTAAATCGGCTAGTCAGAATGTAATAGGGCGCAGTTTAAAAATATTTTGAAAGAACAACAATTATCACCTGAACTAACCCAACCTTAGAAAATGTACAAAATTCTTATTTAGAATATGAATAAAATCAATAAAATACATAATATATAACCAAAGTAGGTAGCTAATTTCAAATAAAACTAACTTATAAAATACTACTATTCTAAATCATATAGATGTAAACATTTTAAGCATTTCATTATGTATCTATGGTGTGATTAAATTTAAGGTCAAGAGCAAAAGAGCGAAAATTTTATAAAAACCATAAAAGCACTTGTTTGTAGCTCTTATTAGCCATTATACTTTAACTGGGTTATATGTAATAGTCTATTTTAAAGTGAAAGTATATTACATTTACAGCGACATCTCTGAGCCGTATCTTACAACACTAACAAATATCGTCGCTTATCTAGTTCAACTACTCTCCGATAGGTGACCCTCAAATACGACACTGTTTTACCGACACAGTGTGGCCAGTAGCGAATTTTATTTATTGAAACACTTGGTCCCTCAGAATAAGTATAAGCATAGAAACCAGGCTAATTTTGGGTTGAAGCAACAGCAAAAATCATCTTTTGGTCTCGCTCTAATTAATACATATTTTACATAAGAGCGAAAGAGTCAGTGACTATTTTAATAGCTTACATTGATGCAAGGTTGTCCACGCCAAATTTCAAGTGACCTCTTTTTTGACATTTGTGACTCCTTATTATACTGATGTGCATAAAAGTAGTAACTTGGCATATAAACGTCATACAAGGTGACTTCAACTGATTTTAGTCGCATTATTTATGTACATTGTTTACATTTGTGTATTCGCGGCAGAAGTGAATAAGTTTTACGATATTGCGACGAAAATATATTAAATAACAATTATTTTAGGTATATTTTGCTGAGCATAACTAATAAAATGTCGTGTATCATTATGGATGCGTTTCACATTCGGGTAAGAAGGAAAATGATCCTGTTTGTGTAACATTTCATCGGTGAGTTTTTATCTTTATTATTTGGTAAATGTATGATATAAAGTCCCAAAATTTTACTTTTAATATGGAAATTTAAAGTTTAAACATGTAAAACATAGTTAAGATGGGATTTAAGCACTATTTACGTATATTCTCATTCGAAAAATCAAAAATGTTTTTAAGGTTATGTTTACCATAGTGTTGGATCGAAAGTATCGATAAATAGAATAAATGTTGAAAATCGATAAATAGAATAAATGTTGTATAATTTAATAAAAATAAAATAACGGTAACCGCCATTTTGATTTATTCTAAGGATAATAGTAGACATTCTTCTCTGTTAAGATTTTGCCACTTTAGCATTTAACAGGCAGTAAGTTGGAAAAGTTGTCTAAATATATAGAGAATTTATAATGAGTTTATGTTTTAATGCAGATTTCCCCAGAATGAAAATTTTAAAAATGAATGGATACGACGCGTTGCTAGACAAGATTGGAAATTGAGTAAACACAGTCGAATTTGTTCAAAGCATTTTACATTTAATTCATTTATGCCTAACACGAATGTTAAATGGAGGCGATTAAAACATAATGCTTTGCCGACATTACACTTGCCAATTTTAAATTCAAGGGTAAAATAATAGTACACTTGATAGAATTATTAGAATTGTAAATATATAAGTATGTACCTATATTAGATAACCGTAGTGACATACAATTGGTTGAGGATTGAAAATGCCCAAATACTATTTAAAAAATAATTATGTGTAGGTAGTCTGGGGTATAAATCTGGGGACCTTTTAATAAAAAAAATACACCATCAAAATAATTAAGTAGGTATGTTATTCTTAGCGGCATACGCTTAGAATAGTTTTCACTAAACTAGGTATATAGGTAGCTAGTTTTAGTTAGATTTTTTTTATATGTACATATCAGTATTGTAGGTAACCGTAGTCATTTTAATAATATTTTCTATGATTGATTTTAATATGATTGATAAAATGATTTTATATATTCGATTATGACGTACGCGAGCATCGCATTTGCTCATATCGCGTCTAGAGTAAGAATGAATAGAAAAATAATCTAAGCTATAGTTTTAACATTGTGATTCTGACAAGTTAAATAACTAAGCGCTGAATAAAAACATTTATGTCGTTTAAATAGTTTTTCTTATTTATATCTGTGTAACAGGGAACCCTTTGGGATCTTTTAACTAAATATACCTCATCTAAATATAATGTACCTTTTATTGTACCGATGAGATATCTCTGTAAATCATAACAGTTGTTTTGAAAAAAAGGCAGGTTAACGATAAAAAATTGAAATAAAACGAAATCTTTCATTATTAATATAGACCGATTATTAGTCAAATATGGTATTAAAAAATTATAAATTAACATTTTATTCAAATAAGTGATCGATTGATACTTGGATCGATGAATCTTTGAAATCGAGTTCTAGTTCTATCGATATATAAATTATCGACTATCGCATCCTTAAACTTGTGACGACCTACAAATTTACGAAAGGGGCGCCATATATGCATCCTTTTCTGGTATTCTATGAAGGTCATATGTAAGAACAGCGTGAAATAACCGTTTTTGGTTGCTTTTTAACCCTCCATCTATGTTAGTACTATATCAGTGCTTGGTCCTAGATGAAACACGAAATTTGATCGTTGAGTATTGAAATACGAAATTATTATACTTAGTTCTATAAATCAAATGATCATAAAAGTGCTTAAACTTGTGTATGGTCGTTGTAATACATTTCCTATGTGATTGTTACTGAATTAAGTTAACTACCTACATTAGCTAAATTATGTGGAATATTTAAAATATTATTTGCATGCACCCGAAGTAGGGTTGTCAAATCGAATGACCATATTATTGGGAGGCAAAAAAAACGGGATTTTGGGACTTTGGTCGGTAGATACAAAAATTAAATCAAATAAATATATTAAAAACAGCAACATTAATAAAGTAATTTATTTTTTATCTTACCTCCTGTATTTTGTGTTTTTTGCACTTTTCACAGATTTAACCATTTTTTGTCCTTGTAAACTACTATTAGGACCTTATTTAAGAAGAAAACGAAGAAGAAACTTGAAATTCAAACAATTTTTGTCAAAATTGATTCGAATCATCTCTGCTTTTATTAAATTCATGCCTAATATTTTTGTGTTAAGATTGTTCAGTAAAATTATTAATTCAGTAAAATAGGTACTTAATTTAACATTATTGTTTTATAAAATGAAGTTGTTTTTCGGGACATTTTTTATTTCATCGGGAGTCGGATCCTCCCGAATATAGGTATATTATATACTAGCTTCCGCCCGCGACTTCGTACGCGGATCCTGTTGCTTATGCCAGCGACAACGGGGTCGTCAAAATCGAAGATCTGAAACGTCTGATGTCGAATTCAAAGGCCCGGGACAGCTATTCAGAGAATGTCGAAGTCGATCAGAATTCAAAAGTTCGTTGCGCTCTTCTTCTATCTCTTCATGCCGTACCTACTCCAGAAATTCTTTCTCTCTCACTTTCTACCGTGTCACGAAGATAAATGGAAAAGGAAATTAAACACTCAAATAACATAAGCCCGAAGGCATATTTATTCAATAAAATAAAAAAATAAATGGGAGTTTTGGCCAGTAGAGTCAAATTTTCAATGATTCATCGAAAATCAGTCCTAAACTGTTACCGCCTTCACCGCGTCGAGGTACTCCCAGCTTGTGTTATTTTATAATTATACAGTGAAATTAGTGATAGCTTTGATTTCCTGATGTGGGAATCATGTTCCTAATCTTCGATTTTTATAAGTCAACATGAAATGCCCATCAGACCGAACAACTTTTGCTAAGATATAATTCCTACATGTGTTATGGTGTACCTAGGCGCTTGGAATTCCACAACAGGTTTTCCAGATCTTCAATTTTTATACGTCTTCAGAGAGTGCTCATCAGACTGAACAACTCTTGCTAAGACGTCATTCCTATATATCGCACACCTAGATGAAGACTCCGCTAACTCAAAAATTACGAGTTTTGAGTTAGTAGCTTTGATATATTTCTTATATACTCTAAAACTGTTTTTCATCATTTCTGAAAAATGAGGTTTTTTTGAGTTGCCGGAGTGTTCATCTAGGGGTGCGATATGTTATAGTATAGGGCGCTTGGAATTCCACAACAGGTGTTCCAGATCTTCAATTTTTATACGTCTACAGAGAGTGCTCATCTTACTGAACAACTCTTGCTAAGTCGTCATTCCTATGTTATAGTGTAGCTGGGTGCTTGTAATTCCACAGCAGGTGTTCCAGATCTTCAATTTTTATACGTCTACAGAGAGTGCTCATCAGATTGAACAACTCTTGCTAAGACGTCATTCTTATATATGTTATAGTATAGCTGGGCTCTTGGAGTTCAACATCAGGTGTTCCAGATCTTCAAATTTATTCTCTCAGCAGAAAATGCTCATCACATGGAACAATTTTTGCTATGGTACCATTTTTGTATCTCTTATAGTTTAGCTGGTCTGTTGCGGTTCTGCATCAGGTGTTCAAGTTTCCAAGATAAATTATAGCCTATATTTTGCCCAGACTATTAGGTCTGGGCAAAATATAGGCTAGGCTAGGTATTAACCTATACAACAAAAAAAAATCATTCAAATCCGTCCAGTAGTTCCGAAGATTAGCGTGTACAAACAAACAGACAAACGAAAGAAAGATTCGTGCTATATTACTGTTTCTAATTTTTTTTTAATGTCTTCAATGTACAGGCACAGTTTTTTTACTGTTTTATTATATGTATAGATCTAAAAATTCGGGAGAATCCCGCCAAATCCCGACTATCTGGCAGCCCTTACCCGAGGCGAAGCTCATCATATTTACTAATAGACGTTCGTCGTTCACAGTTGAACGTAGTCCTCCCTCACTGAATCACAGCGGCCTGCATCCACTGGATCCATGAGACCTTTATTATGTCATCGGTCCATCGTTTAGGGGGTATTTGCCAGTTCTTGGTTTCCACCCGAGAACCTTTCTAGCGATGTGCCTGTCTATTGTCATTTATAGTATACTAGCTTCCCGCGCGCGGTTTCACCCGCGTAACGCCCGTTCCCGTAGAAACTTTATAATAAAATAGCTTCCTCGATAAATCTATATCTAACACTGAAAGAATTTTTCAAATCGGACCAGTAGTTGCTGAGATTATCGCGTTCAAACAAACAAACTAACTCTGCAGCTTTATAATATTAGTATAGAAGTATAGATTGGCTAATATGTTAGCTATGTCAGAAGTCTTCATTCTCCTCCCCTTTCTGATTCGATCCCGTGGGGTAATGCGGAGCAATGCCGACTTGGAGCCAGCTCAAAGTCGGCATTCAAAGGCATACTGCGAGAGATCATGAGGCTTATACAAGCTAAATGCAACAATATTATTATGACTTCTTCTTCTTATGACAATATCTTCATTACTATTAAGTTACTGTAACCTATTACTATTGTAACTGTATTATTGAAGTTACATCTGTATAGATTTAGCTTCGTAGATGTATAATAATAAATAAGCAAATACAATTGGATACGATACATAAATATACTCTCATAAAATTTTTGGTCTGTCTAGAGAGACGACTGTCTGTCTGTTTGTTTGTTCCGTCTAATTTCTGGAACAGCTGGACCAATTTTATATATTTATAGTTGATATATATTAAGGAGTACCTAACTTAAATTCTTTTTTCGCGGGTAGAGCTAGATATCTTAATAAATGGACATATTTAATAGTACATTACGATATTAGTGCGTTATAACCAATACGCACGTATATCGTACGACGTTTTTTAACACATTTGCGAGGAAACAGAAAAAATAAACATTTTTCACAATACAAGTACAAAGAAAAGAAAATTTGAGAAAAATGGCGCGAGGATTATTTTCTGTCGTAGCTGCGTGAAAATGTTGGCAAAGACTAGACTAGCATGCAGCCAAGTTTTTAAATTACCGAATAAACAGATTTTTTTTATTTTAAATAAAAAAAAATGCTGTTGTTTCCCGCCATTTTAACAGCGCGCTTGCGCTGCCTAATGACTGGCGCCGCGCGGCGATTAGTTCGAAATTTGAATAGCAACAGCGCGCGAAATGGCAAATAATACTGTTATGGAATTTGTATGGACTATTTGTTTGTATTTGCTTTGGTAACACACGCGTTTTTTATGACCCGCTTTACATATTTAAAACCGGTGGAATTACATCAGCTTTACGAGCAACGGTGTTAAAAAATACTTTTTACATGCATAATAAACGCTGAGTAGAGAAGACATTTTTATCAATGTGAAAGTAATAAATCATAATATCGTAACATAACACAGGTCTGCAAATTTGAACTCTTATTTTCCCCTTTTGAATTTGATTGCTGATCTTGAGGTATTTTGGTGCGCTGATTACGAATATGTACTTGGATTTGTCCTATCACCCTCAGTTTTTTTGAAAAATCCTTTTATGTGAAATCGGAAAAAAAGGCCAACTTTACAAAGTTTTTTTTTATTACAATGAAGTAACAATTATATTACTAAACTTAAAACATTAAAAATACATTGAAGGGACAGTAATAAATAAATTAAAAATATTAAATACTTTTATGGTATCTTGCTTTTTTTTCACCGAAGCTCCGATTGTGAGATTTTCGCTTGAAATTCCGACTTGGATCATCACGCTTTAATAGCCAACAGAAGTCTGCCATCATTACTTTATTCCACTTTCCCTGATAGCGACGTTCCATCTCCTTCAAGTCCTGGTGAAATCTTTCGCCTTGCTCTTCACTTACAGCTCCCAAGTTATCAGGAAAGTAGTCCAAATGCGAATTAAGGAAGTGAAGTTTAATGCTCATCGAACATCCCATTTTGCCGAAATTTTCAATCATTTTCTTTACAATTTCCTCATAATTTGGACTGGGGGGATAGGAGATAGGAGATCAAACGTATTGTTCTTTCCTTTTGACCACTTTCGAAGTTCACGAACGCAGGTGGTGCAAACTAAATTGCCCACAAATGTAGCAAAAATTGTCCGGAGAGTTTAAACACTTTCGCGATGACATTTTTCAAGTAAGCGTTACGAATTGCACAGAAGTACCAACTGACTTTTTAAAAATAGTGATGGTGCTATTTATACAAAATAATATTAATCTACCCTCATTAACTGTCTTCTAACGATTTAAGTTAATTTCTATAAAAAAAGCATTTAGCCTACAAGAAATGAGGTCTTTAGCAAATGACCTAAAAATCCACTAGTTTTTTTGATAATAAGGGTATATCACATACTTAATTAAAAGTTATGTTTAACTACATTTATGAGAACTCATTCATTAATGTCTACTTCAACCATTTAGTGTGTTTTTTGTTCAATAAGATACGATTAAAATAAAATAATTAATAAATTACTAGGAAGGCTTAAGTAATTTAGGCAAAAAAAAGGATGATCTATAATTAAAAATCCTGACGTGATGGAATTTTTTAAATATTTTTCCCGTAATCAGCGCCCCAAAATCTATCCAAATCGCTCATCAAAACTGAAAGGGGAAAACCATTGCAGACCTGTGTAATTATAATTAACCTCCATGTCTCAGATCTATATGTCTAAGACTTTTATTTTTAGGCCCTGAGATATTTTGAACGAGAAGACCTCAAATTAAGCAGAACATTATCAGGAGTCCTTTCTCTATGTATAGAACCAAGTACTCAGTAAATAAAATAAATAAAAAAATAAAAATCATTTTTATTTACGTAAACCAATTACAGGCACTTGTAAATAGTCAAACATTAATTAGAAAAATTTAATTAATTATATTTGTTATTTATTTATATCTATAAAATTAATTATTTTTATATTATCATATATTTATATGTTATTATTATAATTTATTTATATATATTGTTCTTAGCGACACAAAATGCTTGTTCTGTCTATATTATGTCAAAACAATTGTTTCATAAAGTGCCTGCCAAAAACAATTAATTGTAACCATGAGGTTACCTTGATTGCACGGTATTACTTGAGCTAATTTACAAAGAAAAAATCAGAAATAGAAAGATTTATTAGTTACTTTACTAGGTACATACTCAAGTGCATTCATTTTATTTTTCTTTGGCTGTTACTGACCCTTCATGACTATGTAGCGACATATACAGTAGCCGGACAAACCACAAGAAGACAAGCAGTGCCATCTAACACCTAGCATCCTAACTAACCTGTATCGCGCAATATTTGTTCTCAAGCAAGAAGTTCTGAATCAAATGGCCGTCGGCCGCCTGGCACACCACCTCGCCCGGCAAAGAAGACCTTCATTTTCTGTGGATGAACACCTCCAACCGTTCCTTTACAACTACATATCTAATAGTAGGCATGTTATTAACAAAGTTAAAATATTGTAAAAGAAGCAAAGGGTTTTTTCAACTACTATTAGCATTCTATAGGGATTCTGACTCATTTTTGCAAAATAATAGTGAATTTCAGGACCACTTTTACACTTAATTTATAATCAATCAACGGTACCTACTTAGAAATTTATCGTAAACTTTCCCTCTAAAATATTTGGCACCTATTTCTAATGAACTTATATCTATTACTTTTAGCATTAGGTACTTAATAATATGCCTTTAGATACATTAATAACTTTTATTTTCCTTTCTTTCATTAATACACCGAAAGGCAAAGATGAATACCTATACCAATTCGTAGCTTCTGGTACGATCCGCCTACAGAAAATAATAACAGTAATATTCAATCTTAATGCAATAAACTGGCTTTAAATTCGCAGGCGAATAATCGTGATTCAGAAAGTAAATATCGTCTACATTATAATACATTACTTTTTTATATAAAGAGATTGACAATGTTCTTTGAGAAAACAAGCAGTGTATATAAAATGATAGTTCATTCGCATTTGTCAATTGTGCTTGTAGAGTTCAACATGCTTGATATAAGGAGATTGACGTGGCCTCTGGTGGCAGTTGTCGTTTAGCCACCGTGACATTTACACAGATTTATTCTAAAATAACATCAAAATGAAGGCAGCCACTTTGTTTGTATTTGGTAAGCTTTTTCCTTTATGTACTAATTTTTTAAAACGTATTTCTCAAACCATCATATAACATAGCCTAAAACTAGCATGTGGACAAAAACCTATTCAAGGTTTACCTGTTTACGGTTTTCCTCAATGTATGAACATGTTTTGCGAACTTTAATGTTTTTGATACCAGCATTTTCTGGAACGAGTGTGAAGTAGGTTTTTGCATCTATTGTAGGTAAATTATATCATTTGTTTGTGTTAACAGCGCGGAGAAAGATAATCTTTAACCTTAGTTTTCTCCGTAACGAATTTGGCAACAACTGTTTTTTATTATTATGAATATCTTGATTTATAAATAGTGGAAAATTTGTAGTCAATCAAATTTTACCGTAATTATCTCAATGCCTAAGTGGTTAAGATCCCGATATTATTTTCAAGTTAAGTTCAAATAGTAACTCTGACATTTGATTACAACATATAAATTAATTTAATTTCGGATAAAATTTGACCAGGCTCTGGTCCATCAGACTATGAACAAAGTTATTTCCTTCATCTTTTGAGAACTTTTATTGTGTAAGTACTGTACTTTTGTTTTTTTGATGGTAATCTTTCTTTATCATAATTTTTTTCGGGAAGAAAAACAAAATAATTTAAATTATCAACAATTGGTGTTAATAGTCACTACTGAAATATATTATTAACATCAGTAAAGTCCTTTACAAATATAAAAGGAAAAAAGAATTTTATTGAATTTTAAACTGCAATTCTGATTTATTGTCTATCATAGACAGTGTGTATAGGGACTAAATGTTGCATTGTTAGCAAATCTTCTCATGACAATGCATGCATTACTGCGTAATACAACCCAAGAAAACTAGTAAATATCGCTGTAAAGTGGACCTTTTCCCGTAGTTATCCAGATGAACATTTTACGACTTTAATAGGTACCTACGTGATGTTTGCTAAGGTCAGGCTACTAGCCACATGCAAGATTCTTAGTCTTGATTGTATGATGAGGTCCATTTCCGTTTATTCATGGAGCTTCATTGAATTATTACTGTGAGATGTATGAAGACATTATGTTAATAATTCTATTAGTATTTCGATTGTGACAGCTAGTTTTAATATTATATGCAATAGCATACCTTATATGGCATGCTATTTTAACACAAAACAGATTTGATCCATAAAGGGAAACATGTATGTAACGTAAATCATTTTGGCCGCGAATCCTTGAGCGAGTTTTAATTAGCAGTTTTTTGCGGTAAGTTTTGCATAAAACATTACGATACCAGAAGTATCAATTAACGTAAGGGACATTTTGGCAAAAATGAGTTATATACATCATTGGATTCAGAATTTCCCGCTCTCTCTGTGGATATTATTAACATTTCTCTATCGTTAAGAAAATTTCCCTTACATTACAAATTTTTGAACTGCGTAAAACGATTTATGACAAAAAAAATGATTTAACAGTCATCATAATTTTTTCTTCTCAGAAAAATAAAGTAAGTCCTAATATTAAATAATTTACGCTCTTACCTTAAACCTTAAATCAGACAATTTTAATAACATGTTCCTTACATTAATTAATGATTAGAGTTTTTTTTATTATTATTCCCTTACATTAATTAGTATGGTAATCGGCGCAACAATATGTATATTTCTTATATTAATATTCATACCATTTATATTTATTTATTCATCTTACAACGATTCATGCACCTCTTATTCGATCTTCTTTCCATACATCCATTCGTTCCTTCTATTCATCATTTCTATTTTCACTGCCATCATACTAATCATCTTTCACACAATTCATATTCCATGTTTTCATCGGTTTTTCGTTTAAGTACATTCAAATTTAAATCTTTATTGCTTCCATGGTAGTGTATATGTACATTAGGTCTCAAAATGTTTCTATTTTATGTTGTATTACTAATATTTATGTACGCTATAATGGGATTTGCTAATCAGCAGAGTTTTAAGTTTTTTTTTAATATCTCTATTTTGGATTATTTTCTGATGATTTTTGGTAACTTATTAAATATTTTTATATATAAGTACATGGCTTACGGACTGGTTGCATGTAAATTTAATTGAGATGTATTATGGGTATAATGGTATATTTAATTTACCTTTATTTCTTAAAGAGTATTTTAAATTTTTGTCTTAGACAGTCGTAAAAAGTTCTGAGTGTTTTTTAACAAATTTACAGGTTTCTAATATTTAAATAGATGGTAAAGTTAAAATAATATGTTTGATAAAATGAGGCTTACATGATTCTGTGCTATCCATATGGACAAGGATACGAATTAGTTTTTTCTGTGCTATGAAGATTGTGGGTGCATCTGTGCTATATAATATAATTTGATTCCATAAGTGAGCCAGAAATAAGCGTAAGCATAACATACAAGATATTGTGTTGTTGAGAGTGTGTTCAAGTTCGTTATTATTATTGTGACATAAAGTGATAAGGGAAATGTCATATACGAATAGTACACACTGTCCATTCAACACTTTAGAATGAGCATTTATAAATATAAATGAGGAATAAAGTCGGTAACATATTCTTAAAACGCGACGTGACCTGATGCAACGCGACGCGTGTTGAGTCGAATCAAATGTGAATCACAGATTAGTTTAGTCGTATTGTTTTCTATAGGCCAGAATCACACTATGAACACCCGATGCGACGCGACGTGACATGTTCTTAGTGTAATTCTGGTCTATAGAAAACAATACAACTAAAGTAATCTGTGATAGCTAAGCTATAAAACCTGAAACTAACGTGTAGATTTGCTTTGAATTATTAATGTTGATTCATAACAACATTGATCATGCAAAGAACTTGTTTCTATGGTGTTAAAATACCATCAATTTTGGTAG
Organism: Nycteola revayana; assembly: GCA_947037095.2. Taxonomy (NCBI): domain Eukaryota; kingdom Metazoa; phylum Arthropoda; class Insecta; order Lepidoptera; family Nolidae; genus Nycteola; species Nycteola revayana. Next base: position 16,929,708 of record OX344860.2, on the reverse strand, counting down.
ATAATCTACAGTTACATTGAATGGCAACACTGTAAAAGTCCTTTACAATAGAATTACGTATAATTTTCTATTTCTCTTGCTGCTTACATTACGCTCAACGGGTTACACATAAAATATTAGTAATGTAAGGCACAACTAAACATATTTTTTTAAAGTAAGGGACATGCTATATTTTAAACCACTGGGCATGACTAAATCTTTCGTTGATAGCATGAAAGAAGAGCTAATTCTAAGAAACTTTGCTCAAGATACAATTAAAATTGGAGCAGACAGTAAAAAGTTATAGACAGATTAAAAAAAATAAAATATTTTTTTGGCTCTCCTGAAAAACCGTGATTTGTCCCTTACATTAATTGATACTTCTGGTATCGATTAAGTAATAAGCAGATAATATCGCTACATTCATCATCTTCACTGCTAAATATAATGTTGAAATTTACAAAAGTATCCCAAGTAGCACAAACTGTTGCTTAAGAGCTTTGGAGCCAATCCGATTATTCCCAAAGGCGCCAAGCTCAAGCGCTAAAGCGTGCACTGCAGACCTTATGCAGCCACTTTGCAGCCAAAGGGGCACAACTTTTTGCAACCTACAGTTCCATTAGAACTTCATAATAGTGGCATAAAAGCGCTACACGTGCGGCAACTAATAATTAACACCACACTTAAGCTTTTGTGGCGCTTATTGAATGAATGACAGGTTTAACTGAACGAATAAAGGATCACTGATCTTTCTCCTAGTCTGTCATTTATTAAATACATCTATTGTTCCTGAGTCATACATTCTGAATACAAATAAATAATAAGTGAAGTGAAGGTAAGTGTTTGTGAGCTATATTTTATATTATATGCAAGTGGCGAAAAACGCAGGTCAGTTTATCGTGCAGATAGTTGATATTATTGGAGTATTTTTAACGCGCCTCAATAATTAACTCAGAATATCATAAAATATGTAAAATATTATTATATACATAATATTATATCACAAACCTACACGATATTGAAATTACATACTTGACTACATTTGTATTTAGTAAGTTGCTGGTTCTATATTTAGTTATATTTTACTACAAATGGAGATAAAAACCTAGAAATTTCTCAAGTAATGATAAGTAATTGTCTTATAAACATGGCGTATATGAGAAGCAGCTTTAACTTGCAACTTCAACCTTAATACTTCCTCTCTGCGCGTCAAAGCGTTAAGTTTCACTCTTCTGAAGGTCCAAGTAATACCTGTACTACAAATGCAGTTTAAGTCTTTGCAATCACTTTTATTTCGTACTTACTGCAGGCATCGAACCACACTAATGGTTATTTGTTTAGAGATCCGTAGAACTTGTTGAAAACCCTAAAATACGATGATCGTTTGTAGCTGCTTCTATATTTTTTGCTCTTTTTTCAATTGTTTAACACTTACTATGTCTTACCATGTTTTCAGAATGCCTTACAAAATAATACAAACTTTTTTATAATGAACAACAAAATAAACAAGAACTTTGCATCTGTCCATCTACGTGGGAAAAACATGGAGTGTTACAGTGGCCGAACAAAAAAAGTAAAAAAATATGTAGAATAGAAGATTCAACTCCACAACCAAACTATTTACTTAAGACTTATCCTAGTTTGACAGGCCTGTTGGCGTAGTTGATAGTGCGTCTGTGTGTGTGAAATGTCCCGAATTTTTATTTTTATTATTAATAAACGTGTTGATTATGTCAATTATATAAGTAAGGGCCAATTTGCCAAAGAAACATGTTGATTTTGATTCCAGTATTTGGTCTATTCACCATGTCAGACACATGAAAAGACATAATGTTGTGCAAATATTGGTTATACTGTTGATTTATATTAGAATTTACCTAGTTTAATTATTTAACTAATGTCAATTATGAGCCAATTTTCAAATAAAACAAGATGATTTTATCTCACATATTTTTATTTTAATTAACTATAGCTCCATTTTTTTTCACATTCGACAGACTCTAGTTTTTATTCAGTATCGGTGTCCGAGTCCACATGATTGGATCTAGAAGAAAGAGACAAAAAATTATAAAAGAAGAAGCAAAGAAGGTTAATTTACTTTATTTTTATGATATGCCACACCAAGCTATAACTTACTTTTCCTCTGTGACTGGTCCGTTATCAGTAATTAAGAAAAAAAAATCTACGGGACCCTCGCTTGTATTTGTTGAACTCGAACTTGGCGCATTATTTTTATTTGTTTCCAATGAATCCCTTAAATAATAAATTTAATGAAAAGAGTTTTATAAATGAAAGCTAAATTACTCTCACGTAATTGAGTGAAAAAACTTACGTGTTATTTAATATTTCAATAACAGAATTCTCACAGACAGTTGTCTTTTTAATTTCTGTATATTCTGATAAACTCTTCGTACTTTCTTGCGATATCCACCAGTTCTTTGTTTGAACTTCCATGCTTTCAGATCCATATTTTTTTTAAACTGGCTCATATATTTTATAAAATGTGATTTCTCCAATAAAAATAGCAGAATGTATCCAAATGAGTAGGCAATGCCCATTACGCTCCTGCTTCTATTGTGAAGCCTTAATGTCGCTATTAGTAAAACAGTCGATCAAATTGCTATTAAAGTCTGCGCAAAAGTACAAATCACTTCTGCAATTAAACTTTAGTGGCAGAACAATGATAAATATATCTTTTATACAGTTCCGTTAAAAAGTCTGCAATTAAAGAGTTTATGCAGTTCTGGAGCGTACAGCAGCGGCAATAGAAGTTGTTTAGCAGCTTTAAGCTTTAACATACAAGTTTTAACTCTCTTTTAAAGCTATAGACAGCAAATGGGTGGTAAAATGAACTCTTATAAAGCCTAGCGTGGCATTTGGTTCAGCTTCTGCTACCCCTAGTGATATTTACAGCTATGAGCAGTTACCTAAGCAATAATAGAACTTAAAACCACTTTCTGAACCCCTAAAGTGC